>CAXIWN010000009.1:5583967-5898041 GCA_964036215.1 Oscheius sp. DF5033 | reverse complement strand
AAAAATGCATGTAAATAGTGAGAAATGAGATGTGCGAGATATAAAAAGACGGGGAATCAATTAAAAATGCGATTGCATATCAAAACAAGTTATGATTTTTGATAAAAATAAGGAAACGAAGCGCATAAAGTAAAAATAAAAGGATGGATTGTGGAAAAACAGTAGTGCAAAAATTCGCAAGAATTCGTGTCGATTGATACATGAGGTCATCGAGTCGATCGCGGGGTGTTTAGTGTTTGTAGCTTCGAGCGTATGGCTTGGGCCCGGCCTAAGCCGAAAAAAACGATTCTTTCAAAGTGTTATCTTATAAGTTGACGGGGCTATATTTTATATTAGGTAGCCACCAATTTTTATACAGACACCCACCGAAATTAAGGCGTTCAGTCCCCCACCTCAGTCCCCCACCACTGTCGTTCGTTCTTCCAACTTTACTTCGAGCACCTTGATCACATGAGGGGGGTCCAAGTAAATATCTTGATAGGGTCCCGAACAGAAATATACTGTATGCAAGAATTAAATTGAGTTTATCTGAAATGACATTTTGTCTTTTTTTGTGCGCTGTGTCTCTTTTTTATTGTTAGAAATCTGTACTACTTAGTGCATCCACTGTGTTACAAGAAGCACCCACAAGGTATATGGAGGCTACTTGTAACACAGTTGTATCCTAAAGAAGTCGATGCTCGCAATATTTGAGAAAACGATATTTTGCTATAGGTCCCTCCCAAGCGATCTCCTCCCGGCGTTTCTTCTCCCGGACTTTCTGTAAACTAAAGAATCCAAATCTCCCGAGGGATACCTCCCTAGCCCCGCGAGCGAAGCGAGCCTTCGGAAGCATACGTGATTTGCCGATTAAAAAAAGGAATATATAAAGAATATATATATTTCTTATATATATAATGGGGAGTTAAACAAAAGCTGGTAAAAATGTGGCCACTGGGGGCCGGATGTAATACATGGGGTAGGGTTGCCGTCGGTTCGGTTTCGGTTCGATCGGTTTCGGTTCAATCGGTTCGATTTTTTCGGTTATCGGTTCCAAACCGATTTTTAACCGATTTCGACGTTTTTGCTATATAGCGATTATTTTTGCTACTTATCTGAGTCGTTCTTGCTCGTACACTTTATTTGTAACCATTATTCGAAAAAAGCGAGAGTTCTAAGCGAGAAACGGCAAATCGTCTCTGTTCGGTTTTCGGTTTATATGCAGTCAGTTACAAATAGGTTAAAGATAATGCTTACAAATAATGTCTAAGAGCAAGAATAACACGAAAAAGTAGCAAAAATAATAGCTAGATAGCAGAAACGCCGAAATCGGTTAAAAATCGGTTTGGAACCGATAACCGAAAAAATCGAACCGATTGAACCGAAACCGATCGGTTCGAACCGATGCCGAACCGAACCGACGGCAACCCTACATGGGGGTCGATTGTAAAATAGGGGGGGGGGGGGGGGGGGGGGGGGGGGGGGTGAAACAGAGGTGGGGGCTAATGTAAAGTTACACCGTTGACGGAAAGGCTGTTGAAATTGTGAAAGATGTCCTTTCCGACGAGTTTTACTGTACCTGAAGCTGCTGGCTTGACATGACGGCGGAGGATATTCAATAACAGCAAAATATTACACAATATGTTATAATTTATAGACAATTTCATCGTTTGGACATCGTTTATCACTTGGAGAATGCCTTTTGGAAAAATCGGACCACATTAATGGCAAAATCGGCTTCATTTTCCACTTCCTCGATGGGATGAGCAGATGGCGGATATTGTAGAATTCTGAATGACTGGGATGATTTCTTTTAAAATAATGGTCACTTTGTCGTTACTCCTCTTGCTTTCAAATTGCGAATAAATGCCCGATAATGTGGCACAACTCGTAGATCTTTTTCACCGATCAAAAGCATATAGGGGGAAATAACCTGAAGAGTTTCTTTTTTTAGGAATAAAATAAAAACCTTATCAACATGAGCCATTGGAGAACTGTCAAACATTTTTTTCTGTTCTTCTGCTGTCAATTTTTTAGTCCAATCGGGATAGGTACCACAAGCTTCGACTACAGTCCATTCGGGAATATCCGTGATATCATGCATGGCTAGCATATTTAAAACAGGATTCAATGCCACCCCTGCTTTGTAGATTTTCTAAATTTATAATTTTTTATTAATTCAGAAGCTAATTATCATTTTGTAACTATTTCCTCAGCATCTGTGACTTTTTTTAATCTCTATACGAAAAAACTTACTGGATATTGTCCAATCAGATGTGATGTTAAAAATCCGCCATGAGAACCGCCATAAGCTACGATACGATTCTTATCCAATCGGGGAAAACCAGCCAAAACGGCCTCTACTGCATGATGGACATCTTTAACATCCATATCTCCACAATGTCCTGGTAATCCACGAATAAAATCATCTCCAAATCCAATCGATCCAGTATAATTGACGGCTAAGATGGCAAATCCGCTATTCAAGAGGGTGGTAATATCTCGACGTGGCCAAAATGCAAGCGAGATACCATGAGGACCACCATGTGGATTCACAACCAATGGTAGGCTGTCACCTTCATTTGGTTGCATTAATATTCCCTCATATTGAAATCCGCCTAAAAAGGAGAAAATTTCTAAAAGAGAAATAAAATTACCTCGATTAAATCCAACAAATTGCCAGTTATAATTCAATAAATTCTTGCGCTTTTCTATAATTGTTTGATTATCCAATCGAGTCCAAATTATCTGAAAAAAAAGCTATCAATTTAATTAAATTTTTACCTTTTCTTCTTTTCCAGCCGGAGGAATTACACCGAGTAAAAGAGCCGGTGGTCTATTTGGAGCTGCTACCAGTGCCAAAATGTCATCTCCAGCTACATCCAACTGTTGCCAGCTGCCATGACATTGTCCATAATTTGTAAGCTTCTTTACACCTCCAGTTTCCGTATCAATTGCAGTGATTTCCAATTTGCTATTCCATGCAATTCCAACAATTAGCCGTTTTCCATCGGCTGCAAATGCTCGCTGGGTAACACGAATCATTGATAGTCCAGGGAATTCGGGAAACGTTGGATTTTTCACTATTGGAACAATAATTTTAGGAGTTGTTCCATTGTAAGGCCATGAGACAGAAACAAGCTCTAAAACGGCTTGATGTGGCCCATCTGCAGGTCTTTGGAAGTAGAAAAGTTGTTTGCCATCTGGGGAAAAGATTGGCTGTTCAACTGCTACTCCTTCTTGTCCAATTCTTGTTAATTCAGCCGTGGATAATTCATAATAATAAAGAGAACCTCTAAATGATATTTAAATTAAGAAGGGAAAAAAATAACGAACCTTCTATTGTTACAGTAAATTTTTCCCAATTTAATTGGCTCACTATCCAAACCAAAAAATACAATTCCTTCATCATTAGGTGCCCATGTTGCATAACCGGGTGATAGATTTTCCGGAATCTGATCCAAAACGGTCACACTGCCGCTAGAAACATCTGCCAGACAAAGAACTGGGCGCTTGACTTCATAGCAAGCTTCTCCCCATGATTCAGTTAATTCATATTTTTTACCCTAAAAAAATCATTATAAAAATAAACAGAAAGAAAAGAAACTAACCACACCGCTTTCCAAAATTTTATCATCATTTTCCCATTCTAAATCAACGTCAAAAAATTCAGCTTTCTTTGTGTTTTTTTCTGCTGCATAGAGAATATGTCCTTCACCATTAGAAAAACGAATGGTTCCAAAAGGATCTGTAAATATTGAAACTATATAAATAAATGCAAAAAGAATACCAGATCCTAATCCGTAGATAATTCCGTGCTTTTTTTGTCCAGCTAAATCAACACAAAGAAGTTCTACATGAGCATTTTGATCAAAAACCTGAAAATAAACCTGTTTTTTACATTTTTATATTTTTTTTACCTTTAGATATTGCTTCTTATTCTCTCCATCGGGAATAGTAATCAATTGTGCAACTTTAGAATTACTATTCGAATATGCAATAGTCTGACCTCTGAAAATACAAGCAAAAAGCTTTTAAATAAAATCAAATATTTACCCTAAATTGACCAAGGGCAATGAAGTGCTGGTAAGCAGCTTATGTTCCTTTCCAGGAGCTCCTCTTTCAACCAGAGTCATTCTTTCAGTCTTTGAAATTTTTTTCATTGCAGGAGCACGATTATCCCATACTGAAGTAACCTAAAAGAAATATTTTAATAGTCTAAAAATAATTCCAAACCTCGATATAGTTTCCATTTGTATTTATTCTACCAGCTGATGGTGTTGCAATTTGACAAAGATCACCATAAATATCCTTGAGCTTTTCCAATCCACGAATATCAAATTCTGTTGCAGAAGTGGCCATTTTATCATAGAATTATCTAAAAGAAAAATATAAAATCTGAGAGATAAGTCATCAAAAACGGCAGCAGATAAACGTGCTCTATGCCACAGAGACTACTACAGAGGAGCAAGTTCTATCATTTTTGTGAAAGAAAGCGGACGCCATTCAATAAAAATGGACAACAGAAGAAAATGCTTTGCTTTTCCCCTTACCGGAGATAACGCTTCTCCCAGAAGAAACCCGATTTGCAAGAAGAAATGGCGAAAAATGATAAGAAAACCAGATAAAAACTAACAAGTTTTATTTTCGACAAGAAAAAGCATGAAGAAAGCAAGAAGATTCAATCATCTAATACTTCTATCGTTTTCTTTTTCGGCTCTTCTAATACTTTAACTGCTTCCCGAAATGCTAATGGAACCTCATCTACAACTTGAGCCTAAAAATCGATACATGAGAAAAAGAATGAAAGATACCTCTATATTGTCATTTGTAACAACTTCATCTTTTGATTTGAATAGATCGATATTCATTTGAACCATATTAGATGGACTTGAACATTCAGGTAATTGCTGAAAAAGAATTGAAAAAAAAAACGAACTTGGGATGAAAAACCTCTGATTCTTCTTCTATCGCTTCATCATCTTCATCGCTTGATGTGTCACTATCTTCTGATGAACTTTCAGCACACTTAATCACCTGCAATGGATATAAATATTTAGCAAAGCAACAAAAAAAGAAACTTATCAAAAAAACGAACCTCAAATTGCATTGTAGGAATATTTGATAAATCTTTATTAGCTTCTTTTATCCGTGGCAAGAAACCATGTATCTTTTGGAGTACATTCGACCGTGGAATTGCTTCAATCTGTGGTTTTACGGCATCTAACACATACAATGAATCTAAAAAACACAAATAAAATATAAATAAGCCTTGCAAACCTGGCTTGCCAGTTATATTTTTCAAAGTGACGTTGTCTGAATTCTTTGTTGTCATTTTGAAGTTGATCTATGCTGAAAAAAAACAGAATTAGAGTAGTAAAGACTTTTTTCAGCAGCAAGGCGTCATAAAAATTGTCAAACAGAAGTACATGAGCATTATTTGCTATGTTGTCATTCATAAAACAAACAATCAAGCAATCTGAAGCAACAGTTGAAAAAAACAGCAATAAACTGAAATCGCAGTGAAAATTTGAAAGTGCGGGTTTAAAGGACTGCAAGCCTTCGGTCCTGGCGTCACCCATTCGATGAGGCAATTGCTGAAAACAGAAAAATCCATCGTCGTCTTTGATATTTCACGTCATTTGTGTTGTTTATTTTCTCCCCATTTATTTCTTTGCTTATGATTTCTCAACAAATCATTCTTTCTTTCAGTTACCATGCCCAAGAATAAGGGAAAGGGAGGAAAGAACCGCAGACGCGGAAAGAATGAAAACGATTTTATGAAGAGAGAATTGGAGACAAAAGAAGCTGGTCAAGGTAAGTTTCTAGTTTACTTGTTATTGTTTTTTTGTGCTAGTTTATATATTGCGTACATGAATATTTACAGAATACGGACAGGTTAACAAAATGTTAGGCAATGGACGTGTGGAAGCCACGTGTTTTGATGGAAAGACTCGGATTTGCCACATTCGTGGTAAACTCAGGAAGAAGGTCTGGATTGGACCAGGAGATTTCATACTTATTGGATTACGTGATTACCAAGACGATAAGGTTCGCGTTTGTTCATGTTGTTTACCTTCTCTTTGTATTTGTGAATGTTTGAGACCATCTAATTTTAGGCTGATGTTCTGCAGAAATATACATCTGACGAGGCGAGACGACTCAAAGCTTCAGGAGAACTTCCTGAAAACGCCAAGATCAACGAAAACGATGACCAAGATGAAGGCGAGATTGTATTCAGTAAGTTGATTTTTTTATGTTTTAATGAATTTTTACAGAGGATATGGGTAACGAAGGCGGAGAAGAAGATGGATCATCATCTGAAGAAGACATGCCCTCCAGTGGAAGCGAATCTGAAGGAGACGGCGAAAAAGAAGGCGAAGATGACGAAGAGGAATCTTCAGAAGAAAGTAGTGACTGCTGCTATTCGTTTTCATTTTTCGTTGTCTAGGTGAAGAAGAATCGGATGACGATGCATCTTTCCTCAATGAAGAAGATCTTGCTCGTGGACGTGGACTTGGTGGACGCGGAGGACGTGGCGGCCGTGGAGGAAAGAACAAATGGGGCACCAAGCGCAAGTAATTTTAATACTTTGTTTGATACCTTCAACATTCGATCTATTGTCTTTTACACCTGTTGTCTTTACAATAACTGTTGTAAACTTTTAATTTTGATCATTTTTAATTTGTTTCATATCATTTGATAGGCATTCAAAACGTTAGCAATACGAGCTTGGACGTCTTTAGCATGTTTGATGAATTCCACATGGAAGTGATGATCTTCTTCTGGCTCCATCGGACCACGCATACTTGCGATGAACTGAAAGGTCCTGCTTTTTACTTTGTATCTTTTAAAATTTACATCTTTCTTATAAGGCAGAGTTAGTAGAGCTGTTGCAACGACTTTCCTCACAAGCCAAGGATGATGCTTAGACAGCGTACGGTCGTAAGCTCCTCGAGCAATTGTGGACACCTGTAAGTCAGGTTGTCTTTTGTACAGGCCCATTGTAACCTTCGAATCGTCGCTCTGCTCATTGTAAACATCGTTAATGAGATGAATAACAAAATCCATAGCTCGATGAAGGATTAAAACATTTACTGTGCCGCTTTTCGGATGATAACTCCTCATTCGATTTCCTTCGTCCTCCCAAGCAATCATCGTTTTAAATGTTTTAGTTTTTTCTTCATTTTCATCACGAATCAACTTGATTGCTTCTATTTTTGTCGTCACATCATCTGTTACAAATTTCAACAGGACACCCCATTTTTTTATAAAGCTGAGATGCTTTTTGAAAGGAAAATGAGCATGAGTCATACCGACAAAGTTCTTCCCATAAGTCGCAATACCTGCTGACACTAATGTCGTCCTCCCCTTCCAAGCAATATCGAAGACGATGGACTAAGTGCATGGGATGATCATCCGGCCTATCAATAAATGCTTGTTTGGGAGTTTTCAATGGATAAAATGTAATATTTATTAACTCACAGATCTAAGACGGGGTTCATGAAGAGGCTACTGAATCACCAAGGTCTAAAAACATTAGTTTCTTATAAGTGACCACATTTTATAGAAACATTCGATTTCTACAGAAGAATTTTGAAATAAAAATGATTAAAAAATCTGTAACGAAATCTAGGGCCAGAAATTTGTATAACTTTCTCTTTACCTTTTGGCAATGTGGCCGATCAAATCGAAAACAAGCACAGTTAAATGGTCTGCTTTATGCAAAAAACAACCCAGTTAAAGGACTGCTAGAGAGCTATCGCGCTCTATTTACTGTCCTTGTTAGCAATCTCGTTCAATCTTTGCTAATATGAACAGAAAAAATTGGAAAATTACTAGCAGATGTATTACATTTTCCAGAGAATAAGCCCGCGCAATATTTTGAAACCCTGATAATCAGGCAAACACGGCAAATGGTCTTGAAACGAAATGAATTGCAGTATAACAGAGATTTTTTTCATTTTTGATGATTTTTACAGCCTAAAATGTGTACTTCACTGAATTGTGGCATATTTCTACGTTTTCTATGATTGCCATGTCTAAATTCGGCAAATTATAATAGTAATCAATTGCCGTATGCTAAAAAAGCAATCATTTATAATCAATAGTGTTATCATTTGTTGTTGTTTTTCTTTGCTCTTCATAACCTTGATAAATTCCTGAATTTACTAATTTTCTATTTTCAGAATTTTTCATAATTTGTTGGAAAGTAAACAATAGCAGCGATTATTGAGCATAATGACGGATATTGACAATATTGACGCTTTGCTTGATGATGCTCTCGAAGGAAAAGCGATCACTGAGGATGTACGTTTTATAAACAAGATTATTTGCTACTTCCTGATGTTTGAAATAATGCTACTTTTTTCAGAGACTAGCTCGAACTTTGAACAGTTCAGATGGAAATGAGAGGAGATCTAGTCGGTGAGTTACTTATTTCTTGCTGGCTATTGTCAGACGCCCGCTGCTTTTATCGCCTTTTATTTGCTTTTTGTTGTAGACTAAACAACTGCGAATCATCAACTGATGGCCGCTAAATGGAGAGCTACCATGGCGGTAGAAAATGAGGTACGCTCGTGTCACAAAAGTTACAGGCACGAAGCGTTTTACCGCATCATAAAAGAGATGAACATCACTATGGCCTGAAATTCAATATTTAGATTCTAGACGATAAAGGAAACAGCTTTTGAAAAGATTATAATATTGCATTTCTTAGTTTATTTTTTGTTTTGCAGATCACACAGTCGCGAGTATACCAGCAGAAGACGCAGCTCATCTCGGGATAGACGACGCAGTACTTCTCGCGAAGACAGACGAAGAAGAGACCGTAGCAGTGATAGAAGAAGATCGAGGTTTTAAACATCGGACAACTTTTATTTACGCCGTATAGATCTCAAGATCGTTTCCACAGAGGTGGTCCGGTTAATAGAAGCTATGAACGTCGCCATTCCCGTGATCGTCCTCGTGTTTTCGACCACCGTGACAGACGCCCTACTCGTGGTAGACGAACACCTCCTCCACGTGGTCGTCTTCCTGGACCAGAACGTCGTGATGTTATGCATTTTGTAGCTAGTAGATCACCGCCTAAATATGCTCGCATGGATATGTCAGCTCAGGAACGGGATTATCGCACTATTTTTGCTATGCAGGTAATATTATTAGTTGCGTTATTAAATTTTGGCATTTCAGCTAGCCCGTCAGACGCGCCCTCGCGATTTGGAAGAATTTTTCAGTTCTGTTGGACATGTACGAGATATTAGGCTCATCACAGACTCGAGGACTGGTAGATCAAAAGGAATCGCTTATATTGAGTTTTGGGATGAAGAAAGTGTAGGACTAGGATTGGCTTTGAACGGCCAGAAATTACTTGGTTTGTATTTATAGCTAGTTTATTTCTATTTCTTTTTTAGGAGCTCCTTTAGTTATTCAAAGAACATGTGCGGAACGCAATCGTGCAGCACAGGTGATCGCAACTGTTGGAACTGCTCTCGGATTCAATGTAGCTGCAACGAAAGGTCCTGTGAAGCTTATCATTTCAAATCTACATCCAAATATCGACGAGAACATGATGAAATCTATTTTTGATCCCTTCGGAAAAGTGGAAGCATGCAAATTAAACAAGGATAATAGAGGAGCCAGTATTGGAGTTGGTTATATAATTGTAAGTTGTGAATTTATATTTTTTTATTTGCTTCATTCAGTTTTCCAAATCAGAAGATGGACACAAAGCTTCTGAACATTTAAATGGATTTGAACTAGCTGGCAATCAAATACACATTAAAATTGTTGATGAAGAGGATACGAGAAGACCTTTGCATCATGATGAACGTGTTGGAATGGTCTCAGGGCAAGTGGGTCGAGCACAAAAATTAGCAGGTTTTTTTGTTTCTAATTCTTTATTTACTTTTGCTAGGAACGGATATGGTGATCCATGAAGCGGAAAGTTATGATCCCAGTATTCCTGCTATCGCTACGCAGTGTTTTGTTCTTTCAAACATGTTTGATCATACGAAGGAATCACACCAAGGATGGGATGAAGATGTTCGACAAGATGTGCTGGAAGAATGTTGCCGTCATGGTGGAGCGCTGCATATTTACGTCGACAAGACGAGCGAACAAGGAAATGTCTACGTGAAATGTCCAAATGTATCAACAGCTCATAAATGTGTAACAGCACTTCATGGCAGATGGTTTAGTGGAAAAGTAAGTTCATTTTTTTTTCTATCATAGTGGTTTTCAGGTTATTACGGCCAATTATGTACCAGTTGATTCATATCATAATTTGTTCCCTGATGTGGCCCATACTCGTCAGCTTCTCGTGCCGAGGACACCTATTTCAACACAATCGGTAAATCTTATCAATCTTTATTTATAAACATAATTTGTTTAGGGTTATGGCGCAACTGCAATGTACTCACCAACTGCTGTTTCTGGAGGATATGCATCTTATTATTGATAGAAGGTGACATTGTCAATTTCATAGAAATAAACGTAATTTTTTTCTAATTTTTCTGCTTCTTATAAACCGAATGGTCTTTCTGCATGGGACGGGAATTCTAGTAAACTACACAGATAGATTCTGCTGGGAAAAGCGTTGTTGCTTAGAGTTTCCAATTAAATTTTTCTCATAAAGATGGTCGCGTGGAGCTGAAGGATGTTCGGTAGTAGGAGCTGCTTGATTTTTTGATCTTTTTATCGTCTAGTTGAATCTGCTGTCCACCTTCTCTCTAAGCGGAGAGTGTTAAAGTAGTGAATGCTATAACTGATAGCGGTAACATCGTCTGCCCTAGAGTGATAGCAAAATCTCTCATGTGTGCATGTCAGTGGCCCACAGCGACTGATAAAATTCTGTCGATTTTTGAGGCAATACTCCCTAGGCTGACATTGATTTCTTCTTTTCCTTTCAAACCTCCTTTATCGTGGGAACTGTCTACGATTCAAGGGAATGTTCTTCATAGCGATCTATAATATTCTTTTTACTTATGCGCCGATTCCCTCAAAGTGATAAATTTTAGAAATGATTGCAACTAATTCTAATAATCAATTTTTTATTACTTGCGCTTCGGCAACTGTAATTGTACTCGTTTTACTATATTATACTGATATTTCTTCGTCTGTTTCAATGACACCTTTAATTGGGGCTAGTCATACATTTTTTAAACAAATTATTTCCTATAATAGAAGTGGTAAATAGTTCCTTTGATGTAACATTCTTTTTAGATGATTTACTACTCTCCACGGGTTCAAATTTATCGTCTATTGATAAGATAACTGCTCCAAATAAAATTGAACCCAGCAGTAATTTTTGTAGAAAAAAGCTGAATTTTCCCAATTTTTAGAACCCCCAACTGGTCTTCAAGGATGCCCGTTACCAAAAATTGACCCATTTGATCCGAGTATAAAAGATGTAAGCCAATCAGCCACCAAAGGAAGCAGTTTTTTAGTATGTAAATTGGAAATTTTCTGAAAAATTTCGAAACTGTAACAGAGATTTTAAAATTCGTTCGAAATATAAAAATGGACTTCTAGAAATTGATCTCAAAACTGATAATTGCACTGCAAGGTGATTTTTTTTCTATAAAAATAAAATAAAATTTATTTTTTTCAAGATGTTTTCGTCAAGTTGCTTATCATCAAAAAAATAAAGCTGATCCTTGGACAAAGTTGAAAAATAATTCAACAAAATTTGATTGTGAATTTCTTGAGGTGAGAAATATTAAAGAAATTATTGAAAAATTGTAAGGTTATTTGTCATTCGTCTGAAAATGCATTTAATTTAACTTATGCTATGATTCATACGGATATCAAGCCATTGAAAACGAAGCCAAAAGCAAAGTAAGCAATAATCAGCAAATTATACAAATTATTATAGAAAAAAAGAACAAGAAAAGCAATATAATTTATATATTTTTGTAATAGATTCTGTTGGAAATAGCGCAGCAGATCGAACACTTCCAAGAACCATGAGATTTATGGAAAAATCACTGGAAGCTGTGCGATTTCCTTATTTGAATAAAGTCGGGCAAAATAGTCGACCTAATGGATTGGCATTATTTATGGGTAGGTTTCATGAATAAAAAAATCAAAAAGAATATTTTTTAGGTAAACAAATTGAACCAATTGATCGGATCGGACTGGGCGCCCCGTCAATAAAAGCCGACTGGGGATGGGAAGAATCCTGTAAACGTTACATGGACAATGAATCGTCAATATTTCAAGATTTTCGAAACGAAGGCTATAGGGTAAGGTATGCCGCTATAATCCTCCCGTTTAAATGACCACAACGGTCAGAAGAAAAAGGCAAAAAATCCCCGGCGATCGAACCAGGACTGGGCCCACCGACCTTTTTTGAGGTCGGGCGGGTTGGACCGGGCAGAGCATCTCAAAAAGTTTTTAGGGAAGGTTCGGACAGGACTGACAAGCTCGAAAAAATGGCCGGGAGGACTCGGAGCGACCCGAAGACCTTGAAAAATGCTTCGGGCGGGCTCAGAACCCTTTTTCGGGTCAAAAACGAGCGAAAAGCTGGTAATTTATGGCTCTTTTTTCAGTTTTGTGAGCTCTGAACCATTCAACAACCACTTTAATTCAATTCCCGATTAAATTGGGTCTAAAAAATAGGGGTTGCAAGCCTTATAGAAGCCAAAAAAGCGAAGGTTGCAAAATTCTGTTGACCAGCCCGGAAAATTGCCCGGATGGGAGACTTCGAAAAAGATTTCGGACCCCGTTGGCCAAAAAATAAACCGGATCTTGCCTCTCAAAAAAGGAGGAAGAAGGGAGCCCAACCTTCTACAAGACTGGTTCGACCCCGCCACCCCTCCTTTGATCGACCGCCTTCCCCCACTCGACCATAAATGCTGCTTTTCTTAAATAATGCCCATTAAATCGCGCAATTTCAACTTTTTCAGCTATTTTAAGCTGAGGAACATTCTCAGCAGCCTTAGAAAACCTTAGAATCAGAAAAAAATGGGAAAAAATTCACCGGAAATAGCCAAAATATAAAAGCAAAAATTTAGACGACGGGGGGGGGGGGGGGGGGTGATTGATCCCCTGACCTTGCGAGTGACAGCATGGCCGACAGACAGACACATCGCCGCTCTTTATTGGATGTTTTTCAGACTCTTTTGACCGATGACTGGAAAGTTGGAATATTAAATTATCCAAACTGCAAAGGATGGAAGGATCCTGTGGTCGATCACACAATGGAGTGGGTTTTTCCGCTAATTTTTAAGCAAAAAAAAAACAAAAGTTCAGCGCTCTGATCGAACAGAGCCTCTCCCTGGCCCATAAACAGAATTATTACGGAAATAATTGTCAATTTATGCACCGAGAAGATTTAAAATATCTACAACAATTTATAAACGCGTATCCAAGTAAGAATTGGGCTATTTTTGTAGCAAATTTCGCGCAGATGATCTACAATTTTCATTGACATGGGTTGCTGAGGTTGTCCACGAAATGAATGAAGGTCCAATGATAATGGACAATGATTTTTTGATTTTTATGATGGAAAATAGGAAAAAAGTCAGGAATTCTTAATTTTTTAATAGAAAAAATGAGATTTTTAGCTGGAAAATTCTTTTGTTGTCGTGTTAGCCGACCATGGAAATCGACTATCCTCGGTAAGTATCGGAACTGTTCGAGTTGGGGTTTTATCGCCAAATTTCGTCGACTTTTAGGCGGTCTGACCGAAAATCGGGAAATTTCCTTGTATTTCATGTCGGGTTTGGGTCGGGTTGGAGAACTCAACCTAAAATCGGACCGAGTCGGGTCAACGGCCAGGAAAACCGAGCGGGGTACGGGCCGGGTCAAATCCGACCCGGCGATTTTCGGATCGAGTTGGGTCAGCTCGAACCTTCCTGGTCCATAGGATTTTCGTTAATATTTCTGTGCCAAAAAAGGACGCTCCTTGTTTTCTTTTTTCTTCACCCAGCCCTCAAAACTTTCGCCAATAGAAAAAGCATGAAACTTATGATCAGCAATTTTTTCATCCAAAAAATGCCGAAAATGACCTGAAAATAGCCAGGTCGGGCGCATATCGCCAGAATGCGTCGACCTGGTGATCTGACCCACCCGAAAACCGGGAAATTTTCTCGAATGTTGGGTCGGGTTGGAGACCTCAACTCGAAATCGGGCCGAGTCGGGTCAATGACCAGTCAACCTGGTGACGGGCCGGCTCCGGTGATTTGAGTTGGGTCAGCTCGAACAGCCCTGGTAAGTATCGAAATAAATAATTTCATTCAGATAATTTGGACCCGAATTGGCTCCATTGACAACAATAATCCGATGCTGATAATGTCAATACCAAAAGAATTACGAACTCCAGAAAATATGGCACAATTGAGAGAAAATTCCGAGAAACTTCAAACACATTATGATGTTCGAGCTACTCTTTTGGATATTTTGAAGGTTCCCAGGCTGAAAAAGAGGCTAAAAACTTGTTCAGCACCAACCAGCATCCAATTTCTCAGATAATCGCCAGATACAAATGGAAGGAGAGCGTGGGAATAGCTTTTTTAGAAAATATGAAGGCGAAAGAAGCTGTACCACGTTGCCTATTCCATTTTCCTACTGTATGTGCCAATATAAACAAGAAAATGTCAACGTGTAAGGGAAATTCCTTGAAAAAATCGCCAAAATATATAGAAATTCAACGATATCAATAGAAGCTGGAAAAAAATTAATTGACGCAGTAAATCAGCGACTGAGGGAAGCCAATTTGACGGAAATTTGCAATTTATGGAAATTTGATAAGGTTATTCATTTTTCAAAAAATATATTGAGACCAGAGCCGAAAAATTATAGAAAATTATTCAGATCGAATCTAATTTGGGCTATTATCCTGTGGAAACAACTGGGAGCATGAAAATAATTGTGGCAGCAAGTTGGCCATATTCTAAGGCAAGACTTACGGTAAAATTATACCAAAATGAGATGAAAAAGGCCTTCTAGGCACTGGTTCATCGCTCTTCATATGGCGTCTATACTGTGGGTAAAGTGGACAGGGTCGACAGATATGGAGAGCGAGGTCTCTGTGCCAAAGGACAATTTGAAGCAATCTGTGATTGTAAGAAAAATTCCCAGTGATCTCAAAGTTTTTTTTCTCGGGTTTTTACTTGTTGTTCATTAAATTTTTATCGATTTGTGATCGATTTTATATCAAGGAAAGGGCCTTCTGGGCATTTTCAAAGCGGATATCCCATCTATACCAGGGCTGTTCGAGCTGACTCGACCTGACCCGAAAATAGCCGGGTCGGATTTAACCCGGCCAGTGACCCGCTCAGTTTTCCTGGCCGTTGACCCGATTCGGTCCGATTTCAGGTTGAGTTCTCCAACCCGACCCGAATCTGATCCGAAACTGCACCAATTTTCCCGATTTTCGGTCAGATTGCCTGAAAATCGAAGAAATTTGGCGATATCTGACCCAACCCGACCCGAATACGGACATTTCGGGCGAGTTGACCCTGATCCGGCTCGATTTGGGGTTGGCCCTTTTCAATTCCGTCTGGTCCGACCCGATTTCGGGTTTATAGTCTCCAACCCAACCCGAGGTCCGCTCGAAAAAAATTTTTAGGGTAGCCAACCCGACCTCCCTGCTCGAACAGCCCTGGTCTCAAGGAAAACTTCACAGATCTCCTCTGGATGCAGAGATCGTTCCCGCGCCTTCTAATTTAGTTACATAGTCCGCTAACCAGTGGGCCATTTGTCCACATAAATTCCGATCGTCTGCCGCCGTCAAGTACCACAGAATCTGCTCAAATTTCGAGATTTTTGAGTTCAAAAAGTCGTTTTGTTCTTTGCTCTCGCGCCCTTATCATTTGAGAGCAAATTTTCATTATTTGCCGTCTTTTTTCTCGCGGAATACAGGCGGCTATTTCCCGTGGATCAGCTGGATATCACACCGATTGGTCTGAAGTGGATGGCGGAAGAAAAACTGAGCAAACAATGACGGAAATCTGCCCGATATCGGCTGACCTGTTGCAAAATCTTCCTCCGTTTGTCAAACTTGTGGTTGAATTTCAACCACACACGCGCGTATGTCAATTTTACACAATGTTCTTGCTCCAAAACCAAGGAGCAATTACGTCACGGGTGGCCAAAAAGCCTCCCGTTCTCAGGAAATCAGCTGGAGAGACAGCTGCCACAAATCTCTTTGACTGATTATCAAAAATAACAAAAACAAGAACTAGTGGCCCTTTTTGTTATTTCTAAAATCACCGTCTTTTCAGGAAATGATGAATTTTCGCCAGTATAAGCGGAAGCCGTCAATCATGGCCAGGGGAACATGCGCAATTGCATGCCGCCTAGGGCAATTCATTCGCCCTCAAGAGTTCTCCTCTCCTTTTAAGTGACGTTCTTTTGAGAATTTTGAGATCTACAGTAGTTTTTTGGGCTTCTAATCCGGCAGAAAATGGCGTTTTTTTGCGTATTGACCCGATTTGTTAGCAGAAATTCGATGAACTTCCCGGGGATTCGAACCGAGGGCTCTCTGATTAAAATCCGGTAATCTTTTGGCCACGCGGGGGACAAACTCGTGTCGGATATCCCCTTACAGTACCCTCAAAAATCGGGGTACTGTACAGCAGGGCAGGATCCTGGTTTTCGGCTCGGATCCTGTCCAGATCCGAAGGTGGGATCCGTCAACCGATTGGATCCGCCCATTTTTCGGTCCAGGCCGGGATATTCACCGTTTTATTTAGTAAAGTCGATCTTCCTGATGGAGGAAACTCAAGTTTATCATAGAAAATATGAGAAATTAACAACTAGGTGGTAATCGGTGGCAATTTTTAGTGCAGAGCAATAAATTCTCCCATTTTTCGAAGATGTTGATGATTCTGATAGCATTTCCCAAGAAAAAACCCGTAAAAGTATCCGAAAAGTGTCTGATTCTCTCGCTAATTTGGATCCGAATTTTTTTCCCATAAGAGTGTCGGTTTTGGTCCGGGTCCGGGTCTTCTGAAAATTTAGAGAGGATCCGGATCAGGATCTGACAATTTCGAGCCATTTCCGGACCAGATCCGGCCATTTTCGGATACGGATCCAGGTACCCGTGCTGCCTTTCTGTGTCGCGAGATTTTCTAACAAAAAAGAGCCGCTTCCCTGCAAACTGTTTGTCAGCAGAGCTCACTGCATCCTAAATAACTCGACCCTTATTCCCTGCTCCTTCGACGTCATCATTTGTCCGGGGAATGTTCTGAGTTCTCTTCTCTCTCGTTCGTCTCTCGTCCAGTCACAAAATGACCCGTCTCGTCTCTCCCCCCAAATTCCCTCTCTCTGCAAAATGTGAAATATTTCTGGCTGCCTCTGGCATCTCTCGTCATCCTGTGCTCTATCAGCCCGTGGGGGTAGACATCCCGCCCAGAAGAGACGGCGATCTCGGAGTCATGGCTGAAGGGATAGAGACACAGATCAGCTCTTTTCTACTCCAGGTTTTGGTCTTATTCTAGCATCCGTATGAAATTTGATTCTTTAGCGGGAAACAAATGCAATTTCAAAATTCCACGGCTTGTTTTTTTTCCATTTTTATGAAAACATCCAGTTTTCTAAAAATACGAGCACTTTTCCCTTTAAAAATCCTAAAAATCAATCTAAATCTTATCAGATAGAAGGCGAATGATCTCAACGATTTGTTTGTTTGATTATTGTATGACGTAGCCATCAAATCCCAATCTATTCATTGAAAAACCCTCTCTATTTATTTGCAATTCACAAAATGCGCGTCTTCCCCCTGTCATTAGGCAATTCCTCGCCATTCCCTCTCTCGTTCCTTTCATGTCGTCTCTCCCCATTTCCGGGATCCATTTCAACCGTCTTTTTTTCTCCAGGAGTCTCGGGAGAGACGGAGACCATTATCCAGCGGGAAATTGACTAGACTGAATGAATCACAAAGGGTCCCGTCTGCTCGCTGTAATTTCTGATCTTTTTCAAATCTCCGGGGTTCTGGACTGTTCCGTCCAGTCCTTTAATCTGATAGAATTTTATAAAGGGTTCCCAGGCAACACGATTAGCTCTTCCCATCTGAAATTCTTTCCTGCTTCAGCTGTCGTCTTTTCCCAGATTTTATCGTTATTTCCTACGGCAATCTTAGTCTTTTATAATGCTAAAAATCTTCTGAAGATTCCTAAAAGTAGAAAAATTAGACGAGAAAAGTGGGCGTAAAATGTCTACCAGTCTCTCCCTCCCTTTTCCGTCATTGATTCGCGACAATGAATAGCCGACGGCCACTAAACGAGGTAGGCTCTTTTTCATGGTTCTCCAGAGGGGGGGAGAGAGGGCATCCTGGGGTACGGTAAAGGATAAAATGACTTTTAAATAATTTTTGGGAGGGTACTTTTCTGCTTCTTCAAGTGGGATAATTTGTTATTGGAGCAGAAAAACGTTTTCCAGCTTTTCACCACCCAGTTTCCAGGTTTTCCCTGATTTTCCAGGTTTTCCCTGAAATTTTAATGAGTATTAATATTATTTAAAAAGAGGGGCGGTTCCTACTCTCCCCCTCACACTTCTTGCTCTCCTCCTCCGGTTGCCAGGATACTTCTCCTCATAGTTCTCCTGCTTCTCCACTTTTTTGACCCAGTTTCATACTAATCTCCGCCGGACGAGATTAGTTTTTTCTGCTCACTGGCAGCTTATATGTTGAGCTGGTAAATAACCGGGACCCGTTATTATTTTCAAAACTTAGGGAATTTTGTAAAACATAAGCTTGATCTCCCTTTTTTCTATTTTTATTAGCATAAACCCGGTGACCAGCATAGAATGCCAAGAATTTGGCGCTAGGTATTAAAACCTCCTGCTCGAGCTTATTCCTCCTTGGAATTCTTGGCATTTTCTGCAATTTTCTCATCAATTTGTATGTTAGAGATCAGCCACTCGAATAACACGGTCAACATTCTGAAATACACAATTATCCCCCCGATGTCAACAAGATTTCGAAATGGCTAGTTCCTTTTTAGCTGATTTCTCAATATTGCCCACTTTTATTCTACTCCTCCTCCTAAAATATCCCCTGATCTCATGCCCCGTTTATTTGCCAACGAGCTGGACTGTTGGCATCATCTCTTTTCGCAGCATTGACCCTAGCTCCCCGTTCCCATTGACTGTAGCCCCGCTTCTTTTGCATGAAAGCTAGACGGAATTAGTCACGGCGACGGCGAATCACCAGGAGACGCCGAGTCCGGGAAAGTGCCCTGTCCTTTGGGAGTCTATTAGTCTTTTTTTCTCTGCAGAAATGTGTTCCAGGAAAGCGAGGCTGTTTCTATTTATTTTTGAAACCGCCGTCAATGAAAGAAATCAAATTTTACCGGGCTGATAAAATGACATAAATGGCTGCCGTTTTTGTCGGCGGGATGGGAGGAAGCTGACGTCATTAAATTGCGTGGGACTCTTTTCGGACTTCGGGGCGGTGATTATTTAACCAGGTGCTTAGCGATTAGAGAGAGGGGACAATGTCTTCGAGAGCTTTATGACATTTTTAATGCAATTATTAGCCCTCCTTCTCTCCTCTTTTAATTATTTATTTATTTTAAAAAACATTCAATTTTTCAGATGACACAGCTTCTCTCCACTTGGCCAGATTCTTCGGAATCGAGGCAGAGGATGTTGGAAAGCTCTTCGAGTACCCAATTTAACCAAGCTTATGCCTATCCGGAGGTGAGTTTCTCTCCTAAAAAAGGGAGCCATTCCGTCCTTTAAAGAGCACCAAAAATTCTGTCGGAAACAGGTGCCTCCGCTATAATCTCTCGACTATGTACATTCTTTCGATTCTCTTCAGTCCTTTTGTTTTCTATTTCCTTCTGAGATCATCGAGAATGTACATCTATCCCGTGTCATCTGCCTCTCAAATTACCCTCGCTGCTTTTTTTTGCCTCGACGCCAAAAGGCGGGTGCCACTTGCGGAATAGGCGAAATTGGATAGCCTTACAGCTTTTCTACGTCGAGAGGGCGAAAAAAAAAGAGGGCACGTGAAAAAAGCGATGACAAAGATGAAAATGTTCCCAGGCAAGCCAATTTTTTTAAATAAAAAATGATAAACACAGGAGAGAATGAATCAGAAAGAAAAATTCTCTAGAAAATGACAAAAATTACGAGTTTCCAGCCTTCTTCCCCGGTTCTTTTGTCGATTTCCCCATAAAATTCATTGATTTTCCAGAGATCGAAGTGGCTGACCTTCTTGGGAATGATGAGACGATGTAAAAATGCCCTGATCCTCATCCTGACTCCAATTCTTTGCTCTCCTTTGGTTATGAGTGAAAAACCGGTAAAAATACCTCTCCTCATTATGAAATACCCTAATTTTATAGGAAAGTCGATGTGGTTGGTGTGTTATCGTCATGGCCATTTATTGGATGACCGAAGTTATGCCCCTGGCTGTTACCGCCATGTTGCCGGTTGTTCTTTTCCCGTTGACTGGTGTTTTAGATTGTAACACGACGGCAAAGGAATTCATGAATGTGAGTCAATTTTAAAATAAAATGGAGAGCTCAAAAATGAGACGTCCACATGATAGAAATCAAATATTTAACCACTCACCTCAATAAGATTCCGGCGACTATTTGACGCCTCTGGGAAAACAATGGCTGCAAGAGGATCGTCCCAGCTGACTTCCTACCAGGGCTGTTCGAGGAGGGGTTTTTACGGGTCGGGTTGGGGATCATTAACCCGAACTCGAACCTGGGCGGGTTCAACCCCAGCCCAAAATTTCCCTTTTTGGGTCTTTTTTCAGGTCTGTTTGGGTCAGATATCGCCAAATTTCGTGGAATTTCAGGCGATCTGACCCGGAACTCGAGAAATTTTCTTGAATTTCGGGTCTGATTCGGGTCGGGTTGGAGATCTCAGCCCGGAATCGAGCCGAGTCGGGTCAATGGCCAGAAAAACCGAGGGGAAAAAAGTCAAACCCGATCCTACCCGTTGATTTTCGCGTCGAGCTCGAACAGTCCTGCTTCCTATTGCAAAAATGGGGAATTTTAGGCTTGAAAACGCACCATTTTCTTATAAAATTTTTTCCAGGACACAAATTTTCTCTTCATCGGTGGATTAATTATGGCAGCAGCTGTAGAAAAGTGCGATCTTCATGAGAGAGTAGCCCTTTTCGTGTTGAAAATGGTCGGTGGTGAGCCGAAATGGATAATGCTAGGATTTATGCTGGTTACAGCCCTTCTCAGGTCAGTTTTTAAAAACCGCGCAAAAACCGGAAATTTATTGAAAATCTCCCGCTTTTTAGTATGTTTATCAGCAACACAGCCACAACAGCGATGATGGTCCCCATCGGTCAATCCGTGGTCTCCCAGCTCATTGCCTCATTCGAAAGTCATCCCCAGAACCCGTAAAACTTTCCATAAATTCAAATTATACCAAAATTTAAGGGAATCTGGTCGTGCTGGTTGTAAATCCATGGCAACTGGTCTTGTAATGTCAATTTGTTTCGCGGCTAATATTGGCGGTACCGGAACAGCCACTGGAACTCCCTCAAATCTTGTAATGCTCGGTCAACTAACCAAGTAAGAAATCTCCTGGAAATTCATTTAAAATCTTTCAGCCTTTTCCCAAAAGCTGACGGCTCATTGAATTACATCTCGTGGATATTCTTCGCCGTCCCATTGATGTGTATCTGCCTGGCCTGTGCTTGGGGTCTTCTTTGCTTCTTTTTCCTCCGTCATGCTCCTGAAAAAGATGATCATGTGACGGACATGCTCCACTCTCGATATGATAAACTTCCCCGAATGAGGTATCCAGGGCCCCCGAGAAGAAATTGCCTTTTTTTCAGTTTCGCGGAGAAATCTGTTCTCTTCTGCTTCAATTTGCTGCTGATTTTGTGGATTTTCCGTAATCCTGGGGTGGTTCAAGGTCGGGGAAGCAGAAAATTCCATTAAAATCAACATTCCAGGATTTGGTTCCCTTTTCCCTAAAGGATATTACACAGATGCCACGTCAGCCATGCTGGTCGCTTTCCTTCTCTTTGTTCTTCCAGCAGAGAAACCAAATCTCTTTGAATATATCCGAGCTGAAGATATGAAAAAGGTGATCTAATTCCCATGTTTATTTCTCTTTTTAAAGAAAACTTGCCTTATGGATTGGCCCACAATGCAGAAAACTTTCCCCTGGAGTGTTGTTCTCCTTCTCGGTGGTGGATTTGCCTTGGCAGCTGGTGTAAAAGAGTCAAAATTGTCTATTCTTGTCGGTCACATGCTTGCCGAATACGGTCACCTGCCTCTCTGGTGCCTGCAACTGCTCACAATGACAATTGCCATGGCAGTTACAAATATTTGCAGTAATACCGTAACTGCCAGCATTTTTGTCCCGATTGTGGCCACTTTGGTCAGTTTATTTCTCCATTTAATGGATAGAAAGTTTTTAGGCTCAACAGACGGGAAATCATCCGTTTACTTTAATGCTTCCTGTGACTCTTGGGTGCTCCTTTGCCTTTGTTCTTCCTGTTGGAACTCCGCCAAATGCAATTGTTTTTGGAAGTGGAATGGTCAAAGTTTCGAACATGGTGGGTTTTCGCGTTTTTTTGGAACCAGGAGCCCATTTCTTGGCCATTTTCTGCCCAAAACGGCTCATTTTTTCCAGGTTACTGTTGGTCTCTGCTTGTCGATCATCACCCTTTTCCTGACAGTCGCCTACATGAATACCATGGCTTTGATGTTTCTGCCATTGAACACTTTCCCCGAATGGGCGTTCTTGGACAACTCGACGACCATTTCTGCCGGCTAATTTCTCTTATTTTCCCCTAGTTTTAGAGTTGTTTGTTATTTTCTTGTTCTCAAAAAATTTGCTCATCATCTTATTTTCCCCAATTTGAGCTTATTTTTCCTCTCCAAAAAATCCCGGTCATCGAAACATTACGGTTAACAAAAAGTAGGGTGCAGCCACGGAAAATAAATAAAAAAAAGAATTCTAAAAAAGTTAAAATCCCTGGTACAGGTTTTATTGAGCTTTTCACACGCATTACACAGTTGTGTCTTATATTCTGTATATTAAAATAAATATTTTTTCTTTGTCAGGTCAAGGGATGATGAATAGAAACCAAAATGCGCCCAGAGCAGTTTTTTGGCGCAGAAAGGCTAACAAAAATCCCATAGACTGCCCGGGGATTGGAACTTGCGATTCCAAAAAAAATTCGGGTGGTTATAGAACGGGCAGTCCACCCAGCCCTGGCCAGCAAGTCGTCCAGAATTCTGGTGTGCCCATCAGCGTGTCAGATTTACAAGCGTGAGGCCAAAGCTTGGCTCCACAGTTGGTACTCTGGATTTTTGTGTGATTTCTTTGGCAAATCCGATAATATTTGAGTCACAAAGCCGAAATGTTGGAAGAAGGGCCAGAAAACGAAAGAATGGGAATACTGGCCCCTAAATTTGGGAATTGAAATTCCATTTGAAAATTGAGATATTCATAGCCGGATGCACAGCAGCAGTTCATCGTTGCCATATATTTCTTGAGGCGGAATAAGGAATGACTTCTGGCTATTTGACCTGGCTCTTTTTATATGCTTGCTCTCTAGAATTGCCTTGCTCAAAAATCCCCTCCCCTTCCAGTCACCTCGGCTCAATGCATATAATAGCGGAAATGTGTCGCACATTCTGTGGGTCTGTCCTTTATCTTCTGATTTAGTCCAATTTTTTTAACTAGATGTCGTATAAATTTCGTAGATTCCGTGTCGAGATGGGTCGGATTACGGCTAAATTATTAACTGGTGGGAGGCTAGTCAGCAAACAGCCCGGATAGATGTGAGAAATTGGGTCTATTTGCTTTTCTCTTCGATATGCCCATATCTTCATCTTCTTTATTACTTTTTTTTCCAATTATTAGAGCCCAAACAGCCTAGGGAGGAGTTTCCTTCCAATTCCAAACATTATAAACCCCTAAAATATCTTCCAGTTCTTTTTAATTCCCTCGCGTTCGCCTCATTTCAAGCCGCAATCTGCCATAAAACACATTTATAACCCAGTTCACGTAATTCTTCCATTCGTCTCTCACTCCCCAGCCTTGTTTTCCCTTTTTCCCCTCTTTTTAAAAGAAAATGTTCCTTTTAATCCTTATCCATCTATCTTTTCCGCCTAAAAGTAAAGTCATGTTCGCTCATTTGCTTTGGGAATTAGCTGATGGATCCAGTTCCATATAGGGGGATTACCGGCAAGGATCAAGCTTCTGGCCCGAGCCCCGAAAAGTCATTATTTGGTTGACTAAACAGATTAGTTAGGAAACATACGAAATACGGGCGACAAATGGTCTAATTGGGGGTCAATAGTCCACTTCAAGATTGCTCTGCACAGATTCAAGTGCTACCAGCTCGTGGGATTAATGGCATTTTTCTGGGTGAAGAATTATTGGTCATCATAGTTTTTGTTTTTTATCGGTGAAAGCCCAGTTTTTTTTCTATGGACCAGGGCTGTTCGAGCTGACCCGATTCTACCCGAAAATAGCCGGGTCGGATTTGACCCGGCCCGTACCCCGCTCGGTTTTCCTGGCCGTTGACCCGACTCGGTCCGATTTTAGGTTGAGTTCTCCAACCCGACCCAAACCCGACATGAAATACAAGGAAATTTCCCGATTTTCGATCAGACCGTCTAAAAGTCGACGAAATTTGGCGATATCTGACCCAGCTCGACCCGAAAATGATCCGAAAACGGTCATTTTGGGCAGGTTCGAGTTGAACCCGTCTCAATTTCGGGTTGACCCTTTTCAGTTCAACCTTCGGGCTACAATTCTCGCCTATAAAACCTCATTTTCTTCACTTCGCCCGACCCGAATCCAACCCGAAAATGACCGACTCTAACCCGACCTGAAGTCCAGTAGATGATCTCCAACCCGACCTGTGGCCGTATCCACAAGAAATCTCCCCGGGGAGCTCCCCAGTTGGGGAGTCCCTAGGGAGGGCTCCCCGGGGGAGGGCTCCCCGCGGGGAGCTTTTGGTATCCACAAGGATGGGGCGATCTCCCCAGTTGGGGAGCTCCCCAGAAGGGATTAAAAAACTTGTCTTTTAAAATTCATAGTATAGTAAAACAGAGGAATGTAATGTACAGTCTGGAGCCTCTTGTAATAGCGGTACGAGTTGTATGTTGTAGTTTCGACACGATTTGCCGTCGCCGACGCGAATTTACAACTTTTTCTGTTATTCTACATCGTGTCTCCATATAGTATGGCTTTCACCAGTTAGTTTCTTATATTTTTATAACTGGCACACTGTTTTGCTTTTGTAGCTCAAGAGAATGATCGTCTAGTGGAGTTGTACCTGGAAAACCAAAAGGAGTACGGCCACTCTCAAACAGATACCTATATTAACAGTACGACAGAGAACGGCAAACAAGAGAATACGATCGCCTACAACCCAAACGACAATTACTACAACTGGTACGATTATGAGGACAACAATGTCAACCAAAGGAAAAGGACCCCGGATGAATGTTGGAATGATGATGAAATTCAATCGAAGAGACTGCGAGAATCGGGAAATATAAAAGACAAGTTGTAAGTCTTTTGCTTATTCATCGCAATCAGCAACACAGGGATAACATCAAAAAACCGAAAGAAAAACCCAAGAAATTTGAAGATCTTCGAGCTGATTTGTATGAAGTCGAACTTGAAACCGCCAGGGAGAAGCTTCAACTGACAAAGGAACTGCGTGTAACTGTGGCGAAATTTGATAGTCTTCTCGATGCTGCTGGCCAACTTATCCGTGGTTTTACAGAAAAACTGGATGTCCCGATGTATACAAATTTATAATTGGTATTATGAGTGGTATTTCTGCATATTTATAAATATATTTTTGTTTTATCTATGAGTAATATTGGATGGCCATTGACTTCATTTTGTTGGCCCCAGCCGGAGTATCGGGCTCTCTCGACTCGTCCTCGGTGTCGTCGTCGTCGTCGTCGCCGCCGCCGCCATCATCGGGGATTGCTTCATTGAGGGCAATAGACAAATTGCGCAGGCAAACACAAGTCCGAATGATA
This sequence comes from Oscheius sp. DF5033, assembly GCA_964036215.1. Classification (NCBI taxonomy): domain Eukaryota; kingdom Metazoa; phylum Nematoda; class Chromadorea; order Rhabditida; family Rhabditidae; genus Oscheius; species Oscheius sp. DF5033. Next base: position 5,872,113 of record CAXIWN010000009.1, on the reverse strand, counting down.
TTGTGTGCCTTCAATGGCTGGTAACGAAGTTCTCCATGGAGGCAATGAAATTGCCTTTTTAACTGTCCAAAGGCGTTCTCCACGTGGACTCGAAAAGCACAGAGAGCATTGTTGAATCGAATCTCATGTGGAAGAAGACGATCTCCGCCAATAGGCTTTATGAGGAAGGATTCTGCCCTGTAGGCGCTGTCACCCACAATTATTCCTTTTTCATCACCACGAACAAATGCATCGTATAAACCGCTACTTCTCCAAATACGGGAATCGTGGGCACTGCCTGGAAATGAGTCACTCAGCCACAGAAACTCATATTTGTCGTTGACAATTGCGTTTACATTCAGGCTATGGTAATTTTTCCGATTCACGTGAGCGTCCTCATCTACCGACGGCGCAACTATACGCACATGGGTGCCATCTATGGCGCCCACGATTCCCGGCATGCCGAACTTGTCATAAATTCTTCTCTTATGGGCATTCTTCTCCTCTTCGGTGGGCCAAACGATGAAGTATCGAGAATTATTGCAAAACCAACTGGTTACTTCGTCGACTACTCGGGACACGGTACTCTGGGATACACCAGCTACATCGCCCATAATCAGTTGGAAGGAGTTTGATGCCAATGTTTGCAACGTGATGGCCAGCCTCTGCGCAGTCGTCAGCGTGTATTCACGTTGAACGTGTCCGGCCACTTCGCCATCCAATATTTTCACTATTTCAAAAAATCCGGCACGAGAGAATCGGTATCGTAGGCGAAATTCCTCATCACTAAGAGTATCGAATGGACACGAACGATCACGAAAAACTCGTGGGACTGGGAACAACAATTTGTCACGGCGATCTCGCACAGAATCATCCATGGTGAATGACTGCACTGTCCATTTGCGGCCTTATATAGGGCATTTCTCTCCGAATTTACGCTTTTCTTGCATTTACTGGTTCATACTATAGCACTCCCATGCAAAACTGTCCTTCAAAAGGCAATTTTCCGGCAGTTCCCCTTGGTCTCCCCCAATCCACCCCTACTCCTAGCTAGGGGAGGCCTGGGGAGCTCCCCGCCTTCCCCAGGGAGTCCCCGGGGAGCTCCCCAAAAGCTTGTGGATACCATTTTTAGCCTCCCCAACTGGGGAGCTCCCCGGGGACTCCCTGGGGAGCTTGGGGAGGCCTCCCCAGCTGCTTGTGGATACGACCACTGAAGCCCTCCCGAAAAAATTTTCAGAGTAGCCAAGCCGACCCGACCCTGAAAAACCCCTGCTGAAACGGCTCTGGTACAGATGACACAATATCTCCCCCTCCCCTTTCTTTTCTTTTCTTCCCAATTCGGTTTTCGTTCCTAGGCTTAGTTTTCGTTTAGCTGTCTGTCGCCGGAGCTCATTCGACCTATTAAACTAATTACCGAAAGGGTGGGTCCCCCTTGTTTCGCGACATTTGGTCCCTCCGGGCGGGGTCTCCGCGCCGCTCAAGAAGTCATAAAGTTGCCTCCTCATTTCTTTTCATTTCTCCCATGCCCCTGTCTCTGTTTCTATTCTTGATCACGCTCGTGAGAATATTCTTGAATTTATGAATTAGCGAATGAGAGAGACGGTTCCCACTGCTCAGAGCTGCTGGGATTTTACTTCATTTATGGTTCGTAGCCTGGATTTTAGCTCGTTTTCTCTCTCTTAAGATCATATAATTTTTACTATGAGGGAATTGAGCTGTGTCGGGCCATGTGTTTTCCCTACCCTTGCTGTTCCTTACCGCGCAGGCTCCGCCCTTTTTCTTCATAACATTTTGACTTCTTTTTAAGGAAGAACATCGCTTTCTACACTCTTTAAAAAGCTCCCTTCAGGTCCAAAATCAGTAAATCGATGTGAAATAATGCACTATGCTATCGATTTGGTTTCTTCTCAATATTTATCAGATAGCCGGCTATTCATCATCTTCCAACACAGGTAAAGGCACATTTTTAAATTTTGAAGGAAAAGTGTATGAGTCAGTAGACTCTCGCGGCTACTGATTGAGAATAATTGAAAAATTAGACGTGGCAAATTGAATAAAATGATGTCAACAGTTAGGAAAGAGCAAATGAGACAAGTTTTCCCTGTTTCAGGTTCAGTCTCAAAGTGTTATAGCTGTATGTCCCGATATTATGGTGCTACATGGCAATTTGCTGGTTATTCGAGAATTTATCAGGAGCCGAGATCTTTCACCGATGGTTGCCGGTATGTTTTGTTCTTTAAAATACCAGCTAGAAGATTTTTAAAGACGGCCAGAAACCTCCCATTAAATCATAGTCCAACACGTCGTTTAATTATCCCGGGTGAGCTCCTGTTTGAAAGGAACCGCCAGACGCCCCCATAAGAAAACGAAATGATGGATCGGCCACTCCACACTCCCCTCTGCTGCCACCTCTGGGAGTAGATTTCGAAGACTTTTTAATGGGGTGTGAGATGAGGAAAAAATGAAATTAGAAAAAATGGAACCTTTTTACACGCTGCGGAGCCAAGAACCAAAACTTGACATTTGTAAATTTGACGGGCTGATGGGCACACCAGGATTCTGGGCGACTTGGTGGCAAAGGTTGGGCAGCCCGGTCCGGTCTGAATTCGCCCCAGTTTACTTTTAGCATGGCCGGCCCGGTCCGAACGGGCCCGAAATCTTTTCTAACAAGCAAAGTTTTTCAGTTCGCAACGCGTTCCCGTAACGGGACCTATTCATTTTAAAATAAGCGGTCGCTTTCATTTTGGAAAAGAATAGAAGAAAAACTGCAAGTCTGGGCCCATATGTGTTACCATATATACTCGGAGGCGCTCGGCAGTTACTGACACCACCGCTGAAGCTTATTTTTGATGCTCTTTCAAATGGTATAGGTCTCGTTACGGCAACGCGTTGCGAACTGAAAAACTTTGCTTGTAAGTCTTCAAACCGGTCCGATTCCGGTCCGATTTTCGATAATTTTGGGCAATTTTTCGGGCGGGTCAACTGAATTTTCTAACCTTAAAATTTTTTGGATTTATAAGGCTTGTAACTACTATTTTTTCTACCCAATTTCGTCGGGAATTGAATTAAAGCAGTTGTCTAATGGTTTTGAGCTCACAAAATCTGAAAAATAGCCAAAAATTACCAGCTTTTCGCCCGTTTTTGACCCGAACCCGGTTCGAAAAAGCACTCGAATCGGTCCGAGTCCGCCCGGCCATTTTTTCGACCTTGTCAATCCCACCCGAACCCTCTCAAAAATCCTTTTGAGAAGCTCGGTCCTGTCCGAACCCGCCCAAGCTCAAAAAAGGTCGAGCCGTGGTGTTTACCTTGCAAATTTCAGAGATCCCCGCCGAAGTACCACAGAAGTTCCTTCAATGTACTGCGACAGCTCTTATAATTGTATCACAATGGTTGAAGATCTCCGAATAGGTAAGTTCTCCCCGAGATTTCTAGTAACTTCCCTCCTTTGACAATTGGCCATCTCTCCTTTTATTTAATTTCCCCAGTCACTGCTTGATTACTGTGGCGGGTAAAAAAAGGCAGAGTTCAGCCAGATTTACCCCCTGAAAACATTAAAAAAATCAGATTTCAGGAACCGGAGCTAAAGGATACATCCGTGGCTGTTATAATTCCATTCTTCTCTTTGGTTTCAATAAAACTTCGGCTGTCAAAGTGCTGAAAGATCATTCATTTTGTCATATCTTCAATTTAACTCAGCTGATATCTCGTGGAAAACCACAAGAATCATCAATAAGGTAAGCCAAGGGCTGTTATATTAACGCAATCTGTCTAAGTTTACAACGGGAAAGTAATCCCTCCGAACGCGACAAAGTGTCCAACAGTGATGGAACGCTGCGATTAGACGGCGGGAAATATTCGCGTTATGAAGACTTTTAGACAGGGGGTAGTTGAGAAATATTTTGGGGAAAACCTACTCGGTTTTCCTGTCCATTAACCCGATTCAGCTCGATTTCAGGCTGAGATCTCCAACCTGACCCGAAATTGAGGCAAATTTCCCGATTTTCGGTCAGATCGCCTGAAAATCGACGAAATTTGGCGATATCTGATTCAATCCGACCTGAAAATGATCCGAAAACGGTCATTTCGAGCGAGTTTGGGTTGAAACCGGCTCAATTTCTTTTCAATTCAACCGGGTCCGACCCGATTTCGGGTTGATGATCTCCAACCCGATCCGAGATCCATCAAAAAGATGGGAGCTTCATCTTTTTTATGGTAAAAGCGGCCCAAAAACGCATCCTGTTGTAATTTGGGGAAACTCAATAATTATCCTCGTGTATCTCGGGATGACAATTGATAAACAGCCCGGGATCGGGTCGATTTGTTCTGCTCATCATCGTCAGTTGTAATATTTTGATGGGTTATCACAATGAGGCTCAAATAGACCACCACTTTGGTGGGGGAAAATACTACAAAAACGGAGATTTTTCAGTGTTTGTTCGTGTCGCGGTTCCTTGTGCAATGATCATCCGCTTCTCAGCTCATCCAATTGTATACCAATTATATTTTTTGTATTATTATTGTTGATATTGTGAGTCGTTGTCTTTCTCCTCTATTCACTTTTATTAAATCTTTATTTTTTTTCAAAAAAAGGCCTAGACATTTGCCACGAGGTAGGAAAAGGGGAAGAGTTGATGTGTATTTCCGGATTGACCCTGTCCTTTGACGTAATCCCCTCACGTCGTCGTGTGAGGGAGAGATAACTAAATATTATTATTCCCTGAGTGTGCCTCCCTCTAATTTCTTGTTTTTTTCCCGCTGGAAATTGGTTTTAGCTCATCGAGCAGAAGCCCTCCTGTCCAAAGAAGTATGAGATAATTTCTCATTAGTCCGAAGAGGCAACTGCGTCAGCAAAATTTCGACGGGCGGATTAGCAGCCCGGGGATATTACGCCGTTGAAAATTTTTAAGGAAAAACAGCCAATTTTTTACCTTTTTGTACTTTTCTTTTTGGCTTGCCGGTCTTATCGCCCATTTAACCGCATTTTTAAGACCAATTCCACTCGGGGAACTGGATTTTTACTCCTTTTCTTGGCTATAAACACAAGAAATTCCATATTCTCGGCAAATCGCATCAATTTTTGCTGATTTTCCTCTTTTTTTTACCATGTAAAATTCGGTGGGAGCCATTTTTTTTGCAAATCTCGCGCCCAGCAAACTGCCTTGGCGAATATTTCAGCTCTATCGCCACTTGTCCAAATAATTTTAAGATAATCACCTCTACACCCAATGTCTCGTATAATTTCCAGAGAAGAAAAACGGATTCGCTTCAATGGATTGTTACAATCCAGTAAACACCCGGCAAGAGTTATTAGTCGACTTCCCCCCTTTTTAGCAGTCCCTTCCTTTCAAAACAATTGACCCTCGTTCTACATAAATATCCCCTTGATTAACTGGTTCATCCACTTGAAAAGGAAGTTGTTTTTCTAAGAAAACACACGTCAAAATAGCAGCAGCTGATGCTACTTCAACTGAATGATGAAAACTAGCTTCTCCACTACATCAGCTGACATTTTTTTGAACTCTGGAGAGGAGGGCCGGCGGTAAACATCTCATTATATATCTTGATCAGATTTCATTCTTCAATGTGCTGCTGAATTTTCCCTTCGTAGCCTTAATTCATTAATAATGTCGGATTTTACCCATAGAAGATAACAAAAATTCTGTGAACCTCTCGGGAATTGAACCAGGGACCTTTTTTTACAAGTTCCAGGCGCTAACCACTGGTCCATTTTTTTAAGAAGGAAATTTTAAAAAATTCGGTGTTTCTTTATTCTCCACTCAAAAATTATGGGACAAAGATCGTTTTGTAGAGCAAATTCTGGGCTATTTTTTGATACCAAACATGGGTTATTCAAACTTTCCTTCATCTCATAAACCGCGGTCCACAACATGCCCTGCCCATGGGCCGCCGTTTTTTTATTTTTTTTTTGAAAAAATTCCCAATTGTGGACAAGTTTTTTAAAAATTTGCTGTTACATTATTTTCTATCTGAAAATTATGGGACAAAGACCATTTTGTAGAACAAATTCTGGGCTATTTTTTGATACCAAAGCTGAAATTTTTTAAATTTTTTCCTATCTCATAAACTGCGGTTCGTAAAATGACGCGCCAATGGCTACTAAAAATCTCAGAATCAGTCGAAAACGAAGCCAGACACCTGTCCAGACTACTGGGACTAATTAAAACGGAAGCCCCATCCTAAATTTGTTCAAATCGATCACCGGAGTATTTCGAACTCCTCGTTCCTCTTGCCTGTCGCTGCTCTCATTAGTCTTATTACATTTTTATGGCTTCTAAATAATTTTGCTTGACGTTGGCTGCATTGACTTCTGTTTCCTTTTGGCCATTCCCCTAACCGCGACTTCTTGTACTCGTCCTTTCTCCCAATTTGGAGCTTATATTCTGTGTTTACCAGCGGGTATCCCTGGCTCTCTCCAAAGAGATGCCCGCTAATCTCTTCCATGAAAAGATGCCATTTTAATGAATCTGTTATAATCTCTCCTCGATTCATCTCCAATATGTACATGCGCCACATACTTATCCCCAGTTTGAGTGTTTGATCTGGAAAAATCTCGGTATTTCCAAATTTTCACCAATTTTCCTTTGCTTACCCGTGGTTTCCCCTATCTCACGAACCATATGCTGGCCTGACCTCATAAAATGTTTGCCCTGGAGCTTTCATGCCAAAATTTCCTACCGAAAGACCATCGTGTTTCGCTGTTTTCAGCTAGTTTAAATCTGACGCATCCAGTGAGAACCAAGGCTGGACGAACCGATCTTTTTTCAGGTTCGGCGGATTCGAATCGGTCGGAGTCTCTCAAAAAAATTTCCGAAAGGGTTTGGGCCGAGCTGACAGAGTCGACGAAAAGGGCGGGTTCGTACCGGACCGAAGACCTCGAAAAATGCTTCGGGCGGGATAAGAACCCTTTTTCGGACCGGATTCGGGTCAAAAAGGGGGGATACCTGGTAATTTATGGCTCCTTTTCAGTTTTGTGAGCTCAATACCATTAGAGAACCGCTTTAATTCAATCCCTGGCAAAATTTGGTATAAAAAATAGTCAAAGCCTAGCCCGGTCCGAGCGTTTTTCGGCCCGGAGCCGGGGGTACGACCAGTCTTAGTGAGAACCGTTTTCATTTGAAGCTCCTGTTCCGAGACCTGCCTCAGTTACAGAAATGGCTAACGAGGTACCTCAAAAATACAAAAATGGGCAAATCGTCTTTTTCCGGACCTTTTTGATGTCCCCACCCCTACAAAGATCTTCCGGATCATAAAAATGAACCAGCTTTCTTACCTTATAAAATTTAAAGAATACCCCGATTTTCTACCTACTTTCCCCTATTTTCAATTCATTCATCATCTCCACTTCGTCATCATATTTTCATCCTATTTCCAGCCGTGATAGCTAATCCGTTTGATGGGCTGTGCGCCTAGTTGCGGCCCCGTATCCGAGGAGCCACCGCGTGACGAATTTGCACCTCCTCCTCCAATTCCGGTGGATATTGGATCAGGTGTCAGGAAGACGCCGCATAATGATAAATCTGTCATATTTATTTTTGGTCAGAATTGCACAAAATTCAAGTGGATTTCAGTTTCAGGTGGTCCTGGGTCACAAAAAGGGCTGGTCATCGAAGAATTGAGCCAGAGATTTCATTTTATTCCAATTTGTGTGGATGAAATTGTGTTTTCTTATTTGCCGAATAAATTGGCAAATACGGTAGAAACACCGGCTGAAATTTTAACGAAAATTAAGGTATTTTGCACTAAATTAGGGGCAAATGTGGGTATTTCAGAATGACGCCGGTTTGCTCTCCCTTGACTGGATTTTGTCCATGATCAATGCTAAAATTACGACTTCTTATCTTCAAAGATTCGTCGTTGGTGAGTTTTCCGGTCGAGTTATTACAGAAGGCTTCTGAGGTCGGGAAAAGTTAAAAAAAGGCGTTTTTGGTATCAAAAAATAGCCTGAATGTGCTCTACAAAATCGTCATTATCCCATAATTGTTGAGCTCAAAATAAAGAAACAGCGAATTTTTTAAAACTCATTCGGAATTACGCCGCAGTTTTCGAAAAAATGGCCAAAATTCCATATTTCGGAGCTTTTAACAGTTCTTTTTTTGTATTCCCCAAAACCTCTTGGATTATATTCCGATTATCTCCAAAATGTACTGGATTTTTTACTTCAAAAATGGCTAAAAATCGTAGAAATTTCAGATCTAGTCCCCGAATTTTCTGCTCTTATCAAAACAGAATGCTTCGCTTCCCGAAATCATGAAAGAAGCATGGAGAAATTTGAAAGAACTGTGGGTTTTCCCTCCCTTTCTCGGATTTTCGATCCATTTTAGTGTCCAATAATGTTTGCAATCGATCTTCATGTAATCGATGAGGAAATCCACGAAGAAGAGAAAAAGAAGCAGGAAAATCAGCCACAATTGAGTAAAGAGCTGAGAAATTTTATCTCTGACGATGTGGACAAAGGCAGGCAACAGGTAGAAAATGTGCCTAAAAAGCTATAAATTTATTAGAAAAGAGCCGAATGTTACCACAAAGCGGCTGCTCCATTTTTGAGTTATTTCATTACAACGAGGAGGATCGTCCGTCTTCATCTCCAGGTCAAATTAGGCCATGAAGCCACAAATTATTAGTTTAGGGTCCTATGCCGAATACAGTATCCACAGTTCGAACTGTTCTTCACAATTTTGGTTTTACTTTTCAGCGGCATTTACAGAGGATAACTCTGTTTGCCCTGAGTAGGTGGAAAAAATGGGGAAATCAACAAATTTTAGGGGATCATTCCTTTGCCGAAATTGATTTGGATTTTTATCGGATGAAAAAAATTCGAATGAGTGAAATTACACGGAAAAAAGATGACATGGTAGGGGATTCGGCTTCCAATCTCGGAGAGCGTCCCCGAGCTGAAACCCGGGAGTTTCAATTTCGACCGAAATGATTTGAATTCAAGCTCCCGGGCTACGGGGACGCTAACTTTTCCCCCGAGGTTGGAAACCGACTACATGACAAAAATTGATGATTTTATTCAGGTAATCCAGCTGATGAAGCTGCAACGATATATTGAACATCACAGCGATGGAGGGGAGAATTATGGCGTGGTTCTGGACACACTGAGCTCATCTCATGATAAAGTAAGGGGAAAATCCATAAATGTTTAAAAAGCGGACAGTAATTCCATTTTTGCGCGTCAAAAAATTCAAAAATTTAAACGAAAATCCCGGTAATAAATGAACTTCCCCCGAAAAAAAAGTTTAGAAATAGGCAAAACTCCACCCGAAAATTTCAAAAATTGGAAGCTTTTCCAATTCTGCGCCTCAAATATTTCAAAAATTTAAAAATTGGGGAAATACCCGTTAATTTGTTCAAATTTTGTAAAAATTTCGCAAAAAAAATCAAAAATCGAGTATTCCCGCTAAAAAAAACTCAGAAATAGTAAAATTCCCACTAAAATATTTCAAAAACCAAGGAATTTACGGGAAATTTCCCCAAAAAATTCAATTCTTTTAAAAAATTTGCACTTTTTGGCGGAATTTTTAAAGAATTGCAATTTCTTTTCAGATTCCGAAGCAGCGGATAGTTTTCTTCGAGAAAACGCTGGCTTTCCTGGATGAATTTATAAAAAACCGGAATTTTACCAAGTTGCCATCGAATCGGTCAGTTTCCCAGCCAGCCTAAAAATTAGTCCCAGGGAAAGAATTGAAGTCCAAGTTATGGCCACCACCGCCGATGATGTTCTCCTTTTCATGGAGCCATTTCCCGATAAAATAGCCAAAATGGTTTCACTTGTATTTGACTCGGATCAAGTTGGCCCATTCCCCCGCCATTTTCAAACCAATTCAGGCTGATGTAAAAACTTCTGTGGACGATTAACCGCCGTTTGCCATCCAAAGTGCCTTTTCTCGACATATCTGCCAATTTTCCAGCTGGGTCTCTATGATGATCTCTAATAAAAATAATTCTACTCACTATTTATTCAATTTTCACAATATTTACACCGGAAATTATACAAGTACAAAATTATTTACAGAGTTTAGCCAGTCGTTCATTCATAATCTTCGCAACAGCTGTCGCATCCACTTCCACCATACCAGTAGGGGGGAGTATGGTGAAATGCAGACGGAAAGGGCTGCTTGCTCATGTGGCGAAGGTGGACACGGCCACGGCTTTGGCTACGACTATGGGGGCGTCGACCATGGTGGTGGTGGGGTGGCCAGTGACCTCCGTGATGGTGATGTTCATGCCCTCCGTGGTGATGGCCCCCGTGATGTCCATGACCTCCGTGACCCCCATGGTGGTGGCCATGTCCCCCATGATGATGATGATGAGGTGGCCCATGATGTCCATGATGGCGTCCTCGACTAGAGCTCCTGCTCCTATGACCACCACCCCCATGATGGCGATGATGATGAGGAGGACATGGCGGCCAATGGTGGTGGTGGTGTCCACCCCCTCCATGATGCCCACGGCTATGGCTACGACCCCCGTGATGTGGCCTGCAATGGTGTCGACCATGGCGCCCATGGTGACCATGACGACCACGGCTGTGGCTACGGCTACCATGTCGCCCACGATGACGGCTACCAGAACGAGAACGGGGACAATCGGGAAGAGTTACCTCCTTCTGAAATCGAAATTTTGAATTATTTGGCGCTAATTTTAAATTAGCAACGAAAAATCCAAGAATTTTCCCCAAAAAAACCCCAAAATCTCCCCACCTTCTCGACATTTTCAATTCCTTTCTCCAATTGCAATTGTTCAGCAAATTTCCCGCCCAAAGTCTCAATATCATCATCCGAACTTTCTGATGACGAGGAAGAAGATGAAGAAGAGGAAGATGACGACGAATTCTCATCTTTGTAGTGCTTCTTTAGGGCTTTCTTTAGAAATTTCTGGCCTTTTTTAGTGGCCAAAATCTCATAAATTAGAGAAATAGGCAGCTCCTCAGCTGCAAGAGGGCGTGGAGGCGGCATGGTCGATGGCTGACCCAGGCAACGGCCTGTTTATATACGGGGGAAGGGGGGAGGTGGTGGTGATCTATGCGGTCAGGGGGCGGAGACATCAACTTTTCTATTTCAGAAAGAGATCAGCAACTATGGGAAAATGGCAAATGATCAGAAGGTACAAAAAAAATAAATTATGATGATCAGCATCATTTCCGTTTCAGGGATTTCCGATGGATTGGCAACAATTTTTCGAAGTTATCAGGATTTTCAGTTTGTTCAATAATTTTTAATTTCAGATCTTCATCAGATCCAGGCCCCATAGAATCCTAAGAATGGCGCTTATTATAATCCCCTGTCTAAAATAGAGATATCTTGTGATTAAATTGTTTACCACATTCATAACCTTCATCACAGATCTCCTTTTCTCGCCAGCTGCTACAAATTAGAAATTTTCCCCCGCTTGAATATCCGCTCGTCGAAAACAACGCAAGATCTCCACCACTATGACGTCATTTGTCATCCAAAGTAATGCTGGCCGCGATCGGAGTTCTACAAATAACAAATATTTGAGATAACCGGGCAGGAATTGTGACTAGAAAACTGCTGGAAAAAATTATTTAGAATAAAAATCAACAATCAAAAAATAACAAAAAAAAATAGATCTACTGCGCTGCTCCTCCATTGATTTCTTGACGAAGTTCTTCTCTTATACTGTAGATATCAATACTCTTGAATATTTCATCGTCTTTATTAATTCGAAGTAGTCCTTGATCGCCAAAAATCCAACGTCTAAAACAAATTATTAAAAAATAAAACCAAGGGGCTTACTCTGTTAACCGCGAATGATTTTCTACTATTTTCCACAATTTTGATTTCTCTTTATCTTCAAATAAAACATCACAATCTTTTAATTTCTTATAAATTCGTAATCCTAATGGAGCAAGATTTTTTGTTTCTACAAATAATTTATGCTGAAAAAAATTGAAACTAACCACATGTTCGAAGATAGAGATCCTTTATTGCTGCTAACGTTTCGGGTTGATCTTTAAGATCTGTATATTTTAAAGTAACATCCAAGAATTTTAATAGAAATTCTTCATCAACCGATTTCAATTTTAATGCGTTAAATAATTTTATGACTGACTGGCAATCTCGACCATCGATAGAGCTCTAAACTAATAAAATTTAAACAAAAAAATAATGTTACCTTAAAGTTTTCAAGATATGCAATAGCTTCATCTTGTTTTCTCATAGATATTAATACACCAGCATATAATAAATGAACTTTTGATGATGATATAAAATTTTGAGCCTTATGAAGTACTAAAGTTCTTCTAAAATAAATACAAAATAGCTTACAATATTGGACGTCATTCGTTGTATTTTCCTTTTGATGAGCAATACAGTGACGAATTAGTGCAACAATTCCATTTGAACAATTCATACCCGATTGAAATTTCATCCATACAGTAACTGCTTCATTCCAACCAATTCTAAAAGAATGATAAATATTGAAACAAACTTACTTTCTCAATACGTTGTTTATGAATTTTGTTGTCAATGTTTCCGTTGGATGTAGAGTTACATATTCAAGCTTTACTAAAGTTTTTAAGAACTCTATGGCTGCATCAACATCGTCGACACCAGCCGAACGTAATCTCTAAAAAAATAAAAGAAAATAGAAGAAACAAACCTCAAAAATTCTATAAAATAAATAATTGTAACTGTGCAATGCGTCAAAAAAATGCTCATATTCGTGGATGGCTAGAAGAAAATAAATGAAATCAAACGATTAAGATCCAAACCTCGAGGAAACAACCGCTTCAGTTCATAACAATAGTCGATAAGATTAGCAAGAGATATTTCATCGCCTTCTTCTGCAGCTCGGGTCAATATGCGAAGTATATGAAAATTTTTAACGACTGATTTTTCATCATTTCCACATTGAGTTGATCTGAAACAATGAAAATCTTGATAAAATAACGTACAATGATATGAGAAATTTTTTAACTATCGGCCATTCTTCATGTGTCAATACGATTTCCAAAAAATCAGAAATAATTTCTTCATATTTCATATCCTCAGGCCAACCATATGTCAAAACATAATTGACAGCTTTAGACGAATCCTAAAATTATATGAAATAAATGAAAATTTATGTCAACACCCTGCTTTCTATAATTGATTTTAACCGGTCGAATGTAGGTGTGACTGCAGGCAAAAGGGTGGATGTTTTATTGTCAAAGATAGGACCATGATGATGTCTTAACCATCTGAAAAGAATTTAGAAAGAATAAAATAGCAACTAACCCTCTTATAGGGCTTAATAATGGTGAAATTGGTTCAGTATCATTTTTAGATTCTTGGTTTTCCAAAACTTTATACCATTGATAAAATAATGAGAAAACAACTGGATCCGAAAGACCGTAGCTTTTTAATATTTTGGCAGTTTTATCTACACGTGTAGTATTCTTTTGAGATATTGTTGAATCTGAAATTAAATTGATTTTGAAGTAGCCGTTTAATTTTACCATGCAACGGTTTTAAAACTAATTTTACTAGACATTGCGCGTCCAATTTAGAAAGATCTTTATAACCAAGAGTGCCACATCGATAAATAATTTGAAGACGTTCTTCAATAGATTTGCCACTGAAAATGATTGGGACTTATAAAAAATTAAAAATACCTCGCTATTAATGGTAGAATGATGTGAGCCCGTTGTCTTTTATTATCCACTGTATCTATCAAAGCGCTTACATAATTGAATTTATCATTGATATCAAAACCACGGTACATAAGAGATGCATACAAAATCTCATCATACATAGAAATCCTAAAAATTGATGCAATAAAACCGAGATTGCATTTACCTCCAAAATTTTCCATTAAAAATAGCATTAACACGATTAGCAAGATCCTTTACGATGTTCATTGGCGTCCGGCTTCGAACTAATTGCCGACATATTCGAGCAAAAAACTGTGTTAAAAATACTGAAAGCGTTATAATTACAACTATTTAATTAACTTACAGTTTTTTTGTTGATTTTCAAGGCTATCTGCAACCTTTGTCATATCGCTAAGTAACGCAAAAGATGTATAATAATTTCCGGCAGTTGCATGCCTTTCCACTTCTCGAAATAATAAGCGAAAAAATCCTTTAGGATGGTTCATTCGCTCCAATATCTAAAGTGTTCCTATGATAAAAAAACATTCGCTCTACTTGTTCAACAAGTCCTAAATTAGCTCCTCGTCCATAATTATTATTATTTTTACTTGATAATTTCCATATAACATCAAATACATCTTCAGGTGACAGTAATATCCTCTTGTGAGCGTCTAGGCTAACAGATCGCCGAAGAATCTGAAAAATTATCTCCAAATTAACAAAATCCACGAACTTTGCGCAGTCGATCAACATCTCCTCTAGCTGCTGCTGCTTTTGCACATGCTCCTAATGCCAGATAATAGGCATCTTTATCATATTTTAATTCCGCTTGCTGAATAGAAAATAAATTCCACAGTGGGAAGAAAAACCTCCACAAGACTATCGGCATTTTGATGAAATCCTCGAACAGCCATGCAATACGTTAGAAGAGCATGGCATTTTGCATCAACAACACATCCTGCTGTTCCCATTTTATACACCTAAATTCAAAATTTGTTCTACAGGAGTGTTCAACTCACTAAAGACTTGAATTGATCAATATTTCCTCGTAAGGCAGTTTGCTTTAGCAGCCGATAAAATGTTTTCATATTAGGTTGTAAATTCAATTCTCCTTCGATAGTTTTCAATTCATCTTCTGGCTCAAATTCTACTTCATTCTCCAGTAACACCTTCAATTTAGCATTATATGTTCCAATAGATATTTTGCAGTCTAGAAAGGAAATAGAATAAAAATGTAAATGAATAGAATACCATGTTTTTTAATCTGCTTCCATAGTCGACTAAATATAATTTGTCGAGAAGCAGCGTCCAGATTTGACATAGACAAACCACATGAACTGATTAGAAGAGGCAGCCATTTTTCTGGAGACTTTGTCAATGTCATAATCGTTGGTGCTGAAAAGACATGGATAGATATTATAGAAAATTTACTATGATTAGTCTCCAGTTCCAGCACAAAAGCTAGAACGCTATCGGCTGGAACACGATAATTGGAGAGGTAACTGCGCTGAAGTCTAGCGAGACTAATTTCAGGTGAATGTGTATGTATCTGAAAAGTGAATATAGTAAAATATTGAACAAATTTCACTTTTGTATCATCTTTAGAAGCTACTCCATTAAAATCACCTCGACGAAGAAGTGCTAAATCGGCTTCACTTGCTTTGGAAGTTGACGCTTCCCATAACCATGGCGATTGTGGAACATATGAATCTCTAAAAGCTTCTAGGATTATTAAAAATATAAACTTACTTTGCAGTTCGACTCATTAGACGGGTAATAACGACGGCTTGCTTACTGTTACGGAAAACATTGCGCAACATAGATACATGTGCTTGTCAAAAAATAAATCTGAAAAAAAAGATGTACAACTGGAGATGATGCATTTGAGAAACATAAAACTAATAAATGTTGAAGCAAATTGTTAGCAGCTAAATAAGAAAGATTTCAGTAAAAGCAGTTCGAAGGGCTAGATTCCGTTGCTATGAAAATACGTTTCCTTCGGTTATAACGCAGCAATGTATCTCTGGAGAGGATAGTTTAGAAAGAAATGAATAAAGCAAGCAAAAATGAAACAATTTTCAAAAAGAAAGATTTCTACTGGTTAGAAGAATTGACAAATATTGATTTTATAGTCTTCCACAAATTTTAACCATCTGCAGTATGCAATTTAGGTAAATAGCGAATTCTATGGTACTTTGCAACAAAAAGTAACAAGCAAAATTAGCAGCAGGAGTGGGGAAAAGCAAAAAAAAGCAATGTCGGTCAATGTGCAATGATGAAATGACTGCACAAGGGAAAGAAATTGCGCTGTCTTTGTATTTCCCATTTTTATTAGTGCTTTTCCTATAAAAATTGCTATTCTCTGCATAAAAAATTAATAGAAGCGCAAAGAGAATCAAAAAAATGTGTAAAAACACAAGAAAACCTAAAAATGCAAACTGCGGATTTTTTGAAGGTCTCTTCGGGTCCCGTCGCGATACCCTAATCCAATCGCATTTTTTTTGCAACCTTCATTTTATTCACCTCTCCCTATGGTGTCCCGTGCTCTCGCTCGTTTCTAGTGCTTTTGCTAATTGATTACTTTACAAAATATGCTGCTTCTTGATGTGCTTCACGTAAATATACTAATTTTGTTCTTTCAGGTTGATAAACCACTGATTGAGGTAGAAAATCAGTTGGTTGCTGCTGCCCACCATGCCCTACGATAGTCCACGCAAGGAATTACTTCTTCGTAAGTTATTTTCCAAAATTCAAATGTAATTTTATTTTAGATAAATCATATGCGGAACGGAAATTCGAAGATAAAAAATATATGATATCTAATTATTCTAATAGGTACTTGATCTACATCTAATGGCTTTATTCTGATTTGTAGAGATATCTCCACTTCTCCGAAGAACATCTCACCGTTAAATACTCCTCCTCCATCACGTTGTTCTGGCTTTAAATCAGCTAATTATCCAAAATATGAGAGCTATCCCAAGCCGTTAGTTTTACTGGATATTCTTTGTATTGTTGCTATTTTTAGGTTTGAAGCCTCTAAAAAGACACTCAGATACAGCGATGCTCTACTAGGTCGTACTGCTGCGGTGAATATGAAGAAAGGTTGCTCATTTTAGTAGAACTCTTTCTATCTTTGTTTTCAGACTTAGAAGAGCAAAATTTTTCACCTCCTAAGCCCAGCGCAGAACAAATTGAATGTTCCATAATGAGTGAAGTAATTTCATCTTCACATGTTCTTCTAATTACTCGTTTCTAGTTATCCTCACAAATTTGGCGATTTCACAATAAAATCTGCCAAAGTGAGATGACGCTAGCAAACAAACTGTCGCTAAGGGATTTGCTCTATTATGCAATTAGCCCAATATTTCCCAGTAAGAACGTTTTTATCAAGATATCTAAAGTATATTTTAGTGTGCGGACTTTACGTCGTTGGCTCTTCGCTCAATGGCTTTGGCAATGACAGCTCCGATATGGACCTGTGCCTCATGATCACCAACAAAGAGCTGGATCAAAGAACCGATGCTGTTGTTGTTTTAAACATGGTACTGAATGTGCTGCAACAAATGGAATGGGTTACTCATCAGAAGCTCATATTAGCAAAGGTTATTTTTGCTTCTTATTGACGAACAGTTACTTTTGTAGGTGCCCATACTTCAATTGAAGTTTGCTGCACCTTATAAAGAAATTACGGTAGATTTGAAGTAAGAGCTGCTTGTCAACTTTTCTACAATCTAATTTAGTGTGAACAACTCCGTAGCAGTAAGGAACACGCACCTCCTCTCTTATTATTCTTCATGTAAGCTAAGAAAGCGGATATAATGGTCATAATTTGCAGATGATTGGCGTGTTCGGCCACTTGTTTCGATTGTAAAAGAGTGGGCCAAGAAGAAAGGAATTAACGATGCTAAGCGAAGCTCGTTCACCAGCTATTCGCTGGTATTGATGGTTGTTCATTACTTGCAATGTAAGTTAGATTTGTATCTGCAATAGTTTGTTTAGGCGGAACGTGCCCACCTATTCTTCCATCGTTGCAACAGCATTTTCCGAGAAAGTTCAATGCTCGAGCTGATGTTCGATCGCTCAATGTTACTTCACCGCTAGTGGAAGGAGATGAATATCATCTCAAGCCAAAAACAACACTTGGAGAGCTGCTTATCGGATTTTTCAAATATTTCTCTATGGAGTTTGAGTAAGTTCTTTAAAATTGCTGGAATCTTTGTTTTTAGTTATAACGCCCAAGCAATCTCCATTAGAGAGGGAAGAGCCATCACCAGGGAGCAAGTAACAAAATGCCGGCCTAACTATTTTAATGCGGCTACATGGAGGTCACAATGGAGATGTGTATGCATTGAAGTTGGTCTTTTTTTTCTTTATAAAATTGAATTCAGGAGCCGTTTACTTCCATCAATACCGCGCACTCCATTTATGATGAGATGGTCTTTAGCGCCATAAAAAAAGCTTTCAACGAAGCCTATGAAGAGCTCGAAAAGACGAAGAGCATTGATTGCCTTCTTAACTGTAAACCTATTCCAGTTTCGCCTCCTGTTCATGGGTAAGATTTTTTTAAACATTTTAAACGTTGTTCTTTTAGAGCCTTAGCATATATTTACCAAGGAGGAAGTAAAGAAGCTACATTGGAATCGCGGATGATTGTTATTGGCCATGGACAATTGCCAAAGATAATAGGAGGCAGCTGTGAACCGCTAGGAATGCCGACAGTATCTGAAATTAGCGATATCTCAAATGTGAGCGATGAGGAAGATACAAAAGTTTGCGATGACAGGTATATTTTATTAACATTGTGGTTTTAAATATTATTTTTCAGTCCACCGCTGATTCAGCTATCGCCTATCAAGAAGGAATTCCGTAATTGACCGTTGCCTTTTTAATCGACATTCAAATATATATTTTTTGTCATCTATTTTTTTCTGTACAAACAAATAAATCTAATGATTTCCTGTAATTATATGTTTATTTAGAACTTAGCATAATTTTAACAAGGGAATGGGTGTAGAAGAGAATCAATATCGGGGAATATTAGTAATCTTCTTAGCGGCTAGTGGAAATATCGAAAGGAGAATACATATCATTTGTCTGCTGAGTAACACGGACAAATGTAGTACGCTTTGAAAGCTCTTTGAGCTTAGCTGCACCAGTATAAGTACAAGCCGAACGGATTCCACCAAGAATATCCTTGCAAGTGTCATTGACATCGCCTCTGAATGGCAATTTTTCGGGCTCATTTAGGCCAATTTACCTGTATGGAATTTGAGTAGTTTTACCCTCACTGGCACGATATTCAGCTACTTCACCCGAGTGTTTTTTCATCGCGGTGTCCGAGCTCATTCCATAGAATAATTTGTATTTCTAAATTTTCATCTTTATTTTGGGATAATTCTTACTCGTCCATTTTGTTCGATAATTTCTCCTCCGCTTTGATCGTGACCGGCAAAAAGACCTCCAGCCATAACGAAATCGGCTCCTGAAATACTTGTATTATAATTTTTGGGGAAATTGAGAGCTTGAAAAATAGAAAAGGGGCGGAAAATAAAAAGAAAAAATTGTTTTTGGCCGTAGGAGTCGAACCCTTGACCTCTCGTTTGGTATCCCCGCGTTAGACCATTCGGCTATGGGAAAAAAATTCGCGCGGTGGTTTTTTTTGGGGATACTCACCAGCTCCAAAAGCTTTAGCCACATCACCAGGATTAGTACAGCCGCCATCGCTGATAACATGGCCATTGAGCCCATGAGCAGCGTCAGCGCATTCAATCACAGCGCTCAGTTGAGGATAACCGACACCGGCCTTCTTCCTGGTGGTACAGACGGATCCCGGTCCAATTCCGATTTTGACAATGTCTGCCCCAGTCAGGAGGAGCTCCTCGACCATTTCACCCGTGACAACGTTTCCAGCAATGATTGTTTGTCTAAAATAAGTCATAGTCGAAGAAAATTAAGAAACCTTTCAAATTTTTCCCGAAGTTTTCGAATAAAATCAACAAAAGTCTGGCTGTAACCATTGGCAACATCGAGGCAAATAAATTCAGCCGTAGGGACAATTTCCATGATCTTGGAAGTTTTTTCGAAATCAGCAGAGGAAATTCCAGTGGAAACTGCGATGTGATTGAAAATGTCCGTGTCTTTGTTCGTCTCATAGAAGGATTTCCAGCTGTCGAGCTAAAAAAAGAAAAATACGACGAGAATTAAAAGAAGAAATATTTTGGATCCGAACCCTCGACGATTAGATTAGAAACCTGGCATTTTACCACTGCGCTACGAATACAGAGCAGCGATGGGACCGGAAACTGTAAGAACTCACATCATAATGCTTATGGATACAGGTAAACATTTTATGTCCAGCGAGAGCGGAGGCCATTTCAAAAGTTCCAGTGGTATCCATATTCGAGGACATTACAGGAATTCCCTCGTAGGTTTTCTTGGAATTCTTGAAGGTGTATTCCCTGACGAGGTCGACATCCGCCCGGCTCTTCAAAGTGGATCTCTTCGGACGGATCAAAACATCTTTGAAATCCAATTTAGGCTCGGTTTCAATCCGCGGCATCTGGAGAAGTTGGAAGTTAAATGAATGAAAGATTGATTGACGCGAGTTGATAATAAACGAAAGCGAAGTTTTGGCAGCTGGATGGCGGCCAAGAATCAATAAATGGTGACCTTTTTCTGCCAAAAAGCGGCAGGCAAAAGCTTTTTGAACTGTGGAAAAGTGCCAAATGATTGATCAAAGACGTGATTTTGAACTGTGGGAACAGAAACGGGTTTGGCGCGACTTCCTAGACGAGCAAACATCGAAAAAAGAGGCCAAAACTGGGGAATTCCAAAGGAATTTCGGGATTTTCGGCAGAAATCGGACTAGAACCTGGTTGGATAGGAAAATAATGGCGGGGAGGAGCTTCTATTCTGGTGGTGGTAGCGACCTTTCCCGTGCCCTGTCTGCAAATGATTCATGACCAAAAAGCTTTCCTCTTCGTCCCTAGACGTCTGGGTCAGATTAAACTGCTAAGAGGTGGAAAAAAAGCAGGAAAACGGCTTGTTTTCTTCTTGGGGACTGGAATTTCATAAAATGGATGGGCTAACGAGAACATTTGGGGGTTTTCATCGATTTTTAGGAATAAGTCAGGGATTTAATGATGGAATTCGGTAAAGATACCGTTTTTTAAATGAAATAAGGCGGGGGTCTTCGAAAATTTAAAGAAAATGCTCCCAAATAAGGGCGAATTAACCCAAGATCCAAATTATATTTTGAAATTATAAAAATACGCAATTGCGTCCGTCGTGTCAAAAATCTTGATCGCTAGACCGCGTGACGTCAATTACCCAATTCCCTCCATTTTTTCTCATTTCTTTAGAATTTTAATAATTTTCTTTAAAGGAAAATGTCACATCCATTTCTATCGGGAAGTTCTTCGGAAAGTGGAAGCAGCGGACAGGCGGCAATCGCTGAAGAAGGTAAATATTCCCGGTTTCTGAATACTTTGAAATTCGCCGCATTTCATAAATGATTTTTATTTTAGAAGAAGTTGAAGTGGATGATAGTTCGGCTGCTAATGAAGATTCTTCCTCAGGTATGGTTATTTTCCTTATTTTGCTATTGATTTCCAGGCGATGGACCCAGTAATTCTCGCCAGCGTCGCGATTCAGGCGATTCGTGGTCCAGTGGAATACCAGAGGGTCCTGAAGCAGAAGAAGAGGACATGGACACACTCTATGTGAGATTAAAAATAAAACGATTATACCATTTTTAAGGCGAACAATCCTCGAGATGAGACGGGGCATCCGACACCCATTGTACGCCCAGTTCGAGCAGTTATTGGACCCAGGAGTCGGCCACGAGATATTCCGGAAGTCAGGTAAATATTCTGGGCTTGAAATTCGCTTTTTTTGTATTAAATCAGCAGGAATTACGGCACGGAAAGCCAACCTTTGTAAATCCGCCACGCTGTCTATCAGGGCTGTTCGAGCTGACCCGACTCGAGCCGAAAATGACGGGGTGGGGTTTGACCCGCTCGATTTTCCTGACCATTGACCAGATTCGGCTCGAATTTGGTCTGAGGTCCTCAACCCGACCCGAAATTAAAGAAAGCTTTCCGATTTTTTGAGCGGGTCAGATTGCCTGAAAATCGACGAAATTTGGCGATATCTGACCCAACACGACGAAAAAGACCCGGAAACGGGCATTTCGGGCGAGTTCGAACCCGACCGGGCTCGATTTCGGGTTGGCCCTCAATTGAGCCTGGTCCGACCCGATTTCGGGTAGATGGTCTCCAATCAGACCCGAGGTCCGTCCGGAAAAATTTTTAGGGTTTTCCAACCCGACCCGAACCCGCTCTACCCGAAAAATCCCTGCTGGAACAGCCCTGGCACAGAAAAAAAGCAAAAATCTGCGAATTTCCGTGAG
This sequence comes from Oscheius sp. DF5033, assembly GCA_964036215.1. Taxonomy (NCBI): domain Eukaryota; kingdom Metazoa; phylum Nematoda; class Chromadorea; order Rhabditida; family Rhabditidae; genus Oscheius; species Oscheius sp. DF5033. The sequence goes on along the minus strand of CAXIWN010000009.1, from coordinate 5,850,103 downwards.
GATCTCAACATGCCCGATTTCCTTGCAGCACATTAATTCGACAATTTTCAGGCCTCCTATGGAAGTTCCCAGCATTACTGGCCGTCCCTATGTCCCAGCATCAAAGAAACCCAAAGGTAGAGCTCCATTTTCCTCGAAAATACCAAAAAATTCAGTAATTCGACCCCAAACCTCCAAGGAATCTTGCAAGCTCATCGTGGATTATCTCATTTCTGAGGGCTACAAGGATGTGAGTTGACCGATCTCTCATAAAAAAAAGAATTTTAGGTAGCGGAGATGCTTTGTCAAGAGGCGGGAATCGACATTCCCGTGGCAGAATTGAAACATCTCGACGGGCGTGTGGCAATTCGAGATGCGGTTATGAATGGTCGAATGGAAGAGGCCATAAAAATGGTATTTTTTCATTATTTTGTTAATTATTGCCCACAGGTGAAATCCCTCTGCCCCGGGTTAATGGAATCCAGTCCCGACGTTCGTTTCAATCTTCATCAGCAGCTTATGATCGAGTTAATTCGCGTTTCGTGAGTTTTTCGCCTATTTTTATTATTTAAATGGAGTTCAGATCCATTGACGAGGTGTTAAAATACGCGGAGAAACACATTTCCCAAGATGACAAGCTGCTCCCCGACCAACTGGATCGCCTGGAGCGAACCTTTGCCCTCTTAGCTTTCGATGATCCAAAAGAGAGCCCATTCAGTAATTTATTGAGCGCAGAACATAGACAACAGGCATCCCTTTAAATTTAAAAAAAAAACAGGGTATTCAGATATCAGCGGAGATTAATGGCGCCATTTTGCGATACCAAAATCGACCGGCGGTTCCTCGACTAGAAGCCCTGATGAGGATGATAATTTGGGCTGAGAAGCAGCTCTACGAGAAGGAACACGGTCGAGCTCCAATGGATCTTGACCCCGTCAAATTGTCCTCGCTGATGTTCGGCTCAGAGAATCTGCAAGTATGTGGGCCACCCGACTTGGGAACTTCCATTTAAAAACGTCATTTATTGGAAAATCTGTGCAGATTTATTTTCTCTGTAAATAAATTTTGATTTTTTAAAATGTTTTTCCGGGGAAGCAGCGTTTCTCGTCGAAACTGGTAGAAAAGGTGTCAGAAAGCGAATTTTGAAAAATGCCATCATTTTCGTCATTTCCATGCTGACGACTGCTTCTACACGAGGTATTCTCTATTTTTTTTGGTTGTAAAAACGCATTGGTGATCCCTTTTTTTTGAAGTGACTGAGATATTAGCCTAGCAAAAGTAGAGTGCCGCTTTTGCCATAAAACAGCCGCTTTACGTCAGGGCTGTTCGAGCAGGGGTTTTACGGTCGACCGGGTTCGAGACGGGTTGGTTACCTTAAAATTTTTTTCGGGAGGGCCTCGGGTTGGAGACAGTCTACCCGAGCGGAATACTCGCTCCGAACTCGCACGAAATGTCCGTTTCCAGGCATTTTCAGGTCGAATTGGGTCAGATATCGCCAAATTTCGTCGATTTTCAGGCGATCTGACCCGCCCGCCGGGAAATTTTCTTAAATTTCGGGTTGGGTTGGGTTGGAGAGCTCAACCCGAAATCGAGCCGAGTCGGACCAATGGCCAGGTGAACCGATCGGGTCACGAGCCGGGTCAAACCCAGACCAACCCGGTGATTTTCGGGTCGAGTCGGGTCAACAGCCCTGCTCCATTTTGCCGACGCGCCACAAATTGCGCATTTGGGTCAACTATTTCCATTTCTAGTGCATTTTTGGCGATTTCTACGGTCATTTTCCCCTTGATTTTACATTTTTTTTCAGAAATGGCAACTGCAACCATGTGCGCCTCTTTCTCGAATATTTCTCTCTTCTCCACCATCTCAGCTCATACTGAGAATGAGTAAGGATCCTGATTTACCCTGAAATCTAGCTCATTTTCAGTTCTTCAACCCACGAGCTTCAATCCTCCGAACTTTTCTGCTATAAAAGTTCAAATTCTCTTGCCAATTGTGAGCCGATCAGTTGGACTTCAACTGGCATCCACTGTCCATCACCGCCGCCGCCAACTTCGGCTCCAAACACGACATCGACCACCGTTTTCGATGATAGAACTCGAATGTTTGGAACTGTCCGCTACAAATTGATGGGATTATCCAGCAAAGAAGAAGCAATGCGCCAGCTGGACACCGGCACACAGGCCATTTTATTCCACGATGAGGATGGTCGACTCCTGTTGGCTATTCAAGCCATTGGCAAAAAATTCCTGCTTCGTGTCAGGATGCAAATCTATTCGAATGGTGATCGCTATTGGGGAATTGAAGGACAGGACAAGAAGATTTCGGTAGCATTCAAGAATAAGGAACGTCTATTGCAATTTTATGCTATTTGTCCTCAGTCTGCTATCATGTCTTATTTTCATCTTTGAGAGAAGCCACGCTCCAGATGAGAAGAGAAACCTTCCAAACAGATAGTTTAATAAAAAATGGTTTATTATTGTTATAGTCTGTCAAGAAAAAAGACGACAAATAAAGGTCTCTTTTGTTGCAATGGGGCAAGAATACGGCGCATTTTCAATTGAAAATTTGGAAAAAATGGCCGGTTTATCTGTCCCATTGCAACAAATATGAGACCTTTATTTGTCGTCTTTTTTCTTGACAGACTATATTTTCATGTGGATTTTGTATTCTTTTTTTGGTTTTCCCGCCCAGTTTCCGTCGATTTTCTTCAAATTCCACAAAATCCACCCATTTTTTTGTATTTTGATGGTGAATTTCATGATAAACCCGTGATAAATTGCGCATCGATCATGGAAAATGCTGGCAAAAATCCTTCGGCAACCCGGGGAATCGAACCAGGACCATTTGGATTGCAGATTACCCACTCGCCTCTTAGCCCGCTGGAATTTTCACGACCAAACAGCGTCTACTTTTGAAATTCCGCCATTTTTGCCTCTTCTCCATTAAAATTTATTTAATTTCTGTATAGCTAAGAGGCGAGTGGGTAATCTGCAATCCAATGGTCCTTGTGTGCCCCCTCGCCCCAATCACAAATTTCCCCTCTGCTCCACGGCCATAAGACCGGCGGGAATGACGTCTATTCAACTGGTCAATTTATAAAATTGCCATCAGGCGGCAATAATTCTTTTCATTTCTTGGAATTAATCAAATTTCAATGGAAAGATGAGTTTTCTCTATTTTTTCGGGACTATTTTGAGGTTTTGCTGGTTTTCTGGCTAAATAAGACGCTACCCAAGCTTTCCCGACCCCCGTCGCTTATTATTCCTTTTTCTTATCGATTTTCAAACCAGTTGCTTTTCTCAATCGCTTTTTTCAGTTCTCTAACATTTAATTCACAATTCCTATCCATAGAAAGTTTCCATGACTTCAAATGACAGTCCCTTCTCGTCAATAGGAAAGGAGAACGATTCTCTCTGTAAGTTCGGTTCAATTTTAAAGATTTCCCAATTTAGCAGCAATGTTTGGCTCATCGCCATCAAAAATGACACCACAACGGGCAGAAAAAGTCCAAGCATCAGAGGCAAGAGCGAAGGTGCTAAAAGAACGAGCTCAAGAAGCCCAGTGAGTCATTTTTCCCTCTAAATAAGCTTAGTTTTTATAGAAGGTCCTCCGATGGATCAAAGGGCTCGACGTTATTTGTAACCGAGGAACATATTCGTCTGTCCGTCGAGAAGGACATTCGACGATCCAGGGACGGAGGGAAAAGCCCCGAAAAAAGGGCCGAAACCGTGAGATTTTTTTTATTTCCGAGTAAATTTAAATTTCAGCGTCGGTTGTCGGCTTCCAGCTCTCCCCATAAAAAATATGACACAACCAATGAGACATCCTGGTCACAATTCCTGAAATGGGTTCCATTAAATCAAGTAATTTTCTCTATTCCCCCTAGTTGCTGGTAAATTCAGACAGCCCCAGCTGGCGGTACCATTTTGGACAATGAAGGTTACGCCGTCCCAAATACCCGAGGCCATTACCGGGAAGAAAATCTACGAACACCGGAACGGATAAAATCTCCTGAGGACATGTTCTTCACTCCTGCGGGAAATTTCTATGGAAGAGAGTCCAGTCCCTACGTGTTTGTCTTCAAATCTACTTAAATTTATTAAAATTTTAGAAATAGAAACAGTTCTGGGGCGAATGATACGCTGATTAAGCATTTACAAGAAGATTTCCAGCGGAAATTGTCGCTAGAATCAACGAAAATTGATCTAATGGCCAGGAAAACTATCCAAGGACTGGAAGAAGTCGAAAAATTGTGAGTTTTTGGTTTATTCTACAGATTTTTGGCGCCTTTTTTGTGACCAAAGTGTTTTTAGGATAGTAAACGAGGAAAAACCTTGGAAATCGCCTTTAAAAAAGTGCACCCTTCGAATGCCCGAATTCTCGGGAGTTCGGCAGTCTCATCCGCTTACAAAGGAACACGGTAAGGCATCTTTTTCCCGAATTTTCAATTAAATTTCAGCGGAATTCCGCTCTTCACTTCCAGGAGCTGCTGTCAATTTTTCTGAGGATGAAGCAACTCTGGACGATGTTTCTCCCCTAAATTCTGAGGTGCTGCCATTTTTAGCGTGACATTTGCCATTTTTAGGCTGATCCTATCTCAAAAAAGGCCGGAAAAATGCCACCGGAAACCTCGAAACTGTCTAAAATCTTGGGATCTCAATTACAGGCTGAAATTAATTACACAGAGACAAGTAATCGCCTCTCAGAGAAATTGGACGAAGTCGAGGGATTCTTGAATACTGTAAGGTTTTTAAACCATGGGAAAGATTTTCTTTCAGAGTAAACAGCCAGCCTTGAAAGAGGGAGACATTTCTAATATTTTAGAAGGAATTGAGCTTTTTGATCATTCTCTCCCGCATTATTCTCTTACTCCAAAGCAGCGATACCAAAAGTTTGTTCAATTATTATTTTGATACAAAAAAAATTAGGAGGATAACAGAGTCAAGCGTCCCAACTCCATCAAGAAGCACCAATAAACTGAAATCTGTCAGTTTCCGAGGGGTGGAAAGGAGACACGCGTATCAGGACTACTGTAAAAGCTTGGAGGAATTATTCGAATTTTTAAAGAGACATATTGAACAACAGAAAAAGGTCAGTTTTTTTGGGTAAAGATGGAAGTAAAGGCGACGGGTTTGCACTCGAAAGATCGCTAGTTCAATTCCCATCAGTGTTGTTCGAACTGACCCGACTCGACCCGAAAATCATCGGGTTGGACTTTGACCCGTGATCCGCTCCTAGCCATTGACCTCACTCGGTCCGATTTCGGGTTGAGGTCTCCAAATCCGAATCCTACCCGAAATTGAGCAAATTTCCCGATTGTCGGTCAGATCGCCTGAAAATCGAGGAAATTTGGCGATATCTGACCCAGCCCTGCTCGAAAATGACCCGAAAACGGACATTTCGGGCGAGTTTGGGTTGAGCCTTTTCAATTCAGCCCGCTACTCCCCGATTTCGGGTTAGTCGTCTCCAACTCCACCCGAAGTCCGCCGAAAAGAATTTTGGATAGTCAACTAGACCAGAACCCGCTCGGATTGAAAACCCCTGCTCGAACAGCCCTGATTCCCATCCGAACCTAAAAATTACAGCCAATTTCAGGTCCACGAATTGATCAAAGAGCCCAGCATCTACGACGAGTTCTATCACCGAGTGGTCGAAAATTATTACGCAGATGTAAAAACCCAAACGATGGGGAAGAAGATCGACGCCAAGCAGAAATCGGAGGATAAGCGAATTTATGATGTAATTGTCGCAAAATCAGTAATTTTTGCCTATTTTAGGAAGAATTTCTGGCCTGGATACAAGTGGAAAAGAGATTTGTTGAGAATCAGACGAAATTCTTTGCTATAATCTTCACAGATTTGGGAAAATTCATCCAGAAATATGATGTGCCACCTCCGTAAGCCAGTTTCTTGAAGCTAATAAATCTTTTTCCATTTCAGGCAGCCGTCGTATCTTCCGCCACGTCCTGAAATTCGTGTAAGGGAATCTTCGGAAGAAATCGCATCTCCCGCTAAATCTACGACATTTAAAGTTACTGTAGATATTAAATCTCCTTTAAAAAATGGTAAACGCCATAAAATTCAGTCCACAGGCGATTTTCAGCACCACCGAGTGGGGAATCCTATTCAAAGCCCCAGGAAAATATGTCAACACCGCAAAAAATTAAAGAAGAAGCCCGTCAACCTGAAAAGCCTGGTATCTTTAAAATTCGGAAAATTATCAATTTTTCTAGATAAAAATATTTGGGAAATTAGCGTCCGAGAGCCGGAGACGCCTTCCGCGTTGGATGAAGCCTTTGTTGGTGGGGAGCCAACTCCCCTAAAAGGTTAAAGGCTTATTCCGTTTTTTTAATTAAAGGCTTTTCCAGAAGCTGATATCTTCAACCAGAGCATGAAAGATCTGCCATCGGGGGTGTTTTCCACTTCCGAGAGGAGTAGCCTCTCCGATCCTTTTGGTATTTTTAATTTTCTGTACGTTTAAAATCTTTTGAGCTTCCAGTAGATGAAGAACAAGAGGAAATGGCGGTAGAAAGAGAAAAAGAGCCGGTAGACGAGGAAAAACCTGTAGAAATTGCCATTGAAAGAGAACCAGAGTCTGTAGAAGAACACTCATCCAATTTATCTTCTCCAACTGTCGAAGAAATCTTACCGGTAGCTGAAAATTACGGTAATTTTCGTTTTTTCATTGATAATTAGGAAAATTCTTCAGAAGAGCCCGTTACGAAGCCAAAAGTCCCAGAAATTGTACCAAAACTGGTCGGTTTGTCTTCAGAGGAGTCTTCTTCCACTGAAAATAAAGAAGAATCTTCTTCGACGGATACAGAAGTGCCTAGTAGCACAAGTAAATCGGAGAGAAATTGTAAAGAAACCCATTTTAGACACCAGGACACCTCGCTCACCTCGGCATCCAGCTGTTCCTCCATTGGAATTATCTTTACTGCATTCCAGCGGACGTATTAGCATCGATGCGTCAGCGCTTTTCGACGATGAAGAAGAGATCGATGATTTTTTAAACAGATCAGGACGGAAGGAACCACCGACCCGATACAAATTAAGCGATTCACTTCTCCTGGATTCGACATCGGCTGAAGGAGAACATGTGGCGAAATATTCTCCGCAAAAAGAGTGGGTCCAAGAAATAAAGAAAAGTTTAGCCAGTAATTTTCAGATTTGTTAACGAGCCCTACCCAAAATCCCCTCAACCATCGCCGCTTCCATCCGCTTCTCCATTAGATTTACATAAAAATCAACTACAATTCAATCTTTCTGACCTAAATTTGACTGAAGAAGAAGGACTGGAAGATGTCAAAAAGCCTGAGCCCGTCTTAGACTTCACAATTTCTACAGAAGTCAATGAATATGAAAATCGACTGGCTACGGAAGAAGGAAAATGGGAACATTTCGTGGATTCCCTGCAGGATCCACGGCAAAGAAATCCTATGGTAGGAAATCTTTAGAAAAAATTACCTATCTTAGATGAATAAATGCATTGAAATTGCATGGAAAGTCAAGGAAGAACATGACCACATTCCACGGGAAATGGTAGATAATTGGAAAACATTCGTGCAGAAATACACAGCTCCGGAATATTTTGAAGACCCAGCTAGACAGGAAATGTACAACTCTGAATGGTAAGAATTTTTAATTTACTTTTTTTCTGTGCTCAGAATATTACGCGCCCCGACTCGTCCCGATTTCGGATTGAGGTCTCCAACCCGGCCCAAATCCGACCCGAAATTGAGTGAAATTTCCCGATTTTTGACCACATCGCCTGAAAATCGACGAAATTTGTATCTGATTTTTATCTGACCTAATCCGCACCGAAAATAACCGAGTCGGGTCGGATTGATTTCGGGTAGATGGTCTCCAACCCGACCTGAGATCCGTACGAAAAAATTTTTGGGGTGGCCAGTCGTATTCGAACCCGCTCAATCCGAAAAATCCCTGCTCGAACTTTTCCTATAGTAATTTTCCACGAGTAATCAAAGTCCGCACTGAATTTTATTGAAAAGATGCCAGTAAAATTAATATTATCCCTGTTTCAGGATCGGTATGCTTAGCGACGTCTTCGAAATCGCCGGTGACATCTATCCCAGAGAACAGTCGACCAGTCACGTTATTTTTTTCTTAATTATCCAGTTAAACCCCTTTAGAAGTCCCTCTATTATCCTCTTCCTTCATTAAACTTGGACAAGGCCAAGTTCACAGAAATTTGTCGTGAAAATTTGATTGAAAAGAGGAGAACAACTGTGGTCGTGGACACAACGAAGGAATATGTTTGGGACTTGGATCCAGCCAGGAGAAATGCTCATGAAATGATTTGTGAAGCTCATAATGTTTTCTTGGTAAAAATTGAATTTACTGAAAGGATGCTAAAATATTCAGAGAGATGAATTTTACAATGCGATTGAAGACGAAATAAAAAGGGGAATTTGTCAGACTTCGGATCTCTATCTTCAAAAAACTGTGTACGTGCCCGTTTTCCCCGATTTAAAGGAGTTTTTTTTAGAGAATCTGTCCTAAAAGATGGCCAGCCACGAGTCTGAGGGAAATTATCGGCAAATTTTATAAGATCTCCTCTCTTCTTGCCAATTTCTTAAATAAATTGGATAATAACAGATTTAATTTGATAGAAGATAAACAAATGAGTGAAAGTGCCCTCAATTGAATAGAAAATTATAGGAGAAATGCAATAGATAACCCGTAGAATAACTAGAAAGAGGGGGAAAAGGTTAAACAGGACCAGGATGTTTAATTGTCCCCACAACGACAGGAACAATCACATCAAAATGATCCAAATCTAATTTAAAGAAGTAACTACACGTTACAAGGCGATTAGCATGGATAGAAGTCGGTGGAAGAGCTGGCGGCACTTTGAATTCTATTTCTTTTGTCTCTGGACCTGAACCGGCTCGGGCTTTACAGGTTCCCTTAAATGGAGCGGGTTACTGTAGCGGATTACAACTTACGTGAGTCTCAACTGCCACGGTGACACTTTTCCTGTCGATTAATTTTGGATCGTAGCGATTGGCCGCAATGAAATCCAACTGCTGGCAGAGGGAGATCAGGACGCATTCATGCTTTTCCTAAAATATTAACATAAAAATTGGATTACGTGTGCGGCAGGGTTGCCCGAGCTGACCCGAAAATCGCCGGGTCGGGGAGGGTTTGACCCGGCCCGTAACCAGTTCGGTTTTTCTGGCCATTGACCCGACTCAGTTCGATTTTGGAATGAGGCGTCCAACCCGAACCGAATCAGACCCGAAATTGAGGCAAATTTCTCGATTTTTGAGCGGTGAAGGTTGACGAAATTTGGCGATATCTGACCCAACTCGACCCGAAAATGATCGAATCGGGTCGGGTTGAAACCGGCCCGACCCCATTTAGATGGTCTCCAACTCGACCCAAAGTCTGCCCGAAAATATTTTTAGGGTAGCCATCCCGACTCGAAACCGCTTGGGTTTAAAAACTCGAATAGCCCTGATGTACAGATGGCACAATAACTTGGTGGGCCGATTTTTCGACCAATAAAGCTGAAAAGATCTAACCTTGTGCCTCCGCCATCGTTTTTTCTTCCCTTTATTTTCTATGGTCAGCGTAATTCGAACCGTTTCCCCTGGCAGGATGCCTATTTCATGGATACAGAGGGTAGCAGCAATTGAGCCGACTTGATGACCACAACAACCGTTCATCTAAAGTTTTGCTCATTTTTTTTAGATTTCCCTACCATTTCCTCTTCATTCGCGGTGGTTGGCTCTCTCAAATAAGGAGCGTCGAGATTTAACACAGAAAATAATGTAAATGTTTTCTCTAAAAGAATATTTTGCATTTTGGAGAAATTACCAGCGATTAGCTCCGTGTCATCGTCGGGAATTCCCATCAAAGCTGTGCAAGTGTACCTGACAGAGCCGCAGTTTTCTCGACTAATGGTCGACAGGACGTCTAAAGGCAACCGAGCCTGGAAATTGCCACGATATCCCCCAAAAAACTTCTCTTTTACCTGAAAATTAATAGTATGACTGCCTTCCAACAGTTGAAATTCGTCATTGCAATGATCAACAATGGTAGTCGTTAAATCGACAGCTTCATCCATAAAAGCATGTCGACTTTCAAAAACGATGTCAGTTGTTTTATTTCGCCAGCCCGTTTCTGCCACTCCCGTTACACGGATAATTAGCCCAGAGATTTTAACCTGCTGGACACAGAAGATCTCAACTATGCCCTGAAAATGATGAATTATGATGGATTAATGGGGAATTACCTTGAGTATGTCACCAGCGTAATATGGCTCGTCAATTGTTCGATCTAACGTCACGTCGAACTGCTCCACCCACTGGAAATTGGCGGTTTTTTAAGGAAATGCCCAAAATCCCGGGTAATCACAGGAATATTCGCAAAAGGGCAACCCTGGGATTTAAGCCGGCACTTTTATTTCGAAAATTGGATGCTTCTGGGCCTGCAAAACAGCGCTGTTCCGACTCGATCCGAGAATCACTGAGTCGGAGCGGATTTGACCCAGCCCGTGGCTTGTCCGGTTTTCCTAGCCATTGACCCGACTCGGCTCGATTTCGGGCTGAGGTCTCTAATCCGACCCGAATCCGACCCGAAATTGAGGCAAATTTCCCGATTTTCGGTCAGATCGCCTGATAATCGGCAAAATTTGGCGAAATGTGACCCAACCCAACCCGAAAATGACCCGAAAACGGCCATTTCAGGCGGGTTGAACCCGGCTCAATTTCGGGTTGAGCCTTTTCAATTCAGCCCGCTACTCCCCGATTTCTGGTTAATGGTCTCCAACCCGACCCGAGGTCCGCCCGATAAAAGTTTTAGGGTAGCCAATTCCTCTCGAACCCGTTTGACCTGAAAAAACCCCTGCTCGAACGCCAAAATTCTGGTTTTTCTTGGTAAAAAATGTTTCCAAATAATGGAAAATGCCCAATTGTCTGACTTACCTTCATCATTCCTGCAGCTCATTGTGACATGAAGTAGGCGGCACAGCGCCGTCTGCTGCTGGTTCAAATGGTGAAAGAATTATGGCAAAAAGGCACTTTGATGAAAGCTGAAATTGTCACAGATTTAAAACAAGAATCAGGGTCCAGGAAAGGTCAAAAAGGAGAAAAGGGCAGGAATACGCCTTGCTTTAAAGATATCCTTTACAAATTTCATTTAAAAACCAAGGTCAATTAAATTAAAACGAATCAAGAAAAGACCGACTAGCCCCCGGGCACACTATTTGCTCATTAGAGGAATTGCTCCCCGGGGAGGATATGATTACCTCTCAACAATTTGACGCTTGATTTGTCCCGGAGAAAAAAGACATTGGGGAAAAGAGAGAGCTGTCGAGTTTTTCCAGTGGATAATGGTGTAATCAGCGGGAAAATAACATCAATCAAGCCGATGTTTTGGTGGAAGACGATCAACGGTCGCCAATTTGTCAGGGGAACTTATTTCCTATGGACTACTAGTAAACTGGTTGTTTTTCAAGGCTTAAATGAGTCTAAATTAGCTACATTTGCTGTCTAGCTTATGGAAAACAACCGTGGTTCAAAATTTTTGGGGGTATGAGAAAAAAAAATTGAAAAATTTGCGTTTCTCGTAATTTTCGACAGCTTTCTTTGATTTCCAGGGGACTTTTCGCATCTTATTCAAAAGTTTTGTCCTATCTGGCAAGACAAGCAAAATTTTTTAGGTTAGTATTGTCGAGAAATAAGAGAGAAATTCTCTTAGATCTTTATTATGGGTGAGTCGTCTGCCACGTCTCAGACGGCGTTTATATACTGGGATTGTTATGATCTACGGGAATATTTGGCACCTCATTACAGGGGACAATGAGAAAAGACACGTCGCCTACGCCTACGGGGAAGAATATCACGTCATTCGTGACACTCCCGAGCACAGAAATGTGGGGCACAGCCAATACAACAATACACCTACAACTCCAATTGATCAGGGTCTTCACGGCTCTCATCTTCTCAGGTTCACGGTCTTTTTCAACCAACCAAGAGCAGAGCATCAACAACCACAATTCCAAGAAAATGTCCACCACTGGGACTGTAAGCATCAGCGACATCAATCCTGGCTTCACGGCTTGGTAGACTTCCACAGTCTCACCACAGCATCTCAAAACATGAGGAACTCGGCATCCTCCTCCATAGCTTGGACATTGTGTTGAAGATCAAATCATATCGAGGCTTCCAGACAATCAGTTGCCCTCCAATTGAGTTGTAGTTCGAACCATTCCAGGTTCCAGCATGAGTAGATCGAATAGGCCATAGGTCTGACGATGTAGATGTTCTAGCAGGTGCATCAGGCACGTCCTCTAACAACAGTGAAGATGAAATAATAGCAGGACGTGTAGTAGGTACCAGAGAATCCAGAGGGGACTCGATATGCCGACGTGGTTGGCATCCTCCGGCGGACGGAAAACTGCGGAAGATGGGAAAACAGGGAAAAACCGTCCAACAGCAAACCAGCAGGGTCTTGTTCCACGGTGGAGGAAGATGTAGATCCGTGGTTAGGTGGTCGCCATGTCGAGAAATAAGAGAGAAAATTCTCTTAGATCTTTATTATGGGTGAGTCGTCTGCCACGTCTCAGACGGCGTTTATATACTGGGATTGTTATGATCTACGGGAATATTTGGCACCTCATTACAGGGGACAATGAGAAAAGACACGTCGCCTACGCCTATGGGGAAGAATATCACGTCATTCGTGACAAGTATCGGGAATTTTAAATCGGCTATTCCGCCAGAACTTCCTGTTGTAATACGTCGAGTTTTCGATGTTTTCTACTAATTTTAATGTGGCGCATCCAGCGGTGTCAACCATTTTTTTTATCAAAGCAACCATTTAGGAGATATGATGGATCAGAGACTGGAGAATGAAAACTGTGAAAAAGGGAAGGAAAACTGGATAAGATTCAACTTTTTTCAACAAAAAAGAACAGGAAAAGCAAAAATAACCAGAGCGTGACATTTCCCCCTGTAAAACAAGCGTCCCATCAACACCTGAGAGTGAAATGATCCCTGTTTTCCCTGCTCTGAGGCGTGTAAAATTGTCTCCCTTCGAGATGAGCTCGTTGATCGCCGCCGGGGACATGAAAGTCGTCAGGTGGCAAGAGAGAGAAGGCAAAAAAGTCGAAGGGCAATTACATTAGAACGAGACGAGCACGTTTCAAAATTGTCAGTTAAAAACAGGAGGGGGGACTGGGTGAAATGAGGACGAATACCTGAAATAACTGGGAGATGTTCCGATTGGTTTTTAGAATTCTTTGTGCCTTCTCTCTCCCGGTGTCCCCAGACGGCATTTTTCGAGCGCCGAAAAGGCTTTATTGGACGCCCCCGGAAGCATCAAAAAAGAAATACGAGATTTCTATATTAGGATGAGGGCCTGTCACAAAGATCGGCAGATTTTTAGCAGGGTTATCTATGGAAAAGTTTGTGGAAAGGGGCTCAATCGTGTAATTGGGCAATTATACAAAATTTTGAAGAAAATAAATCCCGGGCGTACGAAGATGACCTCAAAAAGCGAAAATATAATCAAACCCTAATATTTTTTGGGATTACACGCCCTTTTTGAAGTCCCCCGGATCATATTCTGTCCTGATCTCAAAAAATCCGTCCGATCTTGTAAGATAAGCAAAGTTTTTTGGGTTAGCACCAGGTACTTTAAATCGGATCTCGCGGCAAAATTTACTATTGAAATATCCACGTTTTCTTGTGATTTTTACTAATTTTGGTAAGGCAAATCAAGCGGAGAATACCTTTTTTTAATCCGAGCATCCATTTGGGAGATAGGGGCTTTTTATTGCAAAAATGACCAGAAAAAATGACCCAAAACCGGCAGCGGGTAGAAAAATTGTGTAATTCAAGAAAATGCTGGGGAAATTTGGAAAATAACCGTTTTACCAAAATTCTAAAGGGGGGAAAAGGAAAAAGGCGACGTGGCTTGGATCGCGGCCCGAATCGCCTAGCCATCGCCCCTTATAGATTTCTGATAATCTCCAAGAAAAATAAAGCAATAATCGTAAAAAAAAGGGGGCGCCCGATGAATAGTGAGAATATTATGGGTTGGCTCAGTTTTCTTTGTGATACGGCGTATTGACTCCTGCTCCCTGGGGAGCCGGCTTTCCCTGACAAGAAGATGCGTCGGATGGCAAGCTATGGGGAAGAAGAAAATGAGCCCACGCAACATTCGCTCACACGTGAACACACACAGATTTTATTGAACTTTTTGCTTATTCTTATGTCGGCAAAATAGACAACGAAGAATGTAGCGTGAAATTGCGTACAAAATTAAAATAATTATGAAAATCATAGTGGAAAGGAATCCAATAACGTCTAGTGAATAATATTGGAAGAAATTCAACTTTTGCCCGGCTGGGACAAGATTTTCTAAGGTTTTGAATTCTGCCACGAATTCTGTCCATTTAATGAGGAGTTCTTCGGCGGCTACAGGTCTTTTGGCCAACATTGAAGACATTCGCTGTGCTGAGGAGGTGTATCTGAAAATTTGGAGCGGTTTCTCTCCAATCCGAGCCGAATCCAACCCAAAATTGAGGCAAATTTCCCGATTTTCGGTCAGATCGCCTGAAAATCGACGAAATTTTGCGATATCTGGCCCATCCTGAGACGAAAATGACCCGAAAACGGCCATTTCGGGTGAGTTTGGGTTGAACCCTGCTCGATTTGGGGTTGACCCTTTTCAATTGCGCCCGGTCCGACCCTATTTCGGATTAATGGTCTCCAGTCCGACCCGAGATCCACCCGAAAAAATTTTTAGGGTTTCCCAACCGGATCCGTACCCGCTCGGTTTGAAAAACTCCTGCCCAGCCCTAGTCTGCATCGCTACAATCTACAATTTCCAGCTAAAATCGTCGCAAGTTCAACCTCGCCCGATAGCCAAAAGATATATTCTTGCCTCAAATCCCAAAAACTCGCCTTGGATCGTCAATTATTTTCTTCAAATCCTCATAAACCGCTCGAATTGTGATATTTCCTTTATGGAGACTGACACCAAATCCGTGTTTCACCGCCAGTTTTGAATTCTTGGCCTGATCTCCGAATAATCCTATGGTTACCAGGGGTTTTCCATAGAAAATTGCTTCCTGGAATGTTTACGGGGTTTTCCTGAAAAAATATACCTGCAGGCTATTGTATCCGGCATGGGTTAGAAATCCAATAGTTTTGTTTTGTTGAAGAAGAGCCGCCTGCGGCATCCATTTAACAATGTGGACATTTGAACTGACCCGTGCTAAAATATTTTTTTACCCCAAAGATTTGTCAAACTCTGGAGATCTTCCCCCTCATATTTGAAAATAAATTGATATTCTGGGAGCTCTTCAAAAGCACCCAGAAAGGCGTCTTTCCAATGTTCTGGGATCAAATGCGATGGGGCTACAGTACCCAGGGACACAAGAATTGTCCCTTTTCCTTTGTCGAGAATTCTTTGGAATTCCTAAAACAAAAATCTTTAATAAAATATCGAAATACTTGGGGAGGCTCCTGGTTGACAGAATGGCCATAGCCCAGACCTCCAAGATTCACAACTTTGACCAATGTTGGACGAGGAATCTCGTAGAGCTCATTAGAATTTACCATAACCTGTCATTTAATGGAGAAGGTGTCATTTAATGGAGAAGGGCTCAAAATTACCAACGGAGATTTTCTACCAAGTTCCACGAGATCAGGGAAATCTGGATCTATAAGGTCCCGGAACATTTTCGTCTCTACGTTGGCTATGAACCTGTAAAATCGAAAAAAAAACGGCTGCCTTTCCAATTTTTGGACCTACCCTGGGTAGAAGTTCTTGCCCATTGAATGCATCAAAAAACTTAGCATTCTTTCCGCAAAATTCATCTCATCTAGGAGATCCAAATGCGCGGCTAAAACATGGATTTCAGACTATTTGAATCCCTTACGCGGGACGTAACTGGGAATAATTGGGACTCCAACGGCATCGGATACGTAATCCTGGAGATGACCGCTGGAATTTCAGCAATTCAAAAAAAGGAGAAACAGACGTTTGTAGCCAAATCCAGCTAGGAATATTGGCCCAGTGAATAATTCCAATGGGGCAGGCATGGTAATGGGTGGTGAAAGCCAAATCAAATTCTTGTTCCTTCAACCAGGAAAGAAATTTCTTATTTTTAAGCATTCCTGAAAGATTTACTTCGCATTTTTTATAAAGTCAGCTCACTTTTACAGGATCCTGTAAGAATATTCAAAAATTTCTGGAAATGTTGAAACATCCGCTGGTCAAATTGCCCGATATTCTGGAAAAATTCCTACCTTCTTAAGGAAAAACCAACCCACGTCAAAAATCACATTTCCCTGGGAATTATCCCATTCGGTACGATGGATGCCGACGGAGGCATTGATTACATGAACTGGAAGGAATTCCATAAGAAAAATACGCGATAAAAACCTTGTACATTGCCAGAAATCTTGACATCGCTGTTATCCCGGCCGTCAAAAGCTTGATAAAGGATTATTGTAACCTCATGACCAGCAGAATCCAAAGTTTCCGCCATTTTCTTACACAAAAGGACCTAAATAATATATTTTCATCAAGAAAAAGAAAATTACATCACTATTGGCCAAATCGGGACTGAAAATGGCGATTTTATAGCAAGAAATGACCGATATTATTGAAATAACTAGGAGAATTGATCTAATAATCATACCAAAGGTAGAAAAAACCCAATTTTTGACCAGCTGGTGAACTGAAGCATGCGAAGAGCACGGAATGACGATAAGACGCCAATGATAACAATTCGCTGTGGGTAAATAAAGCAAAGAGGGTTGTGAAATGCCCAGAAAGTTCAAGGTAATCTTTGGCTGTGGCAAAAATCTGGATGATCTACTGGGGATTGAATCAGAGACCCTCGGCTAGCAAATTTCGAACTATTGTGTTCCGTTCCATGATCTTCCCTAAATTCAGCGGTTACCTGGCGGGATCCCGGGCAATTTGAAGAGTTTTAAGATCTTTTCGTGTCCAGAAACATTTCTCGCGGTTTTTGGTCCAGAAATCGACTACCCGAGGCTGTTTTCCCCTTAATTCTCCGCTACCCATCGGATTTTGGTACCAGCATGTTCGCCTCGGAGTGCAGATTATAGTGGCACCAATTTCGGCGCAAAAGAAGGTGATTTGAAAGCTTTTTCGTTAATTCAAGAAAACTGATGCCTGAGGGGTACCCGGGACGAAAGTTCTTGGGAAGTTTAAAAGACAAATTTTCCCTCTGACTTCCCGAGAAGAGCAAGATCTTCCAAATAGTTTCCGGGTTAATATCCATTACCGGTGAACATTTATATGGCCAAGAATTGACATCAGACTAGAATCACCCAGAAAGGGTAAAAGTCAGTTTTTTAGGCACAATTGGGTGATATTAAATGATAAACTGGGGGGAAAACAATAGAATATGAAAATATGATCAACAATAAAGAAACAGCAAAATAAAGCTCTGATATGATGCCAATTTTGAGAAGAAAGGATCGAAAACAGGGAGAAATCAATGGGTTTTAACTTCAGAAATTTCTGTCATAGTTGTACCGGCTGAGAGAATGGTCCGCGAAGTTTCTGCGATGTCAGAGGCGTAAGTGATCGAGGCATAGGGACGGAGCCAGGAAGTATCCTCTCCAATTCTAAAATTCTACTATTTTTTGGTTAAATGGCCGTCAAACCGCAGGAGAATTTTCTCAAAGGCGGGATCAGGACCCCCAATATAATCCTGATCCTCCTTGGATTTGTCCAACCGGCGCTGCTTCTTTTTCCTAAAAAAATCAAATTTTAAAATACCGCGGGATCTCACCACTCAATATAGCCGATAAATTCCTCAACGATATAATATTGAAAACCATAGCAGCAGGCGGCATTGACCAGGGCCGTGAAAGCAATGACCACGTAAAATATCCAAGAAGGGAAGATTTCAATTTCCATAATGTTTATCAGAGGCTCAACAGGGAAGAATAAAAAGAACAACGAAGCCTGAACAGAAAACTAGACCATTTAAAGGGCTACTTACAAATGTGGTGGCAATTGTGGCTGTTAAAAATAAAGGATTCATGTAGATTGGCGCTCGGTAGGGCGCTCCTTTACTGTAAATCACAGCCAAAGCGATGTATTGGAAACAGGAAAGGTAGAAAATTGCTGTGCCCTGGAAATTTTGTTTTATTGGAGCATGTAACCGCCCGGACGTGCGGGACCACCAATTTTTGGGTCTCCAATTTTTCGGGCATGCCACTTTTTAGGCCTCCAATTTTTCGGGCGCCCAAATTTTCGGGCGTGCCTCTTTTCTGGACCCCAATTTTTTGGACACGCTACTTTTCAATCGCCTAATTATTTAAGTGTGCCACTTTTCAGGTGTCCAATTTTCAAGTCTTGCGCCTCCATTTTTTCAGATAAGCCACTTTTCTGATGTCCAATTTTTTGGGTCGGCTGTGGGTCAGAAGCCCAATTTTTCGGGCGCTCCAATTATTTTTTTTTCAGACGCCCAATTTTTGGCCACTTTTCAAGTGAGCGATCAGAGAAAATGGCGTACCAAAAAAGTGCCAAAAAAAGTCACCTGCATAGATTTTTTATTCTCTTCTTCATCTCCTACTGGTGGTTGATATGGCCGGAACCAGGGCATCTGAGCAGTGAGAAGAAACATGAACAGCTAAAGAAATTCTATTTTTTTATTGGAAAAAATTACCTGGAACCCGCCATTTATAAACAGTTGACCAATGACGGCCACCATACTTGATAGAGACAAAAGTTTTGTAGGCGGAGGACGCCGATCCAAAGGCTCTGTGTAAGCAGGGGCAAGTCCAAAGCAAGCCGATTGAGGAACAATCAGACCAAGATCAATGAACAGGAACTAAAGATGGTTTTAAAGGGATTTCAGGGGAATATTTACCTGGCCATCGGTTAAAATGTTACTGATGGAATAAAGATAAGTAACAGAGACGAATTGATTCAAAGAATAGCCCGCCATGTACGTGAACATTCCGAAAGAAGTAACAAGAGCGCAGCGGCCTTCTCGAATAATAATTGGGACGCAGCTGATGTCATTTATCTGGAAATCCTCTAAATTTCCTAGGAAAAATAATAAAGAACCTTGGATGTAAACGGAGCAGCGATTGACGCTTCAGCATCGGAGAGACTAATTCCAGCATGGGCGGCTTTTAAAGCGGCGCAATCATTGGCCCCATCTCCACACATTGCCACCGTATACTTCACCTCTTGGAGATGATTGACCAGTTGCTGTTTTTGGTCAGGAGCCATACGGGCGAAAACATCTGCCACGCAGATGAGCTCATCCAGGAGTTCGGGGTATTCATGGGTGACTACAGCGAATGTTGGGCCTGGAAATAAATTTATAATTTTTAATTTGAGCATTCGGTCTATTCCCTGGACGGGTAACACTTTTTGGGCCCTCAGTTTTTCCATAAGAAAGGCTCCAGAGGCCAAAAATGTCCAGGAAAGAAAAATGACGCACCTAGGAAAAGTGGCGCTGCGGGAAAAAATTGCGCTCCCAGGAAAACTGACGGAACCAGAAAAGTGACACGCCTATAAAAGTGCGCACCCTGAAAAAGTGATGCACCCGGAAAAGTGCGCATCTGGAAAACTGCAAATCCAGAAAAAAATTGCGCACTCACGAAAACTGTCGACTCCAGAAAAAGTGCACACCTCGAAAAAGTGCCGCTCCCAGAAAAAAACATCCAAAAAAACGGTCGGCCTTTAAAAAACTACGCTGGACAAACGGGGCACACTTAAAAAAAGTGCGCACCCAGAAAAATGACCCGTCCGAAAAAGTGGAACAGCCAGAAAAAATGATGTGTTCAGAAAAGTGCGCACCCAGGAAAACTGTCGATACTAAAAAAGTGCGCTGCCCACAAAAATGGCTCATCCAAAAAAGTTTGCACCTAGGAAAAGCGATACACCCAAATAAGTGCCGCCCCCCGAAAAAAGTGGTCCCATAAAGTCCCAGAAAAAGTGCCGTCTCCAGAAAAATTGGCTCGCCCTGAAAAAGTTACGAGCCCAGAAAATTGATAACTTTTCCAAAATGGTGAAAAACCTACCAGTGACGCATATTTGATATTGGCTATTGATAAGCCGCTCATCTGGGCAGAAATTCACGGTCTCATTTCCAGGTTTCGCCGAAACTGACTGCAATTATACTTTCCAATTAAAAAATGAGCAATTTCACCTGTCGCAAGGTCAATTTTGTCCGTCCTTTTTCATCTTTTTCAGTAAAACTGTGTTCCAAGATGAAAGTCTTCCTTTCTGGTCGAATTATTTCACATTCCCGAGCCACACTCAACGCGGTCAGCACATTGTCCCCAGTGACCATTACACAACGAATATTTGCCCTGGAAATTATTTTCTTGCTATAAAAATTGACTATTTTTTACTTTAGCAGCTGGATAATGGTCCCATACGTCGGTTCCTTGACACGATTCTCCATGGCAATTAATCCCAAAAATTGGAGATTACATTCTACCTGAAAAAGTTGATAGAAACCGAAAATTTAGGACAACTGACATCTTCCCTAGCAATTTTAGCCGCCTTGGCATATGACAACTTTTCCAGCTTGACCATGGCCACGGCTATCAGTCGATAGCCATCTTCTGCAATGGAATTCACCTTCGCCTGTAATTTTTGGGCGTAAAAATAATGGAAAACGGTACCATATAGTCGTCCGGAACAGAAGTTTTATCACAGAGATTGAGGATCATTTCCGGTGAGCCTTTACAGTAGAGATACATGTCATAAGTGGTAGGATTGTAGACAATTACGGACATCCGTTGGAGGGAAGAACTAAAAAGTGGAAATTTGGGCCTTATAAGCATCTAATCCAAAATTCTGACCCTTTACTACGAAAATGGTAAGCCAGGTGAGTTCAATGATTGAAAAAGTGGTCAATTCTTCATTTATCACCACTTTCAGCAGCTCTCTTTTGTTTTCCAAAGTTGAGAGGGCTTATCGGATGATATTCTCGCCCCAGAAAGGCCTGGTTGTTCGATTCTGGCTCCAGAAGGGCCTGGTTGTACAAATTTATCCGATCTGGCAGCTCAAGCAAGTTTTTATGAGTTAGCATCTGCGCTTTGAATCGACTCTCATGCCAAAATTTACCGTTGAAATACCCGCGGTTTTTGAGGTTTTCTACTAATTTGAACTCTGCGAATCTGATAAAGAAAGCCATTTTTCAACCCAAGCTTATATTTCGAAGATATTGCTAACCTGAAGGTAAATTGTCGAATGACCGAAAATCCTTCCAAATTAAGATTATCAGGGCTTGGAGGTGGTTTTATCACCGTTGGCTGAAAACAACCGAGCAGTAGACTGCCCTAGATTAAAATTTACCTGAATTGTGTCGTAGAGATCCGTCTCATCGCTTCCCCCTTCTCCCAATTCCAATGTCCAGCCAGTTTTCAGAAACAGGACCATATCCAGCGGATCTCCCATAAGCGTTCCATTTATCCTTTAAAAAGCTCAAACTTTTCTAGAAAAAATCTCACCTGGTCAAAGAATGGCAGGTGGCAATAGCTGTGATCAATTCCCCATCAACTGGGTTACCAGTCATTTCTTCTGCATCTGCACAAAATTCTACTCTATTTTCTATCCGTTTTACTTTCACCAATCGGCGAAAATCTAACCCGTCTTCAGTTAAAGTACCCGTTTTATCAAAACAAACCTGAAAAAGGGAATTACAAACATAAAAATAGGCCGGAAAACTCACAACATTGATACCGCCGCATGTATTTATTGTGGAAGGCGAGGTGCAGAAGACATTGTTCAGTCGGAGTCGTTTTTGAGCAGCTATCATGCCGACGGACATTGCAGCTGCAAATTTTTTGTTTTAATTTTTAGGAAACTGCAGGAATTGAATCCGCCACCTTTCCAGCCTTGAACGGCACGCTATCCCGCCATCTAGCTCAAAATCCTGAGAAAAACGTTGAAATATCACAATTTTCATGGAAATTTCCCCAAAATCCCAAGATTTCTTACCAGGAAGTGCCGGAGGTACGGTAATTGTAATAATATCCAAGGCACGTATAACCATCCGCTTCACTGTCGCCCCGTTGTGATACATAATTGCCAGCGAGTAGAAAAATCCTACGGCTGATATTCCACCCAAAAATAGGACAAACTAAAGGATTTTTTTAAAAAGGTTATAAAATCGCTTACTTTGAGTAAATCCTTGGTAAAACTAAAGTCCACTGGTTTTGGGTACATGATCGATCGGACTAGTGTCCCTTTTAGGGTGGAATAAGCTGTTCGCAGCACGATTGCCTGAAAAATTAATATTCTTACAGTAATCCCTTTAATAGGAGTTGTGTTTTACTACAAGAGAGGATCCTTGTTTATGGGGATACCAAAGATACCGGTTACTATCGCCTCGCTCCCGTTTTCTAAGTGACAAATAGGTCGACCCAAAAACTGCTTTAAATAGGGGAAAATCCCAGTTGTTCCCAAGCGATGCAAATTCATGTGGCCACCTTCTTGGCCAGTTCCCTATCGGGAATAACAATTCTCTGCTGTTTACTGGCCATGTCCAGTATCTACGACGATGTTCGCCTATTTTGGGAAGAATTGGACCAAGAAATTTACCGATTTAAGGTATTTTTCTTTAAAAATCCCTTTAAATGATGTTTAGTCTTCAACGGAGGATATGTGGAAGGAGCTGATGATTATTTCCGCCTCTCGAGCTACCCGCCATGCTCGTAATTCTTATTACGAAGAACCGCAGCATGTTTCCGACACCGTCAGGTATTTTTTTTTCTTTTACAAAACCCAGGAAGTTACAGGGCTCCAGCACCTCAAAATCTACCAATGGCCCCAGGAGGAGAGGATTTGTCCACGAATCAGGCGGCTTCCTGTACCTGCCGTGCTAAAAATAAGTGTCATCCCGGCCCGCCAGGACCAAAAGGTTAATTTCCCCCAAAAATTTTATGATTACACAAGTCTTCAGGCTCTCCAGGAGCTCCGGGACCTAATGGCCTGCCGGGAATTGATGGAAAACCTGGCCATGATGCGCTAGACGTGACACCGGAGTCTCCCTCAATCAGCACTTGTTTCCATTGCCCGCCAGGACCACCCGGATCTCAAGGACCAACTGGACGGGCAGGACCACGAGGAATGAAAGGACCCGATGGCCAGCAAGGAAAACCAGGAAAAGATGGAATGCCCGGTAAGAAATCGCGAAAAATTCTATAAAAGTTCAGGTCATCCTGGTGAAATGGGCTCAATTGGTCCTAATGGAAAGCCAGGGCCTCCTGGAAATCCCGGGGAAAAGGGAATGGACGGGAGGAAACCTATTGGAAGACCTGGGCCCAAAGGGGCGAGAGGATCGACTGGTGGCCCAGGTCCTGTTGGAGATACCGGTCGACATGGGCCTCCAGGACCGGCCGGAATGCCTGGACCCCTCGGACCTCCCGGAATTATTGGAAAAATTGGGCCTGATGGTCTACCAGGGGCTGAAGGCAACATGGGAAGGCCAGGACGGGTAAAATTTGAGGATTTTTTAGAACTTTGAGCTTATTTAAGGATGCTGAGTACTGTCAATGCCCCCAGAGAAAGATTTCCGGCTTCGACAGCGGTTATAGAGGCTGAGGAGATGAGTATCTTGGGATTTGATACAATAAATATTCGCTTCTTTCCCAGATTTTACCCAAATTCTTACCTGAACCTTCTGCCCGTGATAATACCGCGTCTGGAGAACGTGGGTCCCACCGAATAGAACATGTTTCGAATGTTTTTCAACGCAGACATCCGCCGAGACATTGTCATCAGGTAACGCCACCTAAAAATACCAGAAACGGTCTTTTTTTTAAATATCGGCACCTTTGTGACCGGGACAGACTCTCCTGTCAACATCGACTCATTTACAATTACAGTACCCGTCATTAGGATGCAATCACATTGGAGAATACAGCCGTGTGGGCTAATTAGGATAATATCTCCCGGTACCAGCTAAAAATCCACTTTTCTTAAAAAAACAAGGTCCTTGACCTCTGTCGAGTCAATTTCTTTAACACCACCATTTCTTTTGACTTCTACCATACTGGAGGAGTGAACCATTGAGCGCAGGCTGTAAATTTGGGTTAAAAGAACCCTGAGGGACTGAAAAGTCGTACTGCAGCTGGAAAAATTCAAAAATTCAAATGCGCGCCGACGCTTGTGAGTGCGATTCTGCTCTCAGTCAACCACGTCCCTCAGGCTTCCTTTAAGAAATTGTAAAAACTTACGCTTTTTCCTGTTTCCTGATCTGGAGGACATCTTGGATACAACCATAGGCGGTCATAATGACGATGACACTCGCGTAAAGGGTATACTCATCATTTAACCATACAACAACCCTGAAATTAGCCAATTTAAGATTATTCTAGCCTTTAAATTTAATGAAAGATTAGAAACTCACGAGAATAATTGAAAAAGATAGAAAGGAGTGATGACTTCCTTGATTAAAAGTGTCCAAATTGAGCGAACCTCTACTTCTATGGCATTTTTTCCATAGGTTACAAGCCTCTGGTTGATTTGTGATTCCGTAAACCCGTCGCTTCGATGAATTTCGTGGAAAATTTTCAATGGTACCTGAAAATCTCCGAATTTTTAATGGGAGAAAAGATACCTCGACATCATGGGGATTAACCCATTCACCCGTCTCGGGGACTCCTTCCTTCTCTTCCAAATAAATATATGTCAATTTACGGAATTCTATATATTTGTAGGATTTGACCTCTCGCATTCTGCCATTGGGACGAGGCAGGAGGAGAGGTTGATAGATGGATTTTCGGCGTTCTTTCACGTCAACGATCTCCTTTACCATGTGATCATCGCTAAAGATTTCATAAATTTTAAGGGAAAGAACTCACATAACAAGAATAAGATCAGCATCAGCGAAGGTACTCGGTCTAGCTTTTGACCGCAATTTCCAATCCTGTTTCCAATAAGTCAGCAGGGCGAATATTCCACAGCTAAGGATACATAAAAGATAATAAATAATCTAAAGAAGTGAATTAAATGAAAATATCATGGGACACCTGACGAAAGAGATCAGTTTTATAACCGTAAAGGGTATAACTGTCATCACCAGAGTGCAAGGATTGTTGCTGGTGGCCACGGGTGCCACCGCCTTCCTTCATGCGGCAACTGAATGGGTTCTTTTCCCAACCACAAGCCTGAAAATTTGGGGGGATATATTAATTTATTGTGGTTGTTGAATTTAAAAAGTTGATTAGAGGCAGATAAAAAACAGGAGCTGGACAGCCCGGCTCAGGGGCCATTTTGGACTGAAAAGTTCCAGAAAAATGAATACATTTCCCGAAAATCACGGGGTCGGGTCGAGTTTGACCTGGCCAGTAACCCGCTCGATTTTACTGCCCATTGACCGGACTCGGCTCGATTTCGGGTTGAGGTCTCCAATCCGACTCGAATCCAACCAGAAATTGAGGCAATTAAAGATTTTCGGTCAGATCGCCTGAATATCGAGGAGTTTGGCGATATCTGACCCAACCCGGCCCGAAAATGACCCGAAATCGGACATTTTCTGCTCGAACAGCCCTGGTACGTCAGAAAAGGGCACGGAAAAGCCCTGAAAACCCAGAAAAATCCGTATAGATTCCCAAAAAGTAATCCGCCGACCTGGATATTGAAAAAAATTCGGTATGGGATCCGAATTTTTCTCTTTAAAAAATTCCGAATCCAGGTAAGCATCCAGCGCAGAAAAATTGAAAGAAATACGCCGCTTCTTTATGGCGGAAAATGGGCAGAGAATAACAAAATCTCTATATTCCCATGGAATGCTGACAAATAGACTTTGAACATTTTGCAGCTGGAGACGCCAAGATCACAACCCTTGGGCTTCTGTTTAGTTTTGCAACCAAAACGGGCCGTCTCGTGTAAAAATGAGTCAACTGTCTAGACTGGAGGCGGAAAAAGGGCAAGCCGACCCATTAAAATATCGAAAACAAGAAGAGGAACTAATTATTGGCTGCCAGGAATAATCGAAACAAAGCTGAGAAAAGAGAATGAGGCGTGGGAGGAGGAGGAGCTCTCTCTTGGCTTATCTTTTGCAGACTACTGGCACCTTTTTCTATTTGCGCAGTTCAAGAAAGTGTCAAGAGGGAAAAAAAAGAAGGAGCAGCTGAAAGCGATACCCAGATGGCTCCTTGCAGAAATACTTATAGAAAAAGAATTGCTTATCGTGAGAGCGGGGGATCGCATACGAGGAAAACGGCAAGCGCCGGATCAAAGAGCAGAAATAAATGATAACAGAATGGAGGGAAGCTATTTATGGGCCTTCCACATCCGGAAAAAAACAAGAAAAAAGGCAAAATCCAGTTGAAAATAGCGGAAAAGAGGGCAAAAGTGACCTTCTCACCTAGAGATTACGGAAAGTTGCACCATAATGTGTGGCAGAAGAAACGTCAGAAAACAAATACAAAAAAATGTCGAAATATTGAGGAGAAATCCGGTGGTAATTTTAAAATTGGCGGGAAGAGACGATATTTCTAGGAAAAAGAGGGTGTACCTCTTGTTTTGGGCGAAAATAGTATTTCTTGGCCGAAAAACAAAGGCTGTAACCAGTTGCTAGGGGGATTTACTATGGGAACAAACTATTTTTAAAGAATTCCCACAGTATTCGCATAATTGAGCTTGAAAAGTAGAAGATTCCGAGTTTT
This sequence comes from Oscheius sp. DF5033, assembly GCA_964036215.1. Classification (NCBI taxonomy): domain Eukaryota; kingdom Metazoa; phylum Nematoda; class Chromadorea; order Rhabditida; family Rhabditidae; genus Oscheius; species Oscheius sp. DF5033. The sequence continues at coordinate 5,823,456 of CAXIWN010000009.1, read as the reverse complement.
TGATTAAAAATCAGTAGATTTGGCCCAAAAATTCATGTATTTCATTAATTTTCGATTGTTTTTGAGAGAAATATAAATTTCCTTTAAATTATTAACAAAATAAGAAGGAATTCAGCCTGTTTATTTATGAAAATAGACACAGGAACAGTAATTTCAGGAGAAGGATCAATAGAAGTGCCTGATTCATCCAGGCAAAGTTTGAAAAGAGATCTCGAATTCCATTTGCTGAAAAATTGAAATCCAGCAGATTAACACCTCGAGTTTATATAGGAGAAAGGGAAATTAAAGGGCTGTTTCGACGGGGCATGAATGTATTTGGCGGGAAGGCGCCAATTGTCTTGAAGAATAATCCGATTCTCAGAGAATAATTAGGGGAAAATTCAATTTCTTTCCTAATTTTCTGTAGAAACAATCAAAAATAAAGGCTGGAGTTGCTTTTCAGGTAAAATTTCTATAAAAGCGACCTAACCACATGATAGAGGAATTTTCTCGAGGTGGAGAAGTTTCTACGTCTAAGGAAGGCGCAGAAATCTGGTAAAAATCACCCTGGTAAGTGAAATTGGAAGTAAAATTTGAAAATTTCAGCAATATGAAAAAATAAATGCCTTGGCTACCAAAATTTATGAAAAAAAAACTAGGCGTTATGGCCGATAATTAGTCGTCAATGGATTAAGCAATTGTCAGTAGCCCATAGAAATCAATAAATGACATAAAAATACAATAATTGATGTTTTAGAGAGCATTCCAACTTAATTTTATTATCAGTTTTATCTCAAACTTTAAAAAAATTCCCGTTTCAGTGACAAAATGGGTAGGAATCGACCATTTCTCCCCTCTTCAGCATAAAAGTGAGAAGTCGAGACACCCCTGGCTACGATGATTTTCGTTTGCCTTCCCTGACCTCTTCCCCTGCTTGATCCCCTCCCCCCGATTGAACCCTAACTGCCCCCAACCGCGGGCCGAGAGGGAGTCTAGAGAGACTATCGACTCGCCATTGATTTCTTGCATAGCCTATCACACACACCCACTCGCACGATAGACAATGCTCTCACCAAATCCGCTCAGATTTTTAGGATTCTTTCCTGATCTTTCTCGTCTTTTTATCCAGGCTTGGGAAATCTCTGGGGGATGGGGAGTGGTACCCAGGTCTTTCTGCAACCGTTCCCTTTCTGTCAAATCTTTTATGACAAAAATGAGTACAATTTTGGCTAAAATTAGTATCAAAACAATAGGAAATATCGAAAAACTACCTTCCGATATGAGCCGAATCCTTGGCTATTTCCTGGTTTTTTTGGCTATTTTTCTTAAACTTTCTTGAGTATTTGAGTTCGTGCCAACGGGCTGTCCTCTGACCCGTGAAATTTTGACTCTAATTCCTTTCTTCACGCTGATATTTATCCGATTATAAGAAAGGCACAACTGGACCAGCTGGCATCCTTTCCATTTTCGCTCTCCTTTCTCCATGGCTTTTTGGCCCGGAAAACTTTCTGATTTTTTTAATTGCTCTTCAGCTTACGCGGTAATTTCCTTCTGGGAATCTAACGGAAACGAGCGTTTTCAATCCGAGTTCTTATTCTGGAGATCTGGTACTTTTATTACAAAAATGGATCACGAAATAGCTGAAAAACAGAAAAAAATGAGCCGAATCTCCCTTTTTAGAGTTCTTTAAGTACAGTAATCCCCAAAATTAGGATTTCCCACCCCTCGCAATAATAATTCAACACATTTGACCCCTTTCCTTTGGTTCGAATCGCCCGCTAGCAATGAAAACAGTCGCTTTTCCCAGTCGATATCCGCCCCTCCTGTTGCCGTCGGCCTCCTCGTCGATTTTCGCCTATCGGCCCAATTGATTATTGTCTTGTCCTCGCCTCCGTCTGTCTCTTCAACCAGCCCCCCACGTGTGTTCGATCGTCTTTCTGTCGCAATCTATTTTCCCAAAGGGCATATACGTATATTGATTCCATCGAGCGATTTTCTGGCCCCCGGCTGGCTGATGTGTGTTTATGCGTGCCTGTGGTGACCGGCTACCACGGGGGACGCTTCTTTCATTATTTTTCCTTCGATTTTCTTGATTTTTTTACTATTTTGACCCTTCAGAGGCTTGCAATCCCTTTCCAATTCTCTCATTTACCATAATTCCTTTATAAATCCCACTTTTCCATTTCAGAAGATGGAAAATATTCCAACAGTTGACCAGGATACTGCGACAATTGTCCGCCATATTACCGCCGAAGTTAAACAAGGAAAACCGATTAAAATTATCCACAATGAAGTGGATGTCAATCTGATGAACAAATTGTTCAGTGGAAAGAGATTCATGTCCGTGACACCGAGAAATATCGATGCTGAGCCGCCAAAGAAAAAGAAAAGTGAATTGGAAGAGGAAAGGGTTGACAAAACCTTGATGAATATGCTTTTCCGGGACGAGAAGAAGACGCAGAATTTGGCTGGTGAGTTAAATTGGGAAATTGAAGAGTTCTATTCTTTCCAGAAGCCGCTGCTATAAGAATTCCCGGGGATTCAGCTTCTCAAATAGTTCCTCGAATTCAAGCTGCCAGTCCTCCTGCCCTTGCTGTCCATGATGCCCCTAGGAATTTGCCCCCTGCAACTCGTCGACTTCGCGCTATGGATGACTTTACCCGCCTGCAAAGGGAGGCCCTTGAAGCCCAAATTGCCAAGGTTTTTCCTCATAAACTTTGAAGAAATTGGATAATTTTCAGGATAAAATAATTGCCCAATATTACAAGAGAAAGTTGGAATTATTGGAAGAAAAGACAGAAATTGAGCATGAGGCGTAATTCCCTTTTAATTTTTGACCTCTATCCCGGCCATTCCACCACAACGAGTAGAATTCCTTGGGAGCCTTGAAAAATCTCTTTGTTATGCTTTAATCTTTCTTAAATTTTGCTTTTATTGGTTTCAGCTCTCCGGTTTTCACTTTTTACACGTTTATTTTTTTAAAAAAAAGAGAAAATTGTGATGGTTACCCGTCACAACCATAAAAACACAGAATATATTCCACATTTTCTATGATAATAAAGCATTTCTACACATGAACAGGGGATCAGCTGTAATATTGCCATATGGGCCACAACATTGCAAGGCGGCAGTGGCAGCGCCGTCAGAAACTCCTGAAAATTGCAGATTTTTATCCAGAATTATGGAAAAACGGACAGATCTTCATTTTTAGGGGTTTTCAAGGAAATTCTTCTACTTTTACGCGGTTAAACAGGTTCTTCCGGGTCATATTTCGGCTTTATCTCAATAAAGTTGTACGACTCAAGCAAAAAACTTTGAGTTAGCGGCGATATTTCGGATCTCAGTCCGAAATTTATTACGGAAATAGCCCGGGTTTTGATGTTTTCAAAAAATTTGGATACGATGCATCCAGTAACCTAAAGCTTTTTTCAATCCGAGCTCCTATTACCGGCTACCCAATGACCAATTTCAAAGAAACCCGCTAAAAAAAGGAAAAATGGTGATTTTCAGCCTTCCCAAAGTTATTTTTTTGAAAAGAAGCCTGTGGGACGAGGCTTTATTACACTTGTCACTTTCTTGTTTTTAATTAAATTTTGAAAAAAGAAAGGGCATACTACGCTACGCGGTAAACTGTTTTGGTGGTATCCAGCTGAAAAGCGGAAACAGGCCAGTAAAGAAGCGCTAACGCGGCTACGGCGTTTCCAGCTGATTGTTCAAAAATACCAAGTGCCACTAAAAGATTAGACAGAAAAAATGAGTGTAGTAAAGCCCGGTCCCCCCGGCTTCCTTTTTTTCGTGATTACCTCGATAAAGTTGCACATAACAAGGGGTGGCCAGTGATGATTGAAACATTTGAAGAAGGGCATTTGTAGTGGCAGTAACACCGCAGATTATTCCCGTAGCTGAAAACTTTCTAATTTTCCTGGGTTATATCTTTTTACCGATGATTATCAGATTCACGGCGAGATGTCCTTTATGAGTGAGCCGGAGGGCACTGAAAATCCCTATTTTCCATAAAAGTGGCTGTTTACCTGAAGATACTGGGATATTCCTGTTTATTTTCTTCTTTTTGTCCTGCTTGGATTCTTTCCTCCTCCATTTTCTCTCCAGCTTCTAAATAAATTGTAAATAATCCTGGTAGAATCATGGCTAGTAGGGTCATTGCCGAGGATCCGACCTGAATTGCTCATTTATTTTACCAGAGAAAGCATACCAGATCGAGAAAAATCCCAAAATTTGGGAAAGTCAACGCGATGAAAATGGAGGACCAGAAGATCAAGGAGCGGATAGCAATTCTGCCTATTCCAAGCTCTAAAAGTGGCTGTTTCCAGCAAATTTTGGTGGTATTACCGTCTTTAATTTTAAGAATATGCTCAGCTCCCTGATGCAGGGGATTTCCTATGATTAAAATAGAAAAAAGGACATGGACTGTGATCATAATATTCACAATATTTCTAGGAATTCATAGAATTTTAGAGGATTTCCCTACCTAATAATTGGACTTTGAATCGAAGCAATGACAGAATCCGTCAAAGTTTCCCCATAAACATAGAAACTGTAAAGGGAAACAGGCACGTAGAGCAAAAACATTACTGAAACCCTTTTTTTATACCAAAAATTGAACTTACAAGTATAACTGACGATTACCGACCGGGTAAAAAGAGCGGGATTTTTCATATCGTGTTGCAATGCCGGGAATCCACAATGACCACCGTAGGCAAAGACAATTGTCCCAAAACCTAGAGAAAATCTAGTGAGATCTGAATAAGACGAGAGATTTCCTTCCTAAAACGAGTGTTTTCCATGTCGACGAGCTGACTCACGCTGTAACATTGAGGAAGGTCTAAAGAAGCACCAATGAGAATTAAAACAACCGCGAAAGTTGTAGAAACAGCCGCCACGATGGATACTTGCCTAAATTAGGGAAATTCAACTGAGAAATTGCGCCAAAGTTTCTCGTCATGACCCAAAGAATACTGCTAACAATTTTGAGCTCAAAAACGGCCCAAACTTACCAAAAATGTGCTGGACTACGTAACAGTTGCATTGGCCAGAGAATCAAAGCTACTATCAGAAGAATCAGGCAGAAATGAAGTTGAATATTGAAAACGGCCAAAATTTGAGAGAAATTCTTTGCCGCCAAGAGGCTCAAGACACCGATGGCTGCGAAAAGAGTCGTGTAGATAATTGCTTGAGTGAAAATTCTATAAAATTATGGTTTCTGCTGCTGAAAAAAGCAAACCTGGCGCCATTTCCCATGGCTTTTTTCGCCATTTCCGGATACACGTCTCGGCATGGTTCATTCACGTATTTTGGCCATCGTCTCTGCATCAGGAGCCAATTTTTTCCCAGCTGATGAGCCGTGTAGGCCAACATTAGGCAGACAGTCGTCAGAAGAACCATTCCTCCAATTAGACCTTTAACTTTTGAATATATCTTGTGGGAAAATTACCGGTGTTGACGATGGCTCGTGGCATAGCCACCAAACCACTTCCAGCTGTTTCTCCAACGACGAAAAAGGCTGCCAATATCCAGCCATAGCCTTTTAGAGTGTGCTGGAAGGGTTTGCTTAGAAAAATATGAGGAAATATTTTAGTTTTTACCGTATTTTTCCCGATTTCTAGGCTATTTTCCATTTTAGGAAGCAGCTGCAAGCCAGGCGGAAGGCGTAATGTTTTAAAATTCGAACTATTGCCGCAAAATAAGCATTGAATCAGCTTGTACTTTTGGATTATTCACTTATTTAAAAAAAAGACAGAGTACAGTATGGCTGAGAATAAAAAGTGTACCTGCTGATCGGCTGATTCCATCTGATATTTGTCGTTGTGTTAATGACGCCCCCACTGAACCGGCCCGCCTTCCGAAAATGAATATAAATCTTTCTTGTATCTCGAACACGACAGCGCGTAACGGACAGTCGATATGCCAATAAAATTCGTCTGATGAAATGGGGACCTGAAACGATCTTTGAAGGACAAGCGAGGGAGAAAAAGAGAGAGGAATAGGGGGAAAGCGCCGTTTTTCTGGACTTTCAGATAAAAATCCCTGAAAATCAGGGTCCCTCGGCTATTTTCAGGTACAGTAATTGGACAGAGACCAGATTCGCGCTCTTTTATACCCAGACGGCTCTTTTGTTCCCCTTCTTCTCCAGTTTGCTACTGTTTTATAGAAAAGTTCTAGGAATTGTGTTTGCAATCAGAACAAAAACTGGAAGAAGCGTTGAATTTTAGCAAAAATCGAGCGGTTTTTGGACCATGAATAAAGAAATAAGAATCTACACAGATTTCTTAAAGGATTCCCAACCTACGAAAGCAAGCAAACCAGAAGGGCAGGTAAAGATTGAACTGCGAGAAGGGCGAACAGCAATAGCTGGCCGTTTTATAGGCTTTGACACTGGACGCGTGAATATCAATGAACCAGAAAGTTAACAAAACTACAAAATACCGCGGAAATTTCTTATGACAACGGGGGAATTAGCGCCGTTATCCAGGCTCTTCTACCGTGTCGAAAGTTTATTAAAAGCGGATTTCTGCGCGTTTTCCTTCCTTCTACCTTATGGAAATTTCAATTTTAGCCATTTTCCGTACTTTCCATGGCCATTTGATTCCCATTTCCGTTGCCTTTCTTTTCTTATCGGAACAGATCAAATAGACTAGGAACATAGGCAGTTAACAGGCAGAAAAAGATATTTTATAGCCTTCTTCTCGACAAGAGAGGAACTGGTTGACTGGGAATACTGCGCACCCATAGCTCTAATGGCTGTTATTTCATCGAAACCATTAAATTCTGGGGTCGCTACTCAAAATATTCTCAGATATAAATGGGATACCACGAATAGGGAAGAATTTAGCGAATGAGGCTGGAATACGGTAGGAATCCAAGAAATTCGGCGAATTATTCCGAAAAAACAACCTCGTGACAGAAAATAGTCAGCAAGCTTACCGCCTATTCTCGCATTTTACCGTCCCTAAGTACTAGTATAAACTTACCAAAATCCGATTGTACGAGGAAGTGGACAAAACGAATAACATACAAAGAACTACAACTGGGGGTAATACCCTCCTACACCTTATAGGATTATAAAAATATGGAAAAATAGAAAGAATAGTGAAAAAAATGACGAAAAACAGTGGATACTGGGGAAAATTACTAGATTTTGGGCTATTTTTCAGGCAGATTCATCAGGGGATAAACATGCAGGGATGTTCAGAGATTTTTCAACTCGAACGGGTTCGCTACCTTAAAAACTTTTTCGGGAGGACCTCGGGTTGGGTTGAAGGCCAAAAATCCGAAATCGGGTCGTACCGGGCTGAATTGAAAAAGGCCAACTTGAAATCTAGCCGGGTTCAACCCGAACTCGCCAGAAATGTCCATTTTCGGGTCATTTCGGGTCGGGTTGGGTTATCGCCAAATTTTCTCGATTTCAGACGATCTGACCGAAAATCGGGAAATTTGCCTCAATTTCGGGTCGGATTCTTGTCGGGTTGGGTCAGCTCGAACCCCTGATGCAGGGGAATAGAATTTGGCAGAAAAGTAGCAGGTTCAATCCCGAGCAGTACCTTCCAATTTTTGGTTACTTCCGAAACGAAATGCGCTCAGATTCCGGGTAAAAAATACGAATACCTCATCCGAAAGTTACTAAAATCCAGAGAAAAGGCTACACACACCGAAAAGGGGAGAAAAGACACAAAAAGGTATCATCAACTCGTGGTTGACAAAAACTGGTTATTTATAAGCGAAACACCATGCTTTGCCTATTCGGCGATTACTGTGTGACCTCTTGGTGTCGACCAATTCTTACAAAAGTTGTGATCCAAACATAATTGACACCACGTGGAGGAGAGAAAAAAGTGGAGAATGATACAGCGGGGAAAATACAGATTTCGCTCATGTTTTCGTATATTTTTACATACTGGTTTGGGCCGGCTGGTTTTTCTGGGTATTTCTCTTGTTTATTCCTGGAAACTTGCATTTTTTACTTAGAAATGGGATGGTAATCTCGATTTTCAGAAGTTTTATGGCCTCCGATACTAGAAATGTGGTTTTTTAGACCAAAACTTCCGCTTTTTGGCTGATTCATCACTTCCCGGCTGCCAAACATTCCTAGAATATTTTCAACTTCTTTACCCTTCTTTCACGAGCAATTTTTCAGGCGGCTTACCGAACCTGCAGAAACCCTACATAAACCCAGAAAGATGACGATTAGTGAACATCCGACCCCATTCCAAGCTGTCCATCAGATAATCCCCCAGCTCTTTTCCCTCTGCCTCCTCACTGTCCGGTTGTATTGTTTTCCAACGTCCGTTGTGTGCTCGAGGCGAAAACCGCATTTCATTTACGTAGAGAGGGAGCCTTTTTCACGTGCAGCAGCAAAAAGTAGAAGCCCAGCAAAAAACTAACGCAGTGCAAATAATAACAGAAGGCGAGCCAGCGGTGATACTACGCATTGTGGGCCTTTTCTGCTGAAATCATTGGATTTGGAACTGGATAGTTGAAGGAGATGTGGATAAAATTTATTGCAGGTCATTTTGGAAATAATTGCGCCAAGTCCATTTTTCGAATCTGGAAGCACTTGAAGACGATATTGAGGTGAAAACTTGACAAATTTTGCTATTTTCTATTCATTTTCAGATGATCCATGGTCCATTAGCCCAATAATAAGCAAACTGATAGATTTTTAGCGATAAAATGGTTTTCTTCACTAGAAATGATCAAAATTATCTATTTTCGCTTCTGTTTAAGCCGACTGGGAGCTTTGGACAGCAGTTTCCGACAAACCAGTAAGGGGTCGTAGTCAAAAGAAGCTGGGAAAGTGTCCTCCAGCTCATCAGGGAGCTCCCCAACAAAGGAACCAAAAAATGGCATCCTCACAAGGTTCTGTCAAGGTTCTGAGGATTTTTCCAGGGAAAGCCTCTCACAAGGATGGGCACCAGGGTAGTCGTTTTTCAATTGGAGTCGGGTAGAGAACCCCCAAAAAATTTTCAGGTCGAATTCGCGTTCGGGTACAAGCTATACCGCAAGTAGGGTGGGGTCCGGGTACTCGAATTTGCACACGTCGCTTTTTTGGATTGAGTTCGGGTTGAGCGGCTAAAAAAATTAGTCGCAAACCCTAATTGGCACGGAATTTAACTTGAAATCACTTGAATAGCCAGATTCTACGAGATTTCCTATGTTTTAAGTCAAAAATCGTCTGGTAAATTATTAGACTTCCTTACGGCTTTCCATTGACCCACAGCCTCCTTACAAAGTAGCATTTTCCGCCCATCTCTCCCATTTCATTGCCCAAAATTTTCAATATCGGTGCAATTTCTCCTTTCGCGTGCCTTTTTCCCGGTGTGTCTAATTAAATTATCGTCTCTATTTATTTTACGTCATTGCTCTTCGCCCTTTTTGGCAATACCGGGGGCCCCCAGCTGTCTTCTGATTCATCCGGATGGAAAGTGTCAAAAAATCGAAAAAATAAAACATCAACAATCCCGCGAAGATCAATCGTCAGCTGTTTTTTGACTCATTTTAGGCGGATTCATCAAAAATAACTCGTAAGGATTTTTGATGGCCATTTGGGGCTTCATTTTTTGGTGGGAAAAATTTGAAAAGAAATGGCAGAAAATTCTGATTTACATTTTTCTTTTAAATTAACGTCGGGATTACTGTAAATCAAAGAAATCCTTGCAGAACCTCAGAAAACCTTGTCTGGTCTTGTGGAAACATAATACGGAGAGCTGGTGATGAAAATGACGTTTTTGATTTGCAAACGCCTAAAAAAACAGCCAAAATGGTCTAGAAGATGAGAAGATCTAAAAATCTACCGTCTAACATCCAAATTGTATCAATTTTTCTCTCAAAGGGCAATTTACACGCATTTTCTGTACCGATAACATAGTGTAATGGTAAAATGGATGATTTCAAGTGCTACAGATCCCGGGTTCAACACCAGCCAATGATGAAAATGCGTGTCAATTGACAAATTCTACCATGGAATATTTCTTGCGATTTGAGGCTGTTTTTGGGGTTTTTTTTGGGTTGTACGCAAATTTTTTTTGAAGGATACCAAGCTGTGGTTTCTTGAAATCGAACCTCGGGACCTTTTTTGCTAACCTGGGATCCTAAGGTCTGAGCACCCGGGTTTCTAGGAAAATCCCTGTGGTTTTTAGGCAAAAGCCGCGTTCTGGACATAATTTGCCCATTTTTCTGGGCAATTTGCTCAAAATCCTGCTCTTTTTAAGTGGCGATTAATTAACCAATTAATTATTTGATCCCACGTGCATAATTTCATCTGTTCCCACCTTGACCACCCCTTTTTTTAGGTTCTTCCCCTTTTCCCATTGCGTCGCAGTGGCGCTCCAGCACATAAAAGCGGCCCGCCAATTGATTACAACTGACCACTGCAGCCTGGTCTGTCTCGTCCGCCCAGTAGCAGCCGCCAGTCCGACCGAGATCAGTTACTTCCATTGGCCACCCTCGTCTCCACGACAAAAAGCGCTGTTCTCTGGGCGATCGATGGTCTCTTTTCCGTGCCCCGCCCCCTAAGAGAGAGAGAGAGAGTGTGTGGCTTTCGTCCCCCCATTGCTGTGTTGAGGCGGCGCACTTATGCACCCGGCACAGCATTTAAACACAAATGTGCTTATTTTAGGTAAGTTTTATTGATAATTTTTTGATTTTTGAGGGGAAATAACCGATTTTACAGCGTAATCCCTTCTTTTCTATCCATTTTAACCCCCCCCCCCCCCCCCCCACTCAAAAATCCTTGAATGGGCTTCTTTGACCATTTTCTACCCCTTTCACCATTTCCCCCCATCAAAGGCGCATCTTCCTCTTTAAATGCTGCCTAATCCCTTTCGTTTCCATTTGAAAGCATTTCGAAATTCCTTGCCCTTGTTATTTTCACATTTGAATTGGCAACTTTTGACCTTTTGCGCGCCTTTTCGAACACTCAAAGCAACAAAAGAGTGCTATTTTAAAGGGAATTTTAATGGAAAAAGGGCTCCCTTCCTGAAATATGAGCTGAGAATTTAAAAAATGGCCTAAAGTGCCACTGAAATTCAAATTTTTGGTCAATTTGGCCCTCGAACCTCTTATTTCATCCAAAATCCCGGGAACCTTGCTTTAAACCATCGAAAACGAAGCTAAAGAATACGATAAATCAATTTCTAGTAATTACTGTGACTGCCTGGATCCGTTTCCTTCCCTATTCCCTTCCTGCAGTCCCTCCACGTGGTGATCTCCGTTCCCACAACATTTCCCCTATTCTATTTGCATTCTAACGTCTTGACTCTTTACTTACTCGTCCACAAAATGCTCAAATTCCCGACTATTCAAATAAAACTGGCCAAGTGGTGGCGACACTTTTTGATTCTTGGTTTACTTTGGCCATAGTCCAGTTTAAATCTTTTTTCCCCGGCGGATGGATTTCAAAAAGTTAAAACGGGAACCAAAGAGATTACACCCGGGGGATGATGCATCTTGCCGGCGGGTGGCAGCCTTTTTTAAACTGAAAAAAACGTGGCGGGAATGGGGATTTGGATTTAATTTAAAGAGGGGAAGCTTCGGCATTCAAGAGCGGGTGAAATTCAGTAATTTTCCCAGGTTCTCAGCAATTTTTAAACTTTCAATGAGTATCCCATGAAATTTTTGGAGGTTTTTTTTTAATTTAAAATTTTTATAGGAAATGGGCCTGCCGGCATCTCCTTGTCAGCTTTTCTCTCCGGCATAACGCCGTTCTACAATCCGCTACAGCCACATCCAAATGAGCAGATAAACAAACATCTCCAGGAGACAAGGGAATCCCTAATCGATCAGGTAAGCTCGCTTGATCCGCTGTTCCGCTCAAATTTACCGCAAATTTTCGTCAAAAGACGGTTTAGACGATTAAAAATGTGAGGGGCCGGAGGCGATTATCGCCCGTTATCGTGGGTTATCAAATCGGACACTTTGCAACTTCTGATTTTTCATTGTTCGTGAAGAAAAAAGCCAGAATTCAGCTTTTATGCCTGTAGAACCAGGAGAAATGGCTCGAAATTACTAAAAAAGGTCTCGACTTCCCCTCCAAAGGCTTGACCCTAATTTCCCTGCATAGTTTCCTCCTAAAATTCCGCTTTTCCCGCGCTTGAAGCCCCTGTTTGTCATCATTGTCATCACAACGGGGAATTGTCATCATATTTATGCTCTCTGGACACAAAATAACCTCGTTGCCCTCGGAGGAGAAAAAAAAAGAGCAGAAGAGGGATCAAATTTCTCCACATTTCCTGCTAAAAACAGCCGTTCCTTACACGAGAAGTTTGTTTACGTAAATACGCCTTATTTTTGCAGCTCCTCGTAAATATAAAGATTATTCTAAGGACATTCTCTCTGTTTTTTCCATACAGAAACAGCCAGCCAGCTGTTTGCGCGTGACGGATATCTATCGTTTCTTTTCCCGTCACGGAGAGTGAAGATAAACTGGAATTTTGGGCGATGGCCCTGAGGGCACCATAAATTTTAACTGACTGTGTCCTTTCGGGTTTTGGGGTTGTTTTGCCCATTTTAGGGGCTAAAGATCATTACAGTTCCCTTTAAAATAGAATAATTCCAGGACTTGTCATGGTGCGAACACGTGGAGCAACTGGCCTCAAATGGGCGAACTCTTTCCGTTCTCTACGACACTTTGGTGAATTTTGAAACATTTCCCCAGCTAAAATGTATTGCTTTTCCCTAATTATTTGTATATTTAACCCGAATTATTCAGATCCGACCGGGTGCTGATGTTGGCGAAACAAATCCCAGCACTTTGAGATGGGAAAGGCGACGAGACCGCGCTGTAGATCATTTGGTTCTTGGCGAGACGCCAATTGGCGGGAGTTGGAATGATTATGACCCAGAGGTACGGTAGAATCTTCTTTAAAACTAAAGCTTTCAGATGGTAGCTGTGTCCTATTCCTCGTGGCTGGATCTTCCCGGTTACTCGGTCAATGAATATCTCGAAGGGACGCCTCTGGTTTCCCGCCTTCCCTGCGTCGTAATAGCCGCTTACATGGAAAATTATACAAAGAAATTGGGAATCCGAAAACATTTCCGTCCTTATACAAAAGTTCACAATATCAGGGTAAGTCAGAGGCTCTCGGGTGGAAAATTCGGGGGAAAAACTGCAAATTGCTGACACAAACCACGTGTTTTCTCCTGATAAGTTGGAGAGGCACAAATTTTTGTCGACGTCGTTTTTGATGACTAAAAGTTTCGTTGCCTGAAATCAAAGCACAAACTTATAGCCGCCAATTTTTGAATATTTTCCCGTAAATTCCCGGAAACCCCAATTTTGGTTAAATTCGCTAGAAAGAGCCCAAAATTCCTATAAAATTCAGTCTATTTCGGTTCCCTCTAAAAAATCGGCAATTCAGCGTTATTTCCCGAATTTTATTGCTTCCTACTTTGCAATAACATCGATAACGCCGATTTTAAGAGATAACAGAGCGGGGAAGACTAAAACCCAAAAAAATGGTTGATTTTTCAGAAAGATGGCGATGTCTGGATTACCACAGGGCATTACAGTGACGGGAGGGCCTTTACCATAACTTCTAACATGGTCGTCTTGGCCTGCGGGAAGACGAGACCACGAATGTTGGAAATTCCCCAGGAACAGAGATGCCGAAGGATTGTCTACGATGTTCCCTGCCTAAAGGCCCGTTTAATGGCTGATATTGAAAACGCAGAAGACTATACCAGGTCAGACAACCTTGAAGTTGAAAAATTTTGATTTTAAAATCACATGAAAGTGTCGAGATCTCTCTTGAAGCATTGAACATTTTGTCCAAAAAAGCCGGCAATTTCACTTTTATAGTCTTTTATGGTTAAGGTGTTAGCCTGCCATTCTAGGGATCACAGTTCGAATCCTCAAAACATTTTTGCTATTTTCCACCTGCAAATATTGATATTTTCCCCAAAAACTTCCCCTTTCAGTGGTCAAGGAAGCCCTGTAGTCGTCGTAGGCGATGGAATTTCCTCAGCGGATGTGGTCAGGCATTGCCTAGAAAAAGAAATCCCCGTCCTGCACATAATGAGGCGAAATGACCGCCAATTGCGAAGTAAGAAGCCCCAAAAACTTTGAAATTTAACAATTTCCAGGTATATTGATGTCCCGCCTCTCTCCTACTCATTATGGGGAATACACGTCGATCTACAGGCTAATGACCGGAAAAGAACACCACCACCTGTACAGGCGATGTTCCGGTTCTGTTGTCGCTGCAGTTGACGACAGTCTGGTAACCATTTCTACTCCTAAAGGGGAAATAAAGGTGGGAGAGTTTCTTTATTTGAAAATAGTGGCAATTTTTAGGAAAATTATGGCCTTATGGCCGTTTGCATTGGAAGAGAGACAGAAGTTTCTAATCTTTTTGATGAAAAATTGGACCTGGAAGGTTATGAATCTATGACAGGTGCATATTACCAGCTAAAAATTATGCGGGCTCCCTATACTTTTGGCCGAAACACTAAAGTAACAAAGGCAACCGACCCGATTCCCGCGACGGTCAACAAACTTTTTGCTTTTTTTGCCTATTTCTTGGTTTAAAATTAAAGTTTTCGCCATAAAATATAAATTTCTTTCAGATCCAACGCTTTTTGCCGTCGGAGCTGTAGCCGGTGACCATTTTGTCCGTTATTTAGTCGGCGGCTGTCTCCAAGTAGCCCGTTCCGTTCTCAAAAAATGATATTACTGTTTTTGTTATATTCTTTGCCTGTTCTTCTAGTGATGCCTACCGGTTTATTGTAGCCACTACCCGCCTATTTAAACACATCTGTTGATATTATCGGGCAGGAGCTTTACTACGGTCGTGATTATAATTTTGTGACGAATATTACGTGTAATCAGCCCGCCATTTAAGAAATTGTCGCGGATCCATACGGAAAAAATTATGTTTCGTAGTTATTTAATAATAATAAAGATTTCCTCACTTATGCAGGTTGAGAAAGAATTCCAAACACAATGGGATGGAAGTATGGCCCCCAATTTCCCATTTTCAAAGATTGAGATCAAATCATTGACCAAGCCGGCATTTCGCTGGGTAGATACAAAAACATGTGGACTTATGAAAAAGCTATGTATACCATTGCAATCCTCTCGTCGAGAGGAGCAAGAAAGTATGCTCGTTCTTCCAAAATCTTTGTGTTTTCCCATTCTTTCTCCATGTTTTCCAGACAATCATTGATTGACAACATTTTATTCAAAGATCCTGATCAGGGTGGTCCAGGCCATGGCCAAATATTGTCGATTATAGTAAAACCGGCTACCCAAAATGCTGCAAACGTTATCTGGAAGGCTTCTAATTTCTTTTGCAAAGTTTTTAAACTTACAAATGTCGCCAGGACGAGGATGGTACAAATACAGACTTGACTTTCTTTCGCTACCATTGGAAGTGAGGGAAAGAGGCAGATTTAGCCCAGCAGGAGGCTGCCATATTTTTCCGACAAAGGATTCGTGAAGTAAACAATTTATTGAATAAAAATATTGAAGAGATCACAGCGATTTTCACCAATAAACAGGAAAGCTCGGGTTTTTGAAGGAGAATTTGTCATTTTGGGGTACAAGAAAGGCGATTATGAGCCTAAAATGGCCATCAGAGAATAAAATGCCCTCATTTTTTATACAATACTGACCATAGGAGCCCGATCATAAAGATTTTGATGTAATTGTAAGTAACAATCCGAATGTACGCTGCCATTGCTGCCGGCGTCGCTTTGTTTCGCAGTATCTGCCACGTGATCCAGCAGAGCTCTTGAAATGTCCCGTTTTCTTTCAAGAGAATCACATGAAGAGCCTTCTGGCTTCTCGGAAAGTATTCTGGCCCTTAGAATATAACTCAGGAACAGGATTGCAATGATGGAAAGAAGAATTTGGATCAGTGGCAAGACGGCGAAAAGTTGGAAACTGATGCCACGAAGGAAGAAGAGAAGAATCACACAGATTAGGGAAATTTCCTGGAAAAAATAACCATTTCTTTGCATTTTTGATGTTTTCAGGATTTATAAACGGCTTAGGATCATTCTCCACAAAACTTGGAACTTTTTAGTATCACTTACCATGAAAATAGCGGTTAAACTGGCGGAAATAGCGGGTCCTAGAGCTTCATTTCTGTCAGAAGATCCTCTATTTTTTACCCTGGAAAATTTATTCGATTTTCATTTGTTTTATGATAAAAGTCACCTATTTCCCATGCCTGAAACAATATTCCAAACGGCGTAAATAAACGCCAAAGAGAAGAAAACGACAGAAGGGAAAAGATAATTAGCCAAAAATAGCCAATCCACACGATGGAATAGCCTGAAATTGTGCGAATTTTTGGAGAAAATGGTATAACTTTTTTTAAAGTTTTTAAACCAACCTTTCAACATCTTGATATTCTTCAGAGAAATAATAAGTTGTAAAGGTCAATGCAGCTGGCAGAACTGAAAATGATCACTTTAGACACCAAAACGGGGAGATTTGAGTATTAAAAAATTTAAAATTTGATGCTGGATGCGAAAAAATCTTTAGAAATATTAAAATCATCAAAAATAGAAAAAAAAGCAGAAAATGGGGGTTTTCACGAGTTATATTCAAAAATTGCGCACTGTTCACAGCAGAGCCCTTCGAGCTGACCCGACCTGAAAATCAAAGTCGGGGTTGACGCCCGTGACCCTCTCGGTTTTCCTGGCCATTGTCCAGACTCGGCTCTATATCGGGCTGAGGTCTCCAACTCGAATCCGACCCAAAATTGAGACAAATTTCTCGATTTTTGAGCGGGTCAGATCGCCTGAAAATCAAGGAAATTTGGCGATATCCGACCCAACCTGATCCGAAAATGACTCGAAATTTTGGGCAAGTTCGAGTTGAACCCGACCCAGCTCGAGTTCGGGTTGGTCCTTTTCAGTTCAGCCCGGTCCGACCCGATTTCGGGTTAATTGGTCTCCAACCCGGCCCGAACCCGCTCGACCCGAAAAACCCTTCCTCAAAGCCCTGGTTTACAGTGCAACTATCAAAAAAGCCTATTTTCATAATTTTCTTACCCAAAGCCAGAGAAAAAGTGGTACAAGCCCGGCTACAGCACGGCTCCTCGTCTTTCATTCGTTCTGGAGGGCTGATATAATCCCTCAAAGTGGTTAGAATCAAAAATAGCGAGGCAGCTAAGGAGATAACACAAAATTGTATGGTTAATTGGAGGACAGGAGCAACGTCGAATGGATCCCCGACCTAAAATTTCTAAATTTGGGGAAAGAAATAAAATGTTACCAAAGGAGCCAGCAACATGACGAAGTAGGACGTGTTTAGGGCAAAAATACCGAAGAGAAATGCCAGCAGGGAACAGTCAATGGTTCGATTTCTTAAAAAATTAATTTTAAAAAAATCTACGGCCAAATTTTTACCTGGTAACCGCTGCGGCAAAGAGCATACAAAGTGAGATGACCAAAGAAATTAGCGTCGTAATCAGCGGAATCAGGGTAGAAATCCCGGTCAAGAAATCTTTTTCCGTTTCAAAATATCGCTCCTGATTTATTGATTTAATGAATTTTGGGTTGAAATACCGGTAAAAGGCTAAAAACTCCAAGATGATTGGTCTCACAGCGGACAAATCCGTGATAATTCGCGTCAATTCGTCGAATTCCCTTGGTAGACCAGCCATTTTCTATAATTATTCTATGTTTTTACGTTGAAAACCTACCAATGTCATCATAAAATACACAAGTATAATTTTCCAAGTGATCTTTAGGTTTTAAAAGAACAGTTAGGCGGGAAAAATGCACAGGTTCTGGCGAGTCGACTTCCAACAGGAGCACGGGGCTTCTAAAATTCAAAAAATCATCAATTTTTGGTAATAAAGCCCACGTTTGATCGACGATATCGAAAAGTGTCGCGTTTGTCATGCAAATGGTCCTGACGACTTGATTTGGATCAACTTTAGGGAGATTTATCCGGCATCTAGTGCCGATTGCCGTGTCCACGGGATCTTGAAATCGATGCCAGGCGACTGTTTTCATTATTAAATTGTGGTCCGGTGAGGCGATGGTAAACGGGATTGGGAGACGGCGGCCCATTTCCATTACAGAAGACCATAAATCTGCCTGAAATTAGGGGATTACTGTAGTTTTTAAAGGACTGCTTCAAGTGGTTTTGGTCTTAAAAAATCTGGCATTTTTTCCTGAGTCTGGGGATGTTTTTATTTTCCCAAAAGGTTCAGGAAATTGCAAGGAAATGGGTCAAAATCCCAAAGTTCCGGGTAGAATGGTCCTGAAGCGGAAAATTGGCCCCTACAGTACCTTGGCTACAGTAGTATTTCCCTGTAAACTGTCGATATCCATGGCCAGAATGCCCTCCAATACCCGTGCTACATTTTCAGCAATTTTCTGATCAAAATGAGCCGAAGTGGTAGAATTCTTGGCAAATGATGGCGCGTCCAGGAGTTCCCTCACAAATCTGAATATTTTCTTCTTTAAATGGATTTTTATTTTATCTTACCGGGATACTGTATGCACAGTTGAGACACTGTTAGCATTTCCAGCAAATGTTCCTAGCATTCCAAGATGTGTCAAGACAGAAGTCTGAAAAAAATTCTCCCTCGTATTAGCCGTGGCCCATCACATAAATCTTTTGCCAATGGCTCTTTGTTCGCACAATGAGGCTAATAGGTACAGATGGAACACCTGGGAGAAGACATTAAAAATTATGTGTGGAGACGGATGGAGATAACGAGGAGGCGATTAGAACTGACAGCTGACTACTATTTGTTAGTTTTTTTTTAGTTTTTTTTTGGCAGCAGCATTGGAAGAATTTGGTTTCAAAATGTAGCGCAGGTTTTCTCTAGAAAATGAGCTATTTTTTACAATTTTCGGCTGGAAATTTGTGGAACAGCGAATTTTTTAACGAAATGTCCATAATTCTTTACCGAAAATTGAAAAAATGGCTAAATCTTCATTTTTTTGGGGTCTTTGACAGCTCTCCTGGGTTTTTTTGTGGTTACCAAAGCCTTTTTCTCCTATTATGCCCTTATCTCAAAGAATTTAATCCGAAATGGTAAAATATACGCAATTTGAGTTAAATCGGTTCTCGCGCCAAAGTTTTCTGTCGAAATACCCGCGATTTTCGGTGATCTCTACTAATTTTGATACGGCGAAACCAGCGATTAACCCCGGTTTTTGTTCAGATTGCGTATTTTTTAAAGACAAGCACAAATTTAAAAAGAAAATGGGCTAAAAACGGCCGTTCTTACCTGTTGTTTGCATTTTTCGTGTTCCTTCGGCCGTCCCCATAATGCCCGCTGACTATTTTTATCCCAAACGCATTGTCTCTCCAGCCATTGAGCTTCTTTCGGATGATTGTAGGGGCAGTCGACTTTCAGGGTGCGATTGCTCTCGGTTTCTGGCCAATCCAATCCCCCGTAACCGTCGACTGTCTTCTCAGAAAAGCATTTGGCTGAAAAAAAAATGAAATATTTTCTTTAAAACTTCGTCTTCTTTAATTCAACAGCCAGATATCGTATCCCGTTCCCTTCCCTGGTGTAATTAAGCGCCCCTCCTTAGCCCACACCGCGTTTCCGCCTTTCCCTGCTCGGAAAGCTGTCAAGATGACCAAATTAGCATATTTGGCGGTGTTGCAAGCAGAACCGTTAATGGGCCGCCAAATGACGGATAGCGATGGCTCCATCTGGCTTCTGTTTAATGTCGGGTAGAGAGGATAACTAGCCAAATTATTATGTAGGGGCAGCAGGACTCAGAAATACCCAAACTTACCAACAGAATCACAGCTAATTCCCATAAATCCTGGATAGCAGATACAGTGACCTCCGTCGCTGTCCGTGTATTGTTCGACCCTGTTAAAGGAGCCATAAAAACAGAGGGGAATCCCCCCTTTTCCACAATCTCCAGGGCAATCGAGACCTAAAAATTGATTTCATATCAAAAAGGGGCCCTACTATTGTGAAAAATTTGAAAAGGCCGCCATTCTGAGGGGGTTGACCCTTGATGGTCGATGGCTACAACTTGATAGGAAAAATTCCCAGCAGGAGTGACGGGCAGCCTCGTCAGGGCGGAGGTCCTTCGCCCATCCAGCTCTTCTTCATAAATCGGGGTCGCCCCTTTTCTTATCGACAATCGGAAACTATTCGCGTGACCATATTCGGGAATATCCCATCCAAAAACTTGATAATCTGGCGTGGCAACGTTTACGTGAAGCTCACGGATCTCTGCAATTTTTATTCTAATTTTTGAAAGCAATAAACGAACCTGATATTGTAACTGGGACAATAGTTACATTAGCCAGGGTGTGAAGTTGTGGACTACCGTAATCTATAGCCAGGACTTGCATTCTCATCGGTTTGTAGGGAATAGCATCCACCATTTCTTGGAGAAGCGTTATCCGACCGTCTGCAGCAATTGCAAAGAATTTTTGGATCTCAGTGAAGGATAACTGCCTCTCAGAGTTGTAGATTACAGGATCTTGATCAGAAACCTGAAAAAGGGAAGAATTTTGCGTCTATACCGGGATTTGGCACCGATATAGTGGATTTCCAATCTCGGGAGTGATCGGGCTTGATCAGCAGGAACACGGATTTTCAAAAAATCATCAAATTTCATTCGGAATCTTTCAAAATTCAATATTGCGCGTTCCTGTGGATCAAGCCCGATATAGAAAACCGCTTTACAAGAATTCAAAACAGAAAAAATGTGCTTCTCTGATCATATTCTGGCCTTATTTCAAAATGTTTTGTTCGATCTGACAAGATAAGCAATATTTTTGGGTTAGTATCTGGCGCTTTAAATCGGCTTTTACGGCAAAATTTTACTGTTGGATTACCCGCGGTCTTTGTTATTTTCTACTAATTTGGATATGGTGTATCGTGTGGAGAAAGCCGTTCTTTAATCGGAGCATTATTTCAGGAAATATGACAAAAATCCAAAATTTGATAAGAAAATGGCGAAAAAATGAGGGAAATCCTTGAAAATGTTACGCTAAAGCGACTTGAGCTTTTCCAGTGCCAGGTAAAGTGAAAACTCAACGTACCTCAACTTTAGCCACCAAGTTATCAATTTTCAGTCCTATTGGCACATAAAAAGTGTAATCCGTTTTGCTGAAAGTCGGCGGATAGTGGTTCCTATGGCTCACGTGGATTCGTATCTCCAAACTGTGCATTTTATTCCGGGCACAGAGGCTAAAAAGTCCATTTTTCGGGAAATTCAAGGAAAAACTGACAGATGCAATGTCCCCAGTAGATCCGGCCCATTTCTGGGTTCTTTTACCGCTGCTGTCGTATAAAATGCGTTTCGGGAGATCCGAAATTCAATCCAGGGAACGTCTGTCTCCAGCTGACCGTAGCAGCCCTTCAAACTTTCCATTTTCCTCTGGAGGGATACTCCCATGGTCAGGCGGGTTCCCTTTTCCGCTTCTTCATGGATCCGCAGCTCGTAGACCTCTGAAAATTCCCGAATTACTGTATTTTTAGCACAGAAACCTTCAGAAACCACGGTAGAAATAAATAAAACCAAAAGGAGCATCATCTTACAGATTTCCTTCTTCTCATAGGGAAATATCTGGAAATTTTGGTGTAAAACAGGAGAAAAGAATGGAAAGGAGCAGAAAAAAAGGCAATCTGTCACGTCAAATTCATTAGAGGTGAGGTTAAGTGTCTGCGAAGAGGAGGGCTATGAGAGCCCAGCTGGTAGTCGGATGGCCGGCTCCGCCCATTGGTAGGATTAATGAGCAAGAATAACGGCAAGCTTCATTAAAAACTTAGGGGAAATTCCTGGTTTTCCCCTTATTAGACGGCAGAAGGAGAGATTTTTGGAGCCCGGGATTTTTTATTTCAAATTTTTGAAGGAATATTTGAAAATTGGTAATTAGCGCTCGAAATTAGCTTTTATGTATTTTATGTATTTTTTCACTGGGCAATTTGGACGACAACTTTGTTTATTGGCATCGCCTTGATTTCCTCTTTTAAATGATCGTAGGATTATCGTAAACTGCCCAAGAACGGCCGAGTTATCCGCCCGACAAGGTTATAACTAGAAAAGAGAATTTTCCGTAGCAAACCCCCAAAAATTAGCAGGAATTCCTGTAAACAATGGTCAACTGAATGTTTTCCCGCCACTTTTTATGCAAAATATACAAAATGGCTTCAAACAAAGAAGTCCTCAGCGGAAAATGAGCAGCACCGGGATAATTAACTTTAGATCCAAAAAATGGTAAACAACTTGTTCAAGGAGGAGATAAATAACGCGCTAAAAAGGGGAATACTAGTATTTTCATTGGAAAAAGGCGCCAGTTTTAAACTTTTATAGTTCAAAGCGATAGAATAAAGTAGCGCGGAAAACGGGGCGGTTGCTTGAGTTCAATTCAATTTACACACGAGGCCCCTTTTAAAAAATTGAAACTGTTAAATATTTTAAGAGGAAAATGGGAGTGGAGAGAGGAAAAAGTGCATTTTGTCAAGTGAGGAACAAAGGCTCTGCGATTCTGCTGATTCGGCTAATTTTAGCGAAAAACGCGCAATATTTGATTATGGATAATGGGGGATGCAACACGGGAGGCGACGAGAGGCAGTGGAGGAGCTCGGGAAGAAAATAGAAAAGAGACGGCAAAATAAGAGGGTAAATATAAACGGGGAAGTTGATTTCAAAAAGAGCGGAACAGGCAATTATAGCCGCCATTTTTGGAGCAGAATTCTGGCTTTTGGGTTAAAAAAATCCGCCATTTTCGATGTTTTCTACCATTTTTTAACGAATTTTCAAATCAAAGCGCATGTTTCAGAAGATCTCACCGAAAAAGAGTTAGTTTAATTTAAAAATTGCCTAAAAATTGGGCATTTTCAACATTTTCCTGCCATTTTAAGGCGTCTTCCGCTTATTTATTCATTTTACCCGCCAAAAGCAAGAAAAGACAGAGGTCATCTCGTCTCTAAAACATCGCAAACAAAACATAAAAGAACTCGCCGGCCCGGCTGGCTGACCGTCGCCATAATTTCCGGGCATAGCTTTATGGCACATTGGCTATTATTTCTCTCTCTCTCTCTCTCTCGGCTTTTTTCTATCGGTTTCCTGTTTATCTTCTCTGATGAGAATATGGCGGGAAATGTGGATGGCCAAAAAGGGAGAAAGGCGGTCGAACCACTCAAGAGCACCTTGCACTTTTTAGAAGAATCCCCTCAATCAGGACGAGGAGTAAATGAGGGAGGCCAAAAACTGGAGGATAAAAATAGAAAAGTGGGGTTTTTTCTTCGCGGTTCGCTTTCTTTTATGGCAAAATGGCTAAGAAAGTGGATTATTGAGTGGGTTCAATCCCACAGGCCATCAAAATATTTTTACTTTTTTTTTTGTTTTAAGCCACGAAACGCCTAGAAAATGTGAAAAACTCATAAAGGATCAATGAATACGGACAATTCCATTCTAAAGGCTTTAGTTAACCCGAAAAAAATGGGAATGGATGAGAAATATCAACAAGGTCTCAAGTAGGATCATCTAAAAGTCCTCATCCCGCCCCTTTTCCCCTCCACCAGCAGCCCTCCTCGCCCAAAATGGTTGTTTTTGCATGAACAAGCAGTTTTTCCCTTCTTCTCCTTCTCCATCACATTTGAAAAGGCGCTGAGGCGCGACAAAAGAAGAATTCATAAAGAGAGCCCCCCGAAAGAGTGGACATTTTATGCATTGCGAAGCAATGAGGGGTGCAACACATTTGGGAAACGCTGGGGAGACAGAGAGACTGACCTGATGCACTTTATGAAAAGAAGAAAACACAAGAGCGGACACCTGGCAGGATTAGTTGCGTGAGGCGGGAAAAAATGGAACGCGGCTAGTAACCTGGGAACCAGCAGATGAGATTAGTCGAGTTACAAACAAAGTCGCCTTATAGCGAATATTTTTAGATATTGGACGAAATTTGAAATTTACGTAAATTTCCAGCCATTTGCCGCTTGATCTTGGTACTAAAAAATAGGCCAGATCGTGCTCTATAAGATGAGTTATATGCCGCAATTTTTGGCTGTAAATTAACGAAATGCTGAATTTTTTTAAAAATAGGGCAGAAGTGGCGCATTTTCAAAATTCAAAAACCTCCATAGCCGAGATTTTCGCTCTCTTTTGCTTGTCAGCGGTTATTAGAATCTCTACTGGATCAAAATTTAATGGTGAAAGGAAAGTTTGAGGTCATAAAACCTTATCGACGTAGAAAATTGGATAGAAATTCTGGTAAAATATTGGTAACCTCACCGGAATTGTCAAACAGAGTGAAAATGGATGCAATTGACCGCCAGCGACCCCCTCAATCAGTGGGTGTCAATCCCCGTCTCCCTCTCTTCCCCATCGGACGCCATTTACCGGTAAAGCGATCGGCTGTCAGTCGGCATTTGTGCCAAGTGTCTTGTGGCCCGTGTTCCCTCCTCGCATCAGGCGCTATTATACCCAATTTTGGCCAACTAAAAAGGCTAAAAAGACCGGAAAAGGGTAAAAAGTAGAGAAAATTAATCAAAAGTCAAGTGGCCGTAAATTGGATCGAATAAATCAAATTCACACCGGCCGAGTGTGTGACTGTCGGCCCGCGATGGCGGATTTTGACGGATTCCCTCCCTTCGGTGGCGAGAGATTTGAATTTTCACTTTCTCCATATACACTTTGTCACAAAAGGAGAAGAACCAGTGGGAGAGAAATCCCCCCGGGGCCCGAAATCCTCAAATTTTTAGAAAATAAAGAGATTTTTGACATAAAGACGGTGATTTTTCTGGAATGAGGAAAAACAAAGACCTCAGTGCCCTTTTTAGATGAGGAAAGACAATTGACATCCCCCCGGGACTGCCAGGGATTCGCCCCTCTTTCAATCCTCCCCTGAATGACAAACGAACGGAAGACGATGCCTATTAAAATGGACTTGAGGCTGGCGGGGTGGTCGAGAACTTCTTCATTTTTTAAAAAAAACATCCCAGAAAAAAATGAGATAGCTGGAAAATAAAAGCGGCCTGGCGCCGCGCGGTAAAAGATAAAATCGCGGAATAGCCTCGTCCTGGCAACAATTTGTCAGAATAGAAGGACTCCTCCCAAAGCACTTTAGCAACCGGTACCAATGGCAACAAATTGGCAACTAAACTCGCCATTTTACAGCAGGAGGCGATGCCAACAGACTGGCTACATTTTACCTTTAAAAACTGCAAAAAAATTAGAGAAAAAAAACAGAAAATTGGGTGCGCCACTGTTTTTTCGAAAAAAAAAAAATCTGCAACAAATTAATGACCAGAAAAGCTGGCGTGCCCATCAGGGCTGACCGAGCAGGGGTTTTTCGGGTCGAGCTGGTTCGGGTGGGGTTGGCTACCCTAAAAATTTTTTTCGGGTGGATCCCGGGTCGGGCTGGAGACCATTAACCCGAAATCGGGTTGGAACAGGGTGAATTGAAAAGGGTCCACCCCAAATCGAGCTGGGTTCAACCCAAACTCGCCCGAAATGTCCGTTTTCTGGTCATTTTCGGATGGGGTTGGGGTATCGCCAAGTTTCCTCGATTTTCAGGCGATCTGACCGAAAATCGGGAAATTTGCCTCAATTTCGGGTCGGAGTCGGTTCAGATTGGAGACCTCGGCCCGAAATGCCCAGCCGGGTGAATGGCCATTTAGTAACAGGGATTTCAGAGAAAATTCATGGAATTTTTGCTAATAATTCGGCTCTGTGCCCCATTTACGAGCCAAGATTTTAGTATAAAAGTTAAGATCCGGCTAAAATCACGGCGGTATACCAAACATATCCAAAAGCGGAAGGGGCGCGCCCTGTGTTCTCTTCGGGCATTTCATTCTCGGCTGTCAGCAGGTGGTGTTAGCAGTTTCGGACGACAAGACGACGATATATACACAATAAAAGGCGCGAGAAGCTAAGAAATCTGAGATGATGAGACAACAAATCCCGATTTTCGCCTTCTCAAGGAAAATGAAGGGCGTAAGGACAGGAAGGAAATGAAACATGAGGAGATTGGATGGGAAGAGAAAGTGGTCATTTTTAGTCGACCCTCAATCCCCCAAGGGAGATATATTTTTTGACTGATGAGAGTGGACAGCGGTGAGAATTGGATCCGAGAAAAATGACCAGAAATTATAGTAGTATTTTAAAATTTTTCCTCTCTTTTTCATTCATGAAAATCGCCTGCTCTCTAAAATGCATGGGGGACAATTTGCTCGCAACAATTCATACTCTCCCCGTAATCTACTCCAAGTCCAAAAGGAATGAGAGAAAAAACGAAAAAGAAGCCTAAAGGAACGGCAACAATTAGTGGCTCGTGATTAGAGTGACCTCACTGCACCTGCCAGCTTGTACAGTGTTACATTTCAGGCTGGATGGATGGCGGAGAGCGGGAAATATTAGAATCAGGCTGAGTCGGGTGGGAAAATGGGGTTATGGCAGCGACTGGTAGACAGAAATGGCGGTAAATCGTAGCTCAGTGACTAGAAATCTGAGATAATGGTCGAGATTTTGATTCCCGCGGTTTAAAACGGCCATTTACCAGGATTTTTGAACTAATACGCAATATTTGGACCAACAACGCCTAGAAACAGCGAAAGTAAGCAAAAAGCAAACAAAAACATGGCAAAAAGGCCATTTACCAGGATTTTTGGGCTGCTGTGCAAGATTTGGGCCCAAAAGATTCCAGGTAACCCAGAAATGGTCGAGAGCTCGATCTCCGCGGTTACAAAATGTCCATTTACCAGGATTTTTGGACTGATGCGCAATATTTACCCGAAAAAATAGTTGAAAGATCAGAAAACCCGGAAATAAGCAAAAAATCAGATAAGAACAAGCAGCCAGCAGGTGTTTTTCTTCACCTCCTGTCTCTGTCTTTTATTCTCAGTGGGGCTCATTACGGAAGCCGTACGACTCGACAATTACAGCTTCCGGTATATAGTCTCCCCCCTTCTGCACTAATTTAGGCTAAACGGAGAGAGAGAGAGAGGAACGAATTAGTTACGCCTGGGGGCAGGTAGGTGGAGAAAATTGCCGAGGAACACCGCACCCCTGCTATTATGAGAGCCGAGAGCTGGAAGAGAGCAGGAATTCGAGAGTGGGGAGCAAGGTAATCGTCGTGACGGAATGAAAGAGGGGATTTGAACAAGGTGAGGAGCTTAAAAAGGACCTCAGGGTACTGTAACTTCCCAAATTCAGAATATTATGAAGAAACTATGCCCAAAATGGAGGACCAGGCCCCCGGTGGAATGTGTATTGAAGCGACAATAGGCACGGAATGAATTAGCCATGTAGTCCACGTAATGACTGGGGGGAGAGCACCTCCTCTCGCTCAAGGGCCTTCTTCCAATTGTAGCCAGCCCTTTGGGTCTCAAAAATTACGAAAAATGGCAAAGAAACAGGGGCGAGTATGATTCGAAGGGAGACGAGTCCTTTTGGCGGGATAGGAGTCACAAATGAGTCAAGGAAAGTCATCTCGGAGCAAGCAGGAAAATGTCTCTTTTGCTGCTGGCAACTTGGCAAAAATTTCAGGGGTCCAGCGGGGATCGAACCTGCGACTTTTGGATTGTAAATCGGCCCGCAAGGCATTTTAGGGGTCCAAACTCTAGAGTCCAAAAATCTAGCGTCCAAATGCCCGCAATTTTCAAAATTATAACCGAAATATTACGTACTTTCCATAAAATTCTAGCTACTATTCAGATTTCCGTAATTGTAAAGATTTCTATTCCCGAATAACCGCCTAACGAGGTAAAAATTCTTGTACTCGAGCCTCGTAAACAAGAGAAAATCAGCTATTAGTCGCTTTGATAGAATTATTCGCTTGAAGAAAAGTGTAAAACTGATATTATTAGCTAACCGGAACAGGAATCCCAGGGATATTTACATATCACCAATGGACACATGTTCAGGACGTGTAACCTGTGCAAATTGAGCATATTGTGGCGGGAAAAGAGCATTCAAATGGGGGATATTGACGCGCTTTTACTTCAAATTGTCAATTATTATCTTTAGTGCTGGTAGCAGGATTCCATAGCACCCAGAATCATAAGAAAATGAGTGCACGAGTGGCCAGCGCCTAGAATTTGGGCGATAAACGTCGCGGGTTCGAATCCCTGGGTACGTTAGAGGATATTTCCGTGTTATGGGGTGCTTTCCCGGTAAACTTGATGGGTACTGGGACCTCAATCCCAGCCGCAATCCAGGATTCCAATATAGACGCCACTAATTTCCGAAAACCCGCTAAAATAAAACTAAATTTTAACTTCATTTTCTTGAGAACTTCAAATTATACACGCTTGCAAGTCGTCTTGTAGGGAAATAAATTCCATAATAACGGGAAAATATGCATAAATCGACAAAATAAATAAGAAAAATTAGTCCGTTTGCTCAGCCGTATCCGTGTCTTGTTCATAATCAGAGGGTTTGACTTCCACAGCCCTGAAGAGCATAAATGCCGTAGCCCCAAATCGAAAATAAATGAAACTGAAGGCTATTTTTGGTTTTAAAATGAGAAAAATCTCACCTATCCGGTCGGAACGTAACGTAAGATCCAAAATGTTTTCCGCAGATGCATTGCCAAGCTTTTCCATACAAATTGTCGAAGGATTCCTTGACAAATTGGGCAATTTCTTGTTCAGTATTAAAGGACTGAAATTGGTGAATTATTGCCTGGTCGCTGCCCGAAAGAATTCCTCCGAGTTAAAAAAAGGCCATGGATAAACTTCCGTGTAAATAGAAACCTCTTCCAGAGAGCCGCGAATAGCCACTCCCGGTTCAGAGGTCCTCTCTTTTCCCCGTTTATCACGTGATCTATTTATTTAGTGTCGTTGAGCCGTCCTAGAGAGAACGACACAGTACTCGCCACTCAACGCGCGGTGATTGAGACAAGCTGGGCAAATCCCTCGGTATCGATGTCCCCCACCCTCGTTGAGATGAGTGCTTTTTACGCCAATGAACAGAGAGACAAAAATCTCAAAAACCAAGGAACGGAGAGAACCTTGGTCGCTGAGAAGGAGAAAAAGGGTGTGGTAAAGGAGAAAATGGGGTAAAATGAGGGGAAAAAGTAGAAAAATAGCCAGATTTTCATTTTTTATATAGTTTCGGCAGCTTTCTTTTATTTTCCACGACTACCAGGGCCTCCAGGATCATATGCTAGCCTTACCGTCAAATTTGAATCCGATCTGGCCAGACAAGAATAATTTATTGAGTGCGATCACTTTAAATCGGCTTTTACGCCAAAATTGACAGCGGAACCTTCGAGCTTCCGCGTTTTCTCCTATTTGAACCACCAGGAAAATCCTTTTGACTATCGAGGGACAATTTTGGTAAGTAAGGTAGGTAAAATCGGGTAAAATGCTCAAAATCATTCAATTAGAGTAATTTTACATCAGTTTAGAGTCTTCTTCTAGTTTCCCAGGGTCAATTTATCGCACATTCCTCGTTAAATTTCAAAAGTTCCCATCCAACAGGTCAATTGCCTGCTCTCTCTTACCTGTATCGCCGAAGCTGCCAGAGTGCATGCTTCCTGTTCCATTTCACGTGGCATACTACTGTAATAAACATCGGCAACAGTTATAGAAGCCCCAGTTTTCCGCCTTAGCAGCTCGTCACTAAATGAAATGTGGTTTTAAAAAAAAGATAAAAACTCACTCCAGGGCCTGTTTATTAGAGACGACTCGCTCATCTTCCCACTGAGTTGAACTGGGCAAATATTCGACCTCAGAAGACATGAAGCTTTTCTGTAGGTGAGTAAAACGGTAATTGAGAGGGATGAATGGACAAGGGGCTGTCTCGTAAAAACAAGAAGAGCTGACGAGGGGTGGGGTGAGCAAATAATGGATGAATTGGCAGGAGGACAGAAGATGAGCATTTTTAGGGGAGAAAAAATCACGTTTTTCTCCGTTTTTCCCAATTTGGATATGATGCATCCTGCAGGGAAAACAGATTTTAAGGTCTTTTTTCGGAGATCTGGCTGCGGAAGAACAAAAATAACACAAAAAAGGTGATGGCTGCTTGCCACCCATGCCACCATGCCCAGTTCAACCCCCGAATTCAAATTTCCTCGGTTTTCCTAACAAGCAAAGTTTTTCAGTTCGCAACGCGTTCCCGTAACGAGACCTATACCATTCGAAAGAACGTCAAAAATTACCCCAGGGGGTGGTGTCAGGAAGTGCTCCCGAGCCTCTTGTATTTGGCAATACAGATGGGCCCAGACTTGGAAAACTTTCTCGATCATTTGTTTGCAAAAGGAAAACGACCGCTTCTTTCTTCCCCAAAAAATTAAATGCAAAAACTATGGGAGACCGAACTTTGGTCTATAAAGCCAGGTTCAGACAATTTACCGGTTGAGCCACGCTGCTACTTGGAAAGATCTCAAAATGGGACAATGATATTTTGAAAAGCGGCTGTGTACGAATTTCCCTCAAAGTGTCAAACGGTCTCGGGAGCACTTCCTGACACCATCCCCAGGGGTAATTTTTGATGCTCTTTCGAATGGTATAGGTCTCGTTACGGGAACGCGTTGCGAACTGAAAAACTTTGCTTGTAAGCTCTGTGCCTAAAAAACAGGGAAATTTAAATATTGCGGGTTGAATTGAGGCGTGGGTGACATTATTAGCCCACAAAATGGGCGAAAAAGTAGGGAAAAGTTCCAAAAATTCTCATTTGAAGCCCATTTCATGCCAATTATTCACTTGGCTACACGTCCAGCAGACAAGTTGGCTAGCCCTCTAAAGCTCTCAAACAGCCTAAAAAGCGGAGTTCAAAATATCATTCGTGGATGAGTAATAGTCTGCGACGGTGGCTCTTCACGTGTTGGGTGGAAACAATCCCGACGAGATGCTTTTCAGCCCGAAAAACTAAACATCCACAGGGCGTATGACTGAAGAACAAGACCAGAAAGCGGTGGGATTTTATATTTTCTGGGCTTTTTAGCCGAAAGGAATAAAATTTCCCGAATTGCATCGAAAATATGGGAAAATATTAGGTTACTGTAACAAAACGGGGTTAAAAAGTCTAATTTCCTATTTTTTGTGAAGGAAAAACTACCGTAATCCCTAAAAGCACCCAAAATATTGTGTAAAAAGGGGGAAGGACAAGAATCATTGAGGAAATTCCCCAGGAGGGCGTCGTCCGATCGCGTAAAATACACAAAGTCGTGAAGAACTTCCCGTAATAATT
The DNA here is from genome assembly GCA_964036215.1 of Oscheius sp. DF5033. Lineage (NCBI taxonomy): Eukaryota > Metazoa > Nematoda > Chromadorea > Rhabditida > Rhabditidae > Oscheius > Oscheius sp. DF5033. The sequence goes on along the minus strand of CAXIWN010000009.1, from coordinate 5,792,373 downwards.
GACACAATATTTGGAAAAATGAGGCATACAAATAAATTTATTGAGTAAGGAAACTATCACAATGTACAGTATTGAAAAACAATAAACTGTCAGCCACCATAAAGACGTCGAGCAATAGGAGGCGTCGGGTGACTTTCCGGAGAAGACGGCGGATCGGAGACGTCGTCCGTGCCCTTTTCGCGTCGCTTGGCATTTTTTCTCAATAATTTGTAGACACCTTTTGAGACGGTCTTCTCCGAATAGGTTAAACTCAACAGCTCATTATGCAGATTTTCAGTCGAAACATGAGCATCCGGATCTTTTGTCTGAAAATATAAAAATTCACGAGAATCCTGTTAAAACGCAGTAAACAGCGAGCAGAAGCATTCCTGGGATCACTTTTCATAACTTCTTGGTTTTCCCGCGTAAAAATTGTCAGTAGACCTTTAAAATTAGAAAAAAACTGACATATTCTTCGACGTAAGCGATGAAAAGAATCTGCAACAGATTGAGAATCTCATGATTAGGTCCGTACATATTTCTTGAGAAGAAATAAGCCTAAAAACTTGTCAATTTCGATAGAAGAGCCGCGTACCGTTTTAAAAATGTCAACAGTCTGTTCCCACGGGCCCAGCTGGCTCTTCTCCTCGCAAATAACCGCAATGTAGGCTTCTTTTTTAGCAGCCATAAACCAAGAACTCTTATAGAAAAAGCTCCTCGGGCAGACTTCTCTGGAAATATTTGATTTTTACAACAAAAAAAATAGGCGGCTCACTTCATAATCTCATTGCCGAAGGCAGTCAACTCTCGATTGGCGTTAAAATCACCAAAATGTTCAGTTTTTTCAGCCAAATATTCGGCAAAAGCCAAGAGGTAGAGATTATACGGGGCGAGGACATCTTGAAGCAGGCGGAAAAGTTTTATCTCGGATTCAAGAGCATTGGCAGTGATTCCCTTAAACTTTGTCTGGTCATCTTCGAGATATTTCTTCTCAATTAGATTATTTGCCCAGGTGATCTAAAAACAGTAAAATAGTGGAAAAAAAGGAGAAAATGAACCTTTTGATAGGTCAGAGTGCTTTCCTTTCCACAATTGGAGCAAATCAGCGGACCGGGGCCTTCTTTTGGCAGGATGACACCATCCTCCGGGCAGCAGGACGATTTTCCAGATGATTCGAAGAGATTCTGGAAAGCATTCATTTAAATGGGGCAATTTTCGCCATTTTTTGGCTGTTACAACGCGTAAACAACGGGAAAAACGGCGCGCAGATCAAAATTTGAATTTCCCGGTCGTTTTCTTTTCAGTTTTTTGGAAATCCTTTTAATTTTATGGTAAAAAAACGAACCAATTCGTCATCCTGGCATCGTTCACATTTACACACAAAGAATTTCAAGCACTTGCGTCGAATTGAACGAGGACGCCATTCGGGAAGATAGGCAAACGTCAGCTCACGCTTGTACACCAATTCCGGGTTAAAAGTACGTAATTTGGCTTTCTTTCCATCGAAGATTGGAAAACAATCCGGTTTGCAGCTGTGATTATGGACAGAGAAGCTGAAAATACAAGGATTGGACTTTGAAGTCGTGTTTTCATGGCAAAATTTCACTCGAGGGACCCGAGTTCGATCCCCGCTGCCACTTTGAGTCCAAAAACTTACCCAATCAGGATACAAATGACATTTGAATAAATTCCGGCGGGAAATTGATTGGTAAAGCATTTTCCCATATAAGAATAGGCCACTTCACGTGGAGGAACATTCTCCGGTCCCATAAAATGCTCCAGCTCTCGGTAAATACAAGCCATTTCCATATATCGATTATGCCAATCTTCTTCCGTTCCAGAACTCTTCTTATAGTCTTCGAGATCTGGAAAATCGAACATTATTAGCAAATATGAGACGTACGATCCATAAGATCATCAAAAGAACGGCCATTGAAGGCCCTTGGGACATCTCCTCGCTTGATTCTTACGGCAATACGGCTGACAAGACGAGTCATAGTCGTGGGAAAAAATCCAGACTTCTTTATGTATTTGCATTCTTGCTAAAATGTCCGATTTTATAAAAAAGAAAATGAACTAACCCGATGGAATTTTAGATCCTCTTCCTTGCACTCGTCACAGCAATAATTCAGTATACCACACGTCTGGCAGGTCTCCTTGGGCAAGCCCTAAAACAGCCATTTAAAAATTCAGAAGATAAAAAACAAACCGGGACGAATTGCCGGAAGCAATTGGCACAGGTTCGATCCAAATGACCGTCACAAACGGCTGAAACGAAGGGCACCTCCTCGGCCAGGGTCATGGCTTCTCTCATTTTTACTGAAAATTAGGAATTTTAGAGTAAAAAAAAAGGAAGAAGAAGATAGCAAACAGACAAAAGAGCAAATGAATGCTGCCAAAGGGTTAGAATTGACATGAATTTTCTGACAAATTTGGTAAAAAGCGGACAGAATTACTGTAAGTTTCGCTTTTGACGTGTTCCGTGGAAACTGGGGACAGAAACTGGTAATTGGCGGGTTTTTAAAATATCCATGTGGTGTCCTTATATAAAATAACCACTGCGTGATAATCTGGTGTCCACCACCGGGTGATAACCATGTGGCGGGTTTGACCCGCTCGGTTTTCCTGGCCATTGACCCGATTTGGCTCGATTTCGGGCTGAGGTTTCCAACCAGACCCAAATCCCACCCGAAACTCAAGAAAATTTCCCGATTTTCGGTCAGATCGTCTGAAAATCAACGAAATTTGGCGATGTCTGATCCAACCCGAGCCAAAAATAGCCAGAAAACGGCCATTTCGGGCGGGTTCGGGTTAAACTCTCTTCGGCTCGGTTTCAAGTTGACCCTTTTCAATTCTGCCCCAACCCGATTTCGGCTTAATGGTCTCCAATCCGGCCCGGGGTCCCGAAAAAATTTTTAAGGTAGCCAACCCGGCTCGAACCCGCTCGACCCGAAAAATCCCTGTTCGAACAGTCCTGGAGTCCGCCACGGTAACCTAAGATTACCGTATCCTTCCGAATTATGTCTGCTGGAAACATTTTATTGATGGCTAAAAAAGGATACAACATTTCGAATAAACAAAACAGTTTTTTTATCGAGTGTACGGCAATTATTCACTATCTTCCCTAGTTACATGGGTTGGCCATGCCTGTCTTGGTCCATGTTTTACCGCAGGCGCATTTGTGACTCGTTTTCTAGTTAGTCGATCACCAATGGCCGTGTAATAAAAACTCAGCAGGAAGATGCTGGGAACAGAGGTGGTGGAAACCATGGACATAATAAAATATGGCAAAGGGAAGACACTGGACAGATTTGGATTGCTCAAATAGTAAATGTTTCTGGCTATGAAGGGGAAGGAAATTGATCCGTTGATGATTATTACCTGAAAAATGTTGAAATTTCATCTATTTTTATGCCAAGCCTTACCGACGTGCGAATATTGTGGCGTAGACGGGTGTTGAAGAACATTTTCCTGGACAGAACACTGTCGGGTGTGGCTACTTTCAAAAAATAGTAGAGATAATAGGAGAAAACAAAGGTTGCGATCACCAAAATTGCGTGGATTGCGGTCTCGACGATTAGGAAATATTGACAGAATTTCTAGAAAACTACCGTATTTTCCTATTTCCCCTTCTTACCAGTTCTTCCAGCGCATAGACGCTATAATCTCGTCTCAAATAGCCTTCCATAGCTCCTCTGGACAATTTATCCGAAGAATTTCCAGCGAAATAGATTCTGACCGCTTTTATCAGCAAATAAACGCCTTCAGTTGCCGCTGCGCCAATCAGCGCATTGGTTACCAGATGCTGCCTGAATTTGGGGTTTTTTCTAGCTGAAAATGCTTGCTTATGGTAGCGGACGATCATGACAATGTAGACGTAGATTCCAAAATACACCAGCTGGACTTGTAGACATTCTAGGATAAAATAATAGAAGGCTGGGAAGTCGGGAAGGAACTCTGACAAGTAGAAAGTGTACAGACGGCCGTAAATGATGACTTCGATCTAAAAAAGGGGGGATTTTGAAGGATTTCTTGGATTTTTATATCAGTAACTGGTTGGGGATTCACTTGGCTCAATTGCTATATTTGAGTGCCATTTTTTTCGACTCGCTACTGTTTTTTGGGGCCAATAAGGGCGCCAGCAATTTTGACCTTTACTTCCCTAGATTTTCGGGATTCAAGCATGAATTTCGATCTTTCTGGCCACAGGGCCGCTAACCCGTTCAATTTTTTGGTCATAAAGTCACAATTTTGGCGCGCAATTGATCAAAAACGGCGCGTCGATGAGATTTTCAGATTGGCGCCCCATTTTTTGGTCATCTGCGCGCTCAATTGGACCATCTATGCGCGCCTTTGGCTTATTTTTATAAATTTCCCTGGCTAGTTAGTCCCTCCGCTCATGTGCCAACCCACCGGTTTCAAAATAATCATGACAACATTGAGAGCCACGCTGGCAGCCATTAGGATGACTCCTTGGGGAGTAAAGTAGCTGAATTTCCGGCTAGTCAACTTGGCCACAGAGAGAAGGCCACAGAAGTTCAACACAATATTGACACTTCCCAATATATTGAAGACAATATAGAGGAAATCTATAGCGTCTGCTGGCATAAGTTGGATGAACATGATTGGGATACGGTATTACCTAGAAAATACGAGATTTTTAAAGAAAATTCGAAGAAAATAGACGACTTTCGAGAAGGAAAATAGAAAAGTGATCGAGTTGATACTTTGAAAGCTGTCGAAAGGCGAGGGGGCTGGCTAAATTATCAGATAATTTGGGGGTTTTGTCACCTGGGTTGCCAGTAAATTGGGGATCTTCTTGTTATGTCCCCGGCCGGTAATTGTCGGCTCTGAGTTTGATGCTTGAGATCTTCGCACTGACGACAGGATCCCTATAAGAAGTCGGTCTGTAACCGGGGAAAACAGACGTAATTGGGATTGGCTTGTCCTTTATCCAAGAACATTCAAAAAAAGGTGGGAAAGTACTTGAAAATATGGAAATGATATTATCATTTCCGCTGGCTAACTGTGGCTTTCTGGACCCTTTAAAAAAATTAAAGCATTTATTTTCTACACAGGGCTATGGTTCCAAGTCAGAGTAAAAGATCCGCTGATAAATTGCTGCAATTGGATGAAATTTTTTGTACTTATGTACAATCTCTTCGTAATTCCAGAATACGCCGAGGTTTGGACGTTTACATTCACCTAAACAATTCTCACAGAAGAAGTTTGGCGTACCTTTTTGCCATTTAATTGGAATGAATTAAAATCCGGATAGAAATTGTAACCCAAAACTTCGATAATATCCAAGGAATTTATTTGAACGCTCTAAAATCGGATCTTTTGAATTAGAAACCTTTTACCGGGTCACATTGCTGGCAGATGCCAGTTAAATTACCAGAAGTAGCCGTTGCACTGAATTGGAAGGTCCAATGGTGCCTGGAATTGGAAAAAATGGCCAAATCTTCATTTTTCGGCATTTTTCGTGACTCCCTTTGATTTTCGATGGTAACTAAGGCCTTTGGGATCATTGTCTCGTCTCATTCCCAAATTTATGTCCGATCTGGCAATATTCTATCGTCGGTGCTTTAAATCGGATCGCGGGACCAAATTCCCCGCTGAAATACCCCAGATTTTCTATGTTTTCTACTAATTTGGCTACGGTGAATCAGGCAATAAACGCTGATTTTCAATCGGACCGCGAATTCCGAAGATTTGGCTCAATTATTGCAAAAAATTGGCAAATTATGTGAAAATAAGCGGCTTTGACCCCCGAAAAGCTTCGAGTCCCCCAATTTCCCGGTACCTTGAATGACTGGCAATATCATCAACCGGATCATCTCCCGAATCCCAATAAAGCTCCCCAGAAGTGGGTCCAGCAGCCGGTAGGATCAGCAATTCCATGGGATTAATCCTAGACGCTGTAGTCGTTGAATTGGCCACCTGTCGAGGTAGAATACACCCGCCTAAAATATTATTTCCTCTAAATTTAAGCTTACCACGAGCAAATACAGGAGTTAGGCTGTCTTTTCTAGCTTCTACCGTCTGTCTACCCACAGAGATCACTTTCCCATAGCTTTCAGGGACCAGTGAATACCATAAATCATTTGGGAAATATGCATCGACCGTCAAAACTTTGGCCTTCACAGCCGGGGCGACCATTAGACACTCTCCCCACAGGAACTGCTCATTGACATCTTGAGTTGCCGGATCAGTAGGAAATTCAAAGAAAAGCGGGCGAATTACCGTGCCCCCATAAAGGGAACTACGGTAATGGAGGCTAAAAATCTCTTTAATTGATTAGAAATATTTCTGGATACCTGTAAAGATACGGCAGATAATAATACCGGAAATTTAAGGCAATTTTAGCCGCCTTGGCAACTGCTGGCCATTGCGCCGGATCCTGTGGCGGCATATCTTTCATATTATGATTTCTTTAAAATTCTGCTGGTTTTTAAAGAAATTTACCTTGAAAATGGATGAAAAGCCCCCATTTGATGCCATCGAAGGCAAAGTTCTTCAGTTGTCGGGCCCTGAAAGCCACAAATATCCGAACCGACGTATGGAATCCCAAAGAAATTGAATTCCATAACACCTGAAAATATTTATTCTTTTTCCCGCCAGAACAACGGGCATAATGGGGATAATCGCGAGCCCTTTATGACGTGAAAATGGGCGCAATGAAATATTTAAACAGCAGTTTCTATCTGGGAATGGAAATTAGAAGTTTTCGTTGAAAAAATAAGGAAATTTGCATAATTTTGGATGGGAAATTAGAATTCTACCTATTTTTGCGCTAAAAACCGAAAAATAAGCCCAAAATTGACAAAAATAAAGAATCTAAAAGTTAGCTGACCATTTCTGATCGCCTGCTGGACAATCATCTCACATTTGGGAACAATGGCCGGGGATTAATCCAGCTGGTCGGAGAATTTTCTATAAAAGCCCAGGAAACGATGAATTACAACAAAATCCAAATGTTTTCTCTAATTTTCTTCTGTTTTCTCCCTCTGGTGGCCAGTCAAACTTGCAGGAGTCTTGGAGATGGACGTATGTTGGATTTTAAAGTTGAAATAGCCAATTTTAGCCTGTATGAATGGCATGTGCCCAATGGATGGGCATACTTGCACCAGCGAGGAAGTTTGCTGCCCTGATCATGAAGTAATTCTCCCAGGGGGCAATCTGCCAGGTTAATTTCATGGATTTTGGTCTATTTTACGATTTTTAGGCCCAGCTGCTCCCGCTCCTGCTCCAGGACCGGAAATTATTTCTCCTATTGTTCCGCCAGCGCCCGTACCAGTTGCTCCAGCACCGGCACCTGCTCCAGTTGCCGGTTGCGTAGACAACACCAATGTTAAATGCGCAAATTACAAGAAATATTGTACCGTAAAGGAATACAATTTCCTTTTGGCTAAGCATTGCCCGGTTACTTGCAATCTCTGCGCGGCTGCTGGTTCCAGTGAATCTTCAGGAGGTACGGTAGCTTAGTTTCCACATTTTTGCCTTTTTTTTAAACCCAAAAACGCATAATTTATGAGTTATTTCAGAATGCATGGATAGGGCCAGCAATCCCCGCAATGGCAAATCAAATTGCGCCTCAATGGTCCAATTCTGTACCCATGCTCGTTACAAGGAAATTATGGCTGTTCAATGTCAAAAAACTTGTGGTCTCTGCTAGATTTTCCAATAAATACTTACCAATAACGGATGTTTGTAGATCTGCCCAGCGGGCAGTATTATCTCCGAGCCAGTGGCCAGCATATCGGCCAGAAGAAGGGAAAGTCGAACGGGAGATGACAGCGCCCCGTTTGCCTGTGGTTTGACGCAGAGCCTTGTAAGTGGCTTTAGATTCGCTCCATCCATAGAGACTCTTGGTATCGTAGAAATTTTGACTACGACGGGCTGTTTTTCCCAACATACAGAGGGTACTGGTGCAGAGATGGGAAGCAGTTGCGCGGTAGACCTGGAAATAACTAGTATTTTTATTAAAATTGACCTACAACGGAAGTCGGATACGGTGGATTATCCAACAAAGAATCGGGTCCCGCTACGGGGCAGGAGAGCCTAGGAGTTAGTGCTCCAGCATCTCGGCCGTCTTTCTCTGTGTAGGTCAGAGTTTCCATGTTGCTGGGCTCATTCATATCAATCCAAATCCCGTCGAAAGGAGTATTTTCATGAAAACGTTGGAATTCTCCTGTCCACCAGGCAGTTGTAGCCGGTGTTGGGTCCAAAAAATCGGGGAAAGCTGTGTTGTTTATTGGCCAGACGTTTCCTAGCATTATCTGAAAAGTGATTTTTGCCAGGGGATTGACAAAGGCGGGCCACATGTTTTTTCGTCACTTATCATCAGGGCTGGAGCTGACATGACTCGACCCGAAAATCACGTTTGCCTGGCCCGTGACCCTTTTTTCCTGGCCATTGACCTAACCCGGCTCGATTTCAGATTGAGGTCTCCTACCCGAAAATGACCTGAAATTCAAGAAAATTTCCCGATTTTCGGTCAGATCGCCTGAAAATCGACAAAAATTTGGCGATATCTGACCCAACCCCATCCGAAAATGACCAGAAAACGGACAGCTCTTACCATAGTATTTTTAGCCATAGGATATCGATCCTGTACATTGCGGGGTACCAAATCCTGACTAGGCCATTCAATAAAAGAAACATTCTAGAAAATTCTCGCACTTTTTTCATTAAATCGATCCCTACCGTATCCAGCGCTCTCTGAAAACTGTCATAGTCCACCTCCACAGCTGGATCGAAAATTAGAATCAAATGAAGGCCTTCTTGATGCAACTGGCGAGCATAATCCGGGAATCCTGTCCATCCATTGCCCTCGGTAAAGTCGTCATCCTGTCGCATGTAATCTATATCAGCATAAGGGATGTCCAGAGGTATCCCAGCGTCTTGTGTTCGTTTTACGGCGGCTTGCATTGTAGTAAGATTTCCGTATCCCCAGCGACTTAGCTGGAAAAAAGAAGATTTTCCTGTATTTTCCTCTACCTGAAATCCCAGTGCCCAATAAGCTGGTAAAAATGGCGTTCCAATATAGGCCAAATACTGTTGAATAACTTCTTCTGGTTTGGGTCCTGGAAAGAAAGCTAAATCTATTTGTCCGCCAATTGTTCGATAAACGAGATGTGGTCCCGGGCCGGTTTCTACTTCCATTGCATTGGAATTTAAAATCAGCACGCCGTGGGCATTTCCATCCATTTCCATCACTTAAATCTTCTTTAAATGGAATTCTACAGTACGCTGAACTCAAATAAAATGGATGAACTCCGTAGAGATTTTGGGTACTGAGCTGGGCGCCCGAATCCGGAGGAATATCCCGGGCAAACATTGGCCAAGTCGTATAACGGCTCAAATCATGCTAAAAGGCGTTTTTAAAATTAAACTGCCGAGATTTCACGGGTGCGCTTACCTTTAATTTTTTATGGACATGATCTCCAAAGCCAAAAAGATTTGAAGATGGCAAATACGTGGCTATTTGGATAAATTTATCAGCAAATTGCATTCCTCCTGAATTTTTGTGATATTTTCAGGGAAAATGTGACAATTTACCTATGGAAGTATCCCAAAGTGGTGTTCCAGTCGAGACTCGAGTAATTTTAAACGAGAAGAAATTGTTCGAAGTACTGGAGGAGAACTGAAGGCCATCGGAAGAAGTGCTGGGATTTTTAGGGAAACCAACGGGTGGAACGTAACTGGAAACGCAAATAATGGCCAATTCTCGATTTTTCGGGCTGTTCAACAACTTTTTCTTGCTTTCCTGTGCTCCCCAGAGCCATCTGGATCATATTCTGGGCGTGCTTCAAAAATTTTAGTCCTTTCCCTGCGACACAAGCAAAATTGTTTGAGCTAGGCTAAATCGGCTCTAATCCCCGAATTTACCACTATTTTTCTGATGTTTTAAACGATTTGTGATGAGTAGAATGCGCGGGAAATCCGGCGGTAAAAATTGTTTTTCGATCAGATCACAAACTCCAGAGATTAGGGGGGAAATCAGGGGATTTGGTCAGGAAATCGGCTAAAAACGCTGTTTCTTGGCTGCTTTTAATCTTATAATACCCAAAAACGGTACCGGGAGCTTGTTCCAATAGAAATCGTCAGTGTTTTTCCCACGTTTCCAGTTACCAGCTTCAATTGGTCGATATTTTGTTCAAATGGATTCGGGAAACCTGGAAGAAAACTTCTAGGCTGGTGATTTCCTTACCAGGACTCAAAGTAAAGCTATTTCCATTTTGTGAAGTCAAAATATAGCCAGATTCCTTTGGATAAAAGCAGAAGGGAGTCCCGATAGGAGAATTTACCCCTGTTGGGGGTTGCCAAAGACAATTTCTAGCCAGGCAAGTTGTATGATTACCGCCTGGATCCGGTTGACAATCTACTCGACTCTTTTCATCTATTTGGGATCGAGAATATGGAATAAATATTAGAAAAAATGGTAGAAATGGCGTCCACATAGGAGAAGACAGGAAAGGACTTCTTATCAGGAGTCATTTCCAGGATACACGTGGTAAACAGGAGGACCTAAAATTCTAGGTATTTCCATTTCCTGATCGCTTTTCCTTGATGCAAACTGTTCCCTGATGCAAAATTTATTTTTCGCTCTCTGTCTCTTATGAAACTGCGCTCAGCATTTACCTACCACGTCGTGTGAATGACATCACACACGGGGTCGCTAGCACATTTCGCAACTGATAGGACGCGGCCTATTTAACCTCTGGTCGAGAGGAGAGGGCAGCTTTCTACCTGGAAAAAGCTCGATTTCCACTAATTTTGATCTTTTTGAAGCCTAATTCCAAGGAAATAAGAATTCTAGGGCACTTTCCCTTATTTTACCCTAATTTTCTAGCATTTTGACAATTTTTAAAGCTCACTTTCTAATATTTTTCATTCCCAGCGCCTTCTGTACCTAATTCTCCTCCTAAATGGGTCTATTTTCACATCTTATTGTCATGGCTATCGGCTTCTATGGCGGATCCCACATGGCCAAGCATTATGAGGTATTTAAATTCTTTTTTTAAATAAAAAAACCCTTTAGATTAACCGAATGAAGGACGATTTTATGAGAAGCGAGTGCCGAAAGAAGATTGAAGAATTCTTAAAAGAGTACAAAAAACCCGAGCAGTCCCATATTCATCCCTGTGGCTGCTCACATGGATCTCAATAATAAATTTTGTTTAATAATTGACAGTTTAGAGGGTTAGCTAGGGGACTCGGGTTTACTACACTCGAAAGCGACCTTTTTTCTGTCTAATCTTTTGACGGAATTTGCGATTTTTGAAAAATCAGCAAGAAAACGACTTGGCGCTCACAAAAACGAAAAAAAAGGATTGGCTGGGTGGTTCACAGGTTTATTCTACTAGAAATGAGGCTAGAACTCGTATTATGCTGGAGGCTGAAGCTTGGTGCAGGAATACTTGCTGAGGTTAACAGCAACCGGGGCATATTTCAAGATACAAGCCCATTCAGCCCGGCTAACAACACCCTGTTTGACAAGTTTTGTACACATAGAATCAATCAAAGTAGCGTTGGCCACCTGTTTCAGTAACATTTTGTAGCCATCAGAAATGCAATTGGCTTGAGATTTGCCATTTTTCTTCCAGGTTGTCAAGGTTCCGTTCATCTAAAAAAATAAATTGAAAAATAAAGGAGAAACCTGCTCAAGGAGGGGACCAAATGTTGGATAGGCGTCCTTGTAGACGCGATCAGCCAGCTCGGACCAGTTACTGGGCTTGATACATTCATTAACTGCAAATTTTTTTCAGTATTTTTGGTGGTTAGCAGTATAAAATAGCCGATTTCTCTAAAAAATGAGCTATTCCCCGTAATTTTCTGTGGTAATTTGAAGGAACGCCGAATTTTTTAAGAATTTAGTAAACTGAAGGATGAAAAAAAGGCAGAAATTCGACTCACATTTACTGAGCTGACTCAATGCATTGGCATATTTCAGGGGGGCGACTTTAGAGCCGGCGCATCCCATTCCTTTGTTCTTGAGATCCTTGACAGGCAGCTGCTGGTAGACGGGAGGCTCCATGCAGACACAGAGCTAAATTTCCCAAATTTTTAGGAAATACAAAGCAGCAGACATTTTTGACTTCCGTCTCGGTGCAAAAAGTTTGTCCCAAGTTCATGACCCTCTTCGCCATGTCAGCAGCCGTTTCAGCCCGAATTCCAGCTACCAGCACGATGACAAGAAAGATTTTCATTCTGAAACAGAAGTTTGAAAGAGAAGAGGAAAAATATGATCCCCGCAGCGGCCAGACACCGTATTTATAGCCACAAACAGCGTTCAGAAACAGTCTAAACCCACCAAATTGGCAGGGATTACATCGCACAGAAGATCGCTCTTTGAACTTCACCCACGGTCTGCTGGAAAAACATAACGCAGATCTTCTGGTTTGATGAGCCCACAAAAAATTTGTTTCTTTTGCTGCAATGAAGATTTTTCGAGTTCTGGAAAATCCCACTGTTGAGAATACATGCAACCTGCAGTAACAAGCAAAAAATACGAAACAATCTCTGGAAACTAAGGATCCATGAATTTCCACTGACATTTTACTCGTATCGAACGTTACGCTCACATTTTACGGAGTACTTTTTTGTGCACAGCTCCAAAAAATTCCCCATCATCTGTAGATTATCGACCAAAAAAAGAACGGGAAAAAAGCCTGCTAAACAAGCGAGGAATCCGCAATTTTACAAATTAGATTTTTTTCTGCATTCGACATTTTCGTACGCACTCAAGAGGAATATTTGTCTATAAGGATTATGGGAAACCGGCGAAATCGATCTCACCTTTCCAGAACTCTTACATATACCACTGGAATCACCTCGTCGAGACGAGCAAGATGGTATATTCGGTTTTTCAATAGCTCCACGCCAGTCCATTGAGTCTCGCTGTGAAAAAATTGGGATTGGTGAAGATTTCCTGCTGATTACGGTGATATCTTTATTTTTTCAGAAGCGTAGAAAAAAGTGCCTTTTTTTGTGTGATGGTAATAATCCGGGATTAGAACTGTCCTGGTGATTATTATCATGTCAATTCAATGCGTTTACTGGCTGCCCATTGTCTATTTGTATCCGCCATTTGCAGTTGTTTCCTTTTACCCAATGGGTTCCAACAATCGCTACGATGCCCGTATGCCCCAGCCTGGTCAAACTATTGGCGATGTCAGTGGTGATTGGGTCATCCTGCAGCTGTTGTCATCTGGCCGCTCCTCCGATGTCTACCTCGTGAGAAAATCCAACGACAAGTCGCAAACTTACGTGATGAAATGTGAAAAAGAGCTGAAATGCAACCAATCGGCCCTGGCGATGGACCTTGCCATTTTGGCAGCTTGTCAGAAGAGTAAAGGGTTTGCCCGGCTCAAGGGATGCGGCCAGACGGATTATTATAAATTTGTGGTGATGGAACAGCTCGGTGCGGATCTTGAAACTGTTCGGCAGTCGATGCCAGAGAAGAAATTCAGGTATTTTTCCATTTTTTCGCTGTAATCCGACCCAAATCCTCAAAAATCTTGTAAATTTTCAGCCTTGGCACAATTTTCAACATCCTACGCCAATCTTTAAAGAGACTGGAAACTTTGCACGATCTCGGCTACGTTTATCGCGATGTGAAGCTGTCGAATTTTGCTATAGGACTCGGTCGAAGGGATGACACCGTCTACTTATGGGATTTTGGGATGGCTCGAAGTTATCGGGATTCAAGTGGACTAATTCGATTGGCCAGGCCTAAGGCTCCTTTTCGTGGAACGCTGATGTATGCCCCGTTGGCTGGTCATAAAAATCAGGAACTTTTCCGGCAACATGATCTCGAAAGTTGGCTGTATTTGGCTGTTGAATTGTTTCAAGGTATGTTACACCGTCGTTTCTCTCGCGGCGTTCTCGCTGTGGTAGCGCAAGTGGTAGGAGGTCGGGCGGTCAGGCAGAGGAATCGGGTTCGATCCCGCTTGTTTCAAGGAATTTTTACTTTTCTGGAAATTGATATTTTTTTGTTTATTTATCATTTTCCATACCTTTTTTGAGTTTTACATATTGAAAATTAAATTTTCATGTATTTCAGGCTCTCTACCGTGGTCAAAATTCACTGAACCGAATGATATTGCCGAATACAAGAAGGATATTCGTCTGTCGTTGAGAAACGCCTTTTTCCTCGATTTGCCGACGGAATTTGATCTGATTTTGACAATTTTGGATGGATATACGAATATCGATAATCCGGATTATAGCCGTCTTCGAAAATTGTTATCCCTTGCAGCGCAGAGTATGGGAGCCAATTTGGACGAAGATTTTGATTGGCAAGCGAAGCAAAAATCTGTGAAAACGCCTGAAGATGTAAAAACGAGCAAGGAACCAACGAGTAAAGAAACTATCAGCGCTGAAAAAATGAATAATGAACCGCTGCAAAAGATTGCTGAAGATCCCACGCAGGGAGAATAAAATACTTCAATTCAGCTCTTCAAAAGAAAAAATCATGGGAAACAACTGAATAAAGACTTTGCAGTCTATTTTGTGTTTATTTTCATTGTTTTCAACCTGAAATTTATTTTGTTTACGAAAATATAGGGAGAAATGCGAGAAGTAGAGAAAAAAAGAAAAGAACGTTGGAAAATCTGTCATTTTATCTGGTTTTTATATTTTTTATGTATAATTTTATCAATTTGGAGCGTATTCTATTTTTCTTTGCCTGAAGAATGTTCTACAAACACGAAAATCAATAAAATCTGATAGAAATTGAAATAAATGCAGGAAATTTGTATTTCCTTTATGCAAAATTATTTCTTTGCATTTTCAACCAATATAACTAACTGTTCCAGCTTCTTGCCATTCTAAAGAATTTTTTCGATGCATCAGTTGCTGGAAAAATAGTATTTTCAATAATCTAATAAATCTAAAGCGCTGTGGTGTCCGTCTGTCCGTCCGTCCGTCCGTCTGTCACCGCCGTAAGTGCGCCCCATTCTAACTCGCGCGCGCATTCAAATGGAGAGCTAGAATTTCATTCTTTTCTCTAAGAATTTCAATGGAGAGCTAGAATTTACTTCTTTTCTCTTAGAAATTGAATGGAGAGCTAGAATTTACTTCTTTTCTCTTAGAATTTCAATGGAGAGCTAGGATTTACTCCTTTTCTCCTAGAATTTCAATGGAGAGCTAGGATTTACATCTTTTCTCTTAGAAATTGAATGGAGAGCTAGAATTTACTTCTTTTCTCTTAGAATTTCAATGGAGAGCTAGGATTTACTCCTTTTCTCTTAGAATTTCAATGGAGAGCTAGGATTTACATCTTTTCTCTTAGAATTTCAATGGAGAGCTAAGATTTACTCCTTTTTTCACGGAATTCTAAAGTTTTACTTCTTTTCTCTTAGAATTTCAATGGAGAGCTAGAATTTCATTCTTTTCTCTAAGAATTTCAATGGAGAGCTAGAATTTACTTCTTTTCTCTTAGAATTTCAATGGAGAGCTAGAATTTACTTCTTTTCTCTTAGAATTTCAATGGAGAGCTAGGATTTACTCCTTTTCTCTTAGAATTTCAATGGAGAGCTAGGATTTACTCCTTTTCTCTTAGAATTTCAATGGAGAGCTAGGATTTACTCCTTTTCTCTTAGAATTTCAATGGAGAGCTAGGATTTACTCCTTTTCTCTTAGAATTTCAATGGAGAGCTAAGATTTACTCCTTTTTTCACGGAATTCTAAAGTTTTACTTCTTTTCTCTTAGAATTTCAATGGAGAGCTAGGATTTACTCCTTTTCTCTTAGAATTTCAATGGAAAGCTAGGATTTACTCCTTTTCTCTTAGAATTTCAATGGAGAGCTAGGATTTACTCCTTTTCTCTTAGAATTTCAATGGAGAGCTAGGATTTACTCCTTTTCTCTTAGAATTTCAATGGAGAGCTAAGATTTACTCCTTTTTTCACGGAATTCTAAAGTTTTACTTCTTTTCTCTTAGAATTTCAATGGAGAGCTAGGATTTACTCCTTTTCTCTTAGAATTTCAATGGAAAGCTAGGATTTACTCCTTTTCTCTTAGAATTTCAATGGAGAGCTAGGATTTACTCCTTTTCTCTTAGAATTTCAATGGAGAGCTAAGATTTACTCCTTTTTTCACGGAATTCTAAAGTTTTACTTCTTTTCTCTTAGAATTTCAATGGAGAGCTAGGATTTACTCCTTTTCTCTTAGAATTTCAATGGAGAGCTAAGATTTACTCCTTTTTTCACGGAATTCTAAAGTTTTACATCTTTTCTCTTAGAATTTCGATGGAGAGCTAGGATTTACTCCTTTTCTCTTAGAATTTCAATGGAGAGCTAAGATTTACTCCTTTTTTCACGGAATTCTAAAGTTTTACTTCTTTTCTCTTAGAATTTCAATGGAGAGCTAGAATTTCATTCTTTTCTCTAAGAATTTCAATGGAGAGCTAGAATTTACTTCTTTTCTCTTAGAATTTCAATGGAGAGCTAGGATTTACTCCTTTTCTCCTAGAATTTCAATGGAGAGCTAGGATTTACATCTTTTCTCTTAGAATTTCAATGGAGAGCTAAGATTTACTCCTTTTTTCACGGAATTCTAAAGTTTTACTTCTTTTCTCTTAGAATTTCAATGGAGAGCTAGAATTTCATTCTTTTCTCTAAGAATTTCAATGGAGAGCTAGAATTTACTTCTTTTCTCTTAGAAATTGAATGGAGAGCTAGAATTTACTTCTTTTCTCTTAGAATTTCAATGGAGAGCTAGGATTTACTCCTTTTCTCTTAGAATTTCAATGGAGAGCTAGGATTTACTCCTTTTCTCTTAGAATTTCAATGGAGAGCTAGGATTTACTCCTTTTCTCTTAGAATTTCAATGGAGAGCTAGGATTTACTCCTTTTCTCTTAGAATTTCAATGGAGAGCTAAGATTTACTCCTTTTTTCACGGAATTCTAAAGTTTTACTTCTTTTCTCTTAGAATTTCAATGGAGAGCTAGGATTTACTCCTTTTTTCACGGAATTCTAAAGTTTTACTTCTTTTCTCTTAGAATTTCAATGGAGAGCTAGGATTTACTCCTTTTCTCTTAGAATTTCAATGGAGAGCTAAGATTTACTCCTTTTTTCACGGAATTCTAAAGTTTTACATCTTTTCTCTTAGAATTTCGATGGAGAGCTAGGATTTACTCCTTTTCTCTTAGAATTTCAATGGAGAGCTAAGATTTACTCCTTTTTTCACGGAATTCTAAAGTTTTACTTCTTTTCTCTTAGAATTTCAATGGAGAGCTAGGATTTACTCCTTTTCTCTTAGAATTTCAATGGAGAGCTAGAATTTCATTCTTTTCTCTAAGAATTTCAATGGAGAGCTAGAATTTACTTCTTTTCTCTTAGAAATTGAATGGAGAGCTAGAATTTACTTCTTTTCTCTTAGAATTTCAATGGAGAGCTAGGATTTACTCCTTTTCTCTTAGAATTTCAATGGAGAGCTAGGATTTACTCCTTTTCTCTTAGAATTTCAATGGAGAGCTAGGATTTACTCCTTTTCTCTTAGAATTTCAATGGAGAGCTAGGATTTACTCCTTTTCTCTTAGAATTTCAATGGAGAGCTAAGATTTACTCCTTTTTTCACGGAATTCTAAAGTTTTACTTCTTTTCTCTTAGAATTTCAATGGAGAGCTAGGATTTACTCCTTTTTTCACGGAATTCTAAAGTTTTACTTCTTTTCTCTTAGAATTTCAATGGAGAGCTAGGATTTACTCCTTTTCTCTTAGAATTTCAATGGAGAGCTAAGATTTACTCCTTTTTTCACGGAATTCTAAAGTTTTACATCTTTTCTCTTAGAATTTCGATGGAGAGCTAGGATTTACTCCTTTTCTCTTAGAATTTCAATGGAGAGCTAAGATTTACTCCTTTTTTCACGGAATTCTAAAGTTTTACTTCTTTTCTCTTAGAATTTCAATGGAGAGCTAGGATTTACTCCTTTTCTCTTAGAATTTCAATGGAGAGCTAAGATTTACTCCTTTTTTCACGGAATTCTAAAGTTTTACATCTTTTCTCTTAGAATTTCGATGGAGAGCTAGGATTTACTCCTTTTCTCTTAGAATTTCAATGGAGAGCTAAGATTTACTCCTTTTTTCACGGAATTCTAAAGTTTTACTTCTTTTCTCTTAGAATTTCAATGGAGAGCTAGGATTTACTCCTTTTCTCTTAGAATTTCAATGGAGAGCTAAGATTTACTCCTTTTTTCACGGAATTCTAAAGTTTTACTTCTTTTCTCTTAGAATTTCAATGGAGAGCTAGGATTTACTCCTTTTCTCTTAGAATTTCAATGGAGAGCTAGGATTTACTCCTTTTCTCTTAGAATTTCAATGGAGAGCTAAGATTTACTCCTTTTTTCACGGAATTCTAAAGTTTTACATCTTTTCTCTTAGAATTTCGATGGAGAGCTAGGATTTACTCCTTTTCTCTTAGAATTTCAATGGAGAGCTAGGATTTACTCCTTTTCTCTTAGAATTTCAATGGAGAGCTAGGATTTACTCCTTTTCTCTTAGAATTTCAATGGAGAGCTAGGATTTACTCCTTTTCTCTTAGAATTTCAATGGAGAGCTAGGATTTACTCCTTTTCTCTTAGAATTTCAATGGAGAGCTAGGATTTGCTCATTCTCTTTTAGAATTCGAAACTTATTTCTTTTTTTTTTCTATTATTTCAACGGAGAGTATAATTTTTGCTCTTTTCTCCTAGAATTCGGAAAGTATAAGGCTAAGTGGAGCCGGAACGGACCAGTCTTTACAGGAGGATGCGCGGGCAGGTTTTTGGTGGGGCACGGCCTATTGGGGATTGGCAATAGAATAAAAAATTCTTATACGAAGAAAATGGAACGGGAAACAGTGGTTTAAATTTTTGAACAAGTCTGAAGGCCCATGTTTTCCCCTGCCTTATTAGAAATTATTTACAAGAATACTGCTTTCGACGGGTACTGAAATTAAAAGTTTTCTGTATGCGGGACAGCGGGGGGCGCCCCGTAGGGGCGCCATCCCGCTGGTAAAATGAATAAAATAAAAGGAAATGAATATTTGTCAAAATTATTAGTACGTTTGAATATCCCGGGCTTGAATCATGAGAACGCTTGGCTCTGAAATTTCATTTTTTTTTTCATATTGCTCTGGTTTTCTCTTATTTTCTGTGCTTCTTTATGTTTTTGTTACTAATTTCGGCTAATAATGACGCAGCAATAGCTAATAATTAGTGGCTACATAAAGAAAAGATGACAGGCTAATTTTTAACAACAAAAATTTTGATAATTATCGTTCTTCCTTTCTTTTACTCGATTTTTTCTAATTTTTGAAGTTTAGTCCCTTTTTCAGTCTATATTATGCCACATCTGATTGTAAGCAAGGATGACACTACCAATACGAGAATATTAACAATCACACTGAATAGCATTTACATTTGCCCCCAAACGGTTAGTTTCTTTTTCGTCTATTACTATTTTTAGATCTCCTATGAATTTGACACAATATTTACGAAGAGCAATAGCCAAGAATCAGTTCGAATAAAGAAGAGCTACGACTGTTTTACTGAATTTTTACAATTATTGAGGCGAGAAGCTACATTGCAACAAGCTGTGGTAAGCTGTTATCATCTTCTGTTAATTTTTTAGATACCTGACGATCCATATCGACCAGCTATTGAAGAATTACAAGAATATCATAAGAAATATGCTGGACAATTTATGGGGAAGAAGAAACAACGATCAGTAACGGCAGAATTTTCAAGGATGCATAATGAAGAACAGTCAAAAGCAAGCATTTCAATGAATTATATATTACATCGGATGATGACCAACAAAGAAATTAGAGATTCTGCTGCAATGAAGGCTTTCTTCCTCGACTACGATTTTGAAATCAAAGAATTTGAACATTGGAATTTAAACGTAAGCTTGATTCTGTAGCCGGTTTCCAAGGGGAGAAGTTAGCATTCACCAGCTGTAACTGAGGAGTTTGAATTTCGAAAAAATGATTTGGATCCAAGGTATTCAAGCTCCCCAGCTATGGCATGGGGACGCTAACTTCTCTCCCGAGATTGGAAACCGACTATACTTGGCCTGAAGGCCAATTTTTCGCAGCTTTCACGCCAAAAGATTGGCGTTCGGGCCAAGTATGCACAATTCTATACGCCATTATTTTTAGATCTCAATTTCTGGCCCACAAGTTTCACCCAGTTTTTCTGCCAGGATTGATGATATCCTTTTCGATGTCGACGATTTATGGTATAAAATAGCCGTGACAGTACAAGGAAAAACGATTCATTATGTTTATCGGCAATATTTTGAACTTGAATTTCTTCATGATCAATTAATTGATGAATCACAAGAGGTAGCTGCTCTTTTTTAAGTTTGATCCCAATTTTAGCGTGGTAATTTGCCAACAAGCTTTCCAAAAGAATTAATACAGTTGCGAAATGAGCTAGTAAATGATTCTAAGGCTCGAATACTCAAGGAAAATAGCCCAGTAACAAATATTTATGCCTGGTTACGGCAGAATTCCGCTACTAGGAGCCAATTTAGGTAACTTTGCTGTTTACTGATTTATTTATTTTTAGAAAAATAGAACAAGCGCTGGATGTGCATACTCTCGAATTAAATGGATTTATCTATCTGCTGACGTTTCCTTTAACTAAGGGCGAGATGGAATTTCATTTTTTTGATGTAAAGAATAGTGACAAGAAGAAGGAAGACGCCTCTGCAGAAGATTGTATAAATATTATCGTTAAATTTTGTCCAGAAACTAATAAGGTTAGCTGTTTTCTGATCTCAAGAAGAATCTTTCAGTATTGCATCTCAGCTGGAGATGAGCCTAAAATCACTTATCATACTTACGAGGAATTAAAGAGACTTGATAAAACAATTCATACCAAATGGTTTTATAAAGGATGCGATGTAAGTTATTTTTAATTCCAGAAAAATTCTTTCAGTTCCCTAAATGGCCTTCAAATGATGCTGAAGAAATTGCCGATTATTTGAGAGCATTATTTTCTGATTGTATTCTTGCCTGGGATGATCATCTTCGTTTTGTATTAGGATTGAGCGATAAAGAGCCGGCTGAAGTACCACCAGAGGTTTTTTTTTCTTTTTATTTTAAGTAAATTCTACTCTTAGCCACCGCGAGAAGAAACGAAGAAAAATGCCGTAAAAGAAGTGAATATTGATGAGAAACTGGCTGAATTATATGATGAAAATGTTGATGGATTAGATGTCATTATAGCTGCAAATATTACTCATCCAAGACTTCGTAATGGAAAGGTTGTTTGCTCTTTTCCTGTATTTTTATAATTTTTCTAGCTATACACAACAATTGATGTAACAGTTGGATCCAATGAACCATACACAATACATCGTCATCATGGCGAATTCGAGCAGCTGCATTGTTATCTTACGCAATGTTTGAAGTATAAAGTTCAAGGATTCTACATTCCCGATTTGCCAAATCTTGATGATCTCTATGAAATGATGGAAGCTCTATATCAAATTAGTAATTATTATGGAGGAGTGGATACATTGGCTCGTCGACGGGAGGAACAAGATTTACAAGCGTTTGTTTTTTCATTTATTTCATTAATTTTGTTTATTTAGATCGGTTGAAGAAAAGCTTATTGAAGCTGCAGATGGCTATGATCAATTTCTTTCATTTATTCTTAACGATTATATATTATCAGATGATGGAGATGTTTGGGATTTTCTTGGTTTAACATGGGAAGATCTTTATGCAGAGGTTCTTTTTTTATTTTTCTATTTTCTAATTTAATTTTAGAAAGAAATCGTAAAACGTTTTGAAAACGTTGCCATTAGAAATTTAAAACGAGCTGAAGCTCAATTGCTATTGAAACAAGAATTTAAAACGAATTAACAATTTGTATTTTGTTATTTTTCTATAGCTACTAACATTTGTAAAATAAAGGTATGTAAGTATTTATTTTTGTTACATAATTCGAATCTTTGTCACTCGAGAAAGATCATGAAATCGTCGCGGTCACATTAGCGGAACGGAGAGAATCGGTATCACCTATCGGGTTCAGCTGAGTGGCATCCCACGGTATAAATAACGCCCAGTTACGTCAAAAGCTGACTTATTTCCTCCCATAAAATGGGCATTTCTGCTGCCTATGGGGCTATTGGTCTCTCAACTTTATGCATCTGCTCAACTCTAATCTACATTCCAACATTTATTGGCAGAATTCAATCAATCCAAAATGGATTGACTCTAAGCATGGATGAATTTAATGTCATGCAGGTTGGCGCCTTTTTAATAAGGAAAATATTTTCCAGGACGAGATTTGGGTCCAATTGGTTCGAGCCAGAAGGGATGCTCCTTTGGAGAAGAGGCACAAGCGACAGGATGACAACGAGCAGTGCAGTAAGTGTTTTACCAAATTAAAGAAATCATTTAGACTGTGATAATGAAAATCTCTGTCCCCCGGGGGCTCAAGGCCGACCGGGTCCAGATGGACTAGACGGAACTCCCGGTACTCCAGGAGATCAAGGCCCACAAGGAGTTCCCGGAATTGTTCCTGATCAAGATTACGGCTTTGGAAATGAATGCCGAATGTGTCCTCCCGGTCCCCAGGGACCTAAAGGCTATCCTGGCCAGCCTGGACCACAAGGACCACCTGGTGACCAAGGCGAGGAAGGAACCCCCGGCCGTCCTGGCAGTCTTGGAGCCACTGGAAGCCCGGGAGAAGTTGGAATGACCGGTGAATTGGGCCCAGAAGGAGAGAAAGGAACTCCTGGAGAAAATGGCGTTCGTGGAGAGAAGGGGCCGATTGGGCCTCCTGGAGCTCGTGGCCTTGTTGGACCTAAAGTAAGGTGTATGCTCCCCCCAGGTAACAATTCTTAGGGTTTCCCTGGTCATAGCGGCCAACCCGGGCATCCTGGAGATCGCGGAAAGGAAGGAGAACGAGGACCGGAGGGAAAACAAGGCCCAGCTGGCTACATGGGCAGAATTGGAGATTATGGAGGAATCGGAGAACCAGGAGAAGATAGCGGTTACTGTAAATGTCCGCCTAAGACCCAAAAAGAAGAACCAGTGGCTACAACTCCTGCTCCAAAAGAGGAATACGTCGAAAAGGAGGAGCCAAATGAGGTTCAAAATGGTGGCTATGGGAAGAAACTCTAATAAATCATTTATCGGTGGATTTTGGAGGTGTCGGGGCATCTTTAGTCGTTTCCTGTGGTGGACTTCCTGGAGCTGGTTGCGGTGGTGGGAAATTCGGCGGGACATTTGAAGCCGACGCTCGGCAATGACATCGTGGACGGCCACAACCACTTGCACCACATTTTGTGCAATATGATGGGAGAACCATCGGAAAATCTGGCAAATGAACTGATTTTCAAGAGAAAGGGATGAAAATTGCAAGAGGATAGGGCGAAAAATTAATATTCCATATTGACGGCATTTTTCCGATGAATCATAGCCTTTTCGCAATCAACCTTCGCTGTTTTCAAAGCAACGTGACCTAAAAATGGCGGAAGAAAGAAGACTGATCGATAAGAAAACAACCAACTGATAAAGGGGACAGTAAGGGTCTGGCCGGATTTTGCTTATCCGCGTTAGTAATTGGCCGTCAAGAGGTTGTCCGTCATATAGCTTCGCCGTATACCGTTCGGCCGTCAAGAGTTTAGCCGTCAAGCTTTTTGCCGCTCAGGGTTTGGCCGTGTTAGGTTTTGGCCGTATTTTTCTGCAATCTCGCATTTTTTGGTTGACGGCAGATTTTTCGCTAATTTACTGCATTATCTTCATTTTTATTGTTTTTGGTTTTTTATTGTTTGTATATGTTATCACTGCTGAAATAGCGACGAAATAGCAGGAAAATTGTGAAAAGATGGGGATAAAATAAGCCTGGGACGTCATTTGAAACAGCGAAAAATCTGTCGTCAACAAAAAAATGCAAGATTGCAGAAAAATACGGCCAAAACCTAACACGGCCAAACCTTGCGCGGCAAAATGCTTGACGGTCAAATGCTTGACGGTCAAACGCTTGACGGTCAATTCGTAACGCGGACATTCTAAAACGGCCAAACCCTATGACGGCCAAACCCTTACTGTCCCCTGATAAAGTCCATTTCCAACGGCCGTTTTCTGCGCTCCAGGACCTTTAGGCACAGTCCTTTAATTTTCTCGAGACAAATGTTCGTTTTTAGGCTTCTTCCAACTTTTGGAATATTTCTTACGCATCCTATAATGATCCCTGCGGTTTCTCCAATCGAAAAAGCAAAAAATATCATCGAAACTAGTAAAACTGAAAATCCAGAGCAAAAATTTGAATGCAAAAATTAAAGGACTGTGCCTAAAGGTCCTGGAGCGCAGAAAACGGCCGTTGGAAATGGACTATAACAACAATCTAAAATAATAGAATTTTATTTTTTTTATCACAACATGAAAGACACAAAATTTGAACCGGACAAAATGAAATTATCGAGTTTTTACCTGTGCATAAAGTTGCATGATATTCTTATCCAATTCCTTGCTTTTATAAGTATCCAGAATGTTCAGCATGTTCGCGGCCATCGATGGAATCAGGGCATTAACTCCGCTTGTAAAATCATTTGAATCTATTTGACGTAATGTATTCAAAGTATTTGCAACTTCATGAACTACCTAAAAATATTGAAATAATTAAAATAAAAATTGCAAAACATACCAGAGTACTTCCAGCATCCGACGGGCTAATGTGCGGCAGTGCTGGAACTTCTAAAGCTGTTCGAAGAGCACGTGCATACCAATTTCTATTCAAAGAAGCTGTCTGCAAAAGCAAAATATAAAAATACAAAAAAATTACTTTAGACAATACTAGAAGAGCAGTCTTCTGAGAGGTTTGATCCGAACCTAGAGCTAATCTGGATGTTGCTTCAAGCAAATCTTCAATGGCATCTCCAGAAATTTCAGCCAATATTTCATTTGAAGCTGCTGTAGACATCAATTGTAGGAAAGCTCTTCTTACGTAAAGAAGATTAGATGCTTCCTCTATAATGTTTAAATATTAACATGTAAAAAAAGTCTTACCTTGCTTGCTTATTTCATTGCTATCAATAACGGCAAATCGTGCTGCTGTAGTGAGAATAACTTGAAAATTTACACCAGTTTTAAGAGCTGCTTTCTTATGTTTCGCCACTATTTGATGTGTAAATATTAGTAAATGATTCATTGTATCCAATGTATTTGAAACCTAAAAAAGCAACATAACCAAGACAAAAAAATTCTTACTCCAGATAATTTTTCCATAAGAATTGGTAGCACTGGTACTATTTCCTCGTCCAAACTAACTACCATTCTATGAGCCAATTGACGAACCGGTTCGAGGAGAAATACATTTACCGGTGTGAGCTGTTCCAAAAATATCTAAACATGCAAATAACCAAAAATCGACGGAAAATCGCAAACCTCTAACAGCCTCATAAAAATTTCTACACAATTAGTACTTTTCATTGATTCCGTATTATTGAAGGCTTTAGTAATTCGGCTATAAATTTAGCAGTATACAGTAAAAAATATAAATAACAAACCTGCAATATCCAATAATATTTACCATAAAATCTTCGATGATTTTTACTGTATTAGCATCACCTCTTTCTCTAGTTATTTGTAATTCATTAACAGCTGATTGAAATTTAGTAACAAGATTTGTAGCTAATTCTCGAATATATTCTGCTTTCTGTTCCTTTGCTATCTCTCCAAATACAATTAGTATTGCCGTTGATTCGTATATGAATGATTGATCTTCAGGAGTTAAAAATTGATCAGCTTGCGGAGATACTGCTAATAGAGGTGCTAAACATTGTATCACCTGTATAAAGAAGTAGATTAAAAGAAAAATAAAAAATCTTACCTGGCTTACTAATGGACTTAGAACAGTTTTATGAGATTTAACAAAGCGGCAGAAAAGATAAACTATTCGCACACGTACTTTCTGCACTGGAATAGCAATACCTCTAAACCAAATCAACAATTAAAACGCGGAAAAGAAACTAACCTGGTATCTAAAAATGCTTCTGCAACGATGTTTACAACTGGCTGTGGATGAGCAGCAAGAAGTTTATCATAACGGCAAGCAATTTCAAAGTACAAGACATGAACGTTAGCTGAGCGGCCATCAAGACGCATATATTTCAATAAAGAAAGTGGAAGTTCTTCTGCTCGTTTAAGCCATCCTTCTGTTTTCTGCACAAAGTTGCACTAAAAAAAATAGAAAAAAAATAAATGCAACATGAAAGCAAAACATACCGGGATAAGTTCTGAAAGAGAATAAACCAATTGTGCTAAAGCTTCTAATTTTCTGATAGGAATATCTGAACCAGTAATCAATTCATTGACGGAGGCTTCTAATGGCGCAACAACAAGATCTGGACGCTAAAAATTAATTGCAACTTATCAAGAATGTATCACTAACCTTCATTCCAACTTGGTTTAATAAGCTTTTGAGTTCTTTTCTGTATTCAGTAAAATCCAATTCATCTTCTCCTTCGCCATCAACTTCCAAATGATCTGGCATAACAAATCGTTCTAATGCGATGGTAACTATTCTTCCAAGAATTGCACTTCTCTCCTAAAAAATAAAATAACTAAAATTATAAAAACTTACTGATGATAAATCTTCCCGTACCAATTGAGCATATTTAGTAAGTGTATCAACAACAAGTTCACTTAATTCTGGTTCTTCATTATTTAATACCATCAAAAGCGTGTCGAGATAAGGTTCCAAAAGAGTAATACATTGTGTAGCTTCTTCAATGGCTTGACTACTACGAAACCTGAAAAACAAGTATATAGTTCAATAAAAGTTTATCGCGATTCAGGTCAGCCCCCTGCAGACTAAAACGCGATTTAATCGTGTCTAGATCTCGAACCACGTCAACTATTCACCCTTGTCACATGCCGCTTTCTCTTAGCATTTCCCTTATCCTATCATTTCTTGCCGCAAATGTAGCTACCCAATCTGATAAGAGCTGGAATTACGGATGCGAATCATTGATATGCGATCCGCCCAAAATTTGCATCGTACAAGATCAGGTAAAAATTGACCAAGCAGTTCTTTCAGTTGTCTAGGTCGCACAATGCCTGGCCGATGCTTCTAACACGACACCAAATCTGTTTGGCGGCCCTGTATTTACTCAGCCCCCGCCGGCGCAGGAAGTCCCTATTAACTCGACTAAAAAGTTATACGAAAATGTTTTTAGATCGTGACATCGAACGTCAACACGCAATTTTTCAAGCAACCTCCAGAACCTTCTCAAACACTTCCTCCCGGCTTCTTCACTACACGGATAAATATTCCAATTGGCCCTGATCCTGGACCTACTACTACTACAGCTTCTTCGCCTTTTGCTCCACTTTTAAGCCTGTTCGGCTCTCCACCACCTCTTCAGTTGCCGACTTTACCCACACTTCCACCTCCTCCTACTACCACAACATCAACTCCTGTCAATATATGTACTCTTCCGCCCGTAACGGGGAACTGCTCAAAGGCTAGGATCATGTGGTAAAAAGATTTCGATTTAAAAATCTAAAGTGCTTAGGTATTTTGACACGGAAACCGGGAAATGTGAGAGGTTTAGCTACAGTGGCTGTGGCAATAATAACCGTTTCTCAAGCCGACTCCATTGTGAAGAAACTTGTGGTCGAAAATAAAACATCTAATAAATCTTACTTTGCTTGACAGTCAAGTAGCACGAGTCCCATACAATTGAGAAGTGATCCAACTCTATTCACATCCTCGTATTCACTGTTCTAAAACAGCTATCATCAAAAGTTTTATTGAAAAACTTACATTTGTTAGAGTTATTAGGTTGTTTTCTCTTAAAACTGTTCCTAATGCGACGATCAGCGATAGCTTTTTGGGTGGCGGCATTCCTTTTTGCATAAGGCTGGTAATAGCATGAATAGCCGCCTGAATAGAATGTAAAATTTGCACAATATGATATATTTACATCTGCAGTGTCACTGTTGGAGAGCCTGTTTATAATAAGGGGCATGAATGCATCATTGGCTATTAGTTCGACATCTATCCAATCAACGTATGCAGCTACAGCTTCCAGGCAAAGAGACTGTGCTGTAGAATTAGATGATGTATTCTGTAGAAAAATAAAGTAAGGTCATTAGAAGCGCCTCACCAAAATGGTAAACCAGCTTTCAACCATTTGTTTGATGCAAATATCACGCATGAAATCCTTGATCTTTGTATTTCGATCAAATACCTGTAGATAAATAATTCAAAAGAAATTTTTAAAAATCCTACCACTTGTGTTCTCTGTATGTCACGATCAACAACTTCTGTATCAATAGCAAGAAGTGTCTTCAAATAGAAAATGACAAATGTTGTAGAGTTCAAGTCTCGACTAAGGAAACTGCAACAGAATAGTTACAATTGCTTGAAGCCTTACAGATCATCCATATAACTTGGCCAACGTTCAGGAAAATCAGCAGCAAATACGAGTGAGAAGATATGAGCCCATTTGTTCAGTAGAAATACCGGCTGATCATCTGTCAATCGTTCCAACCAATTCGTCAACAGATTTCTAATACAAGTAGTAGTTGCTGCTTCGTTTGCATATCGTTTTACAAGAAATTCTTCTATTACTTGTAGCAGGAGGAATTGCTCTTCAAAGTTACTGCAAAATAAAGATTATACAAATGAGCAACAGCTGCTTACGTAGTCTTGCCTTCAATGATAACATTAGCAGAATTTTCCCATCCTTTATCATCTTGCTTTAGCTTCTGTAGTATGTTGTATGCCTAAAATTGAGGTTATTCAAAAATTACAATGAAATTTACGTGTTGAACGTTGGAAGGATCGGTGATTCCACCCTTGAAGACGTCACCATTAACCGAAATCATCATCTCATCTGAAAAATTTAAAAATTACAGTATGACCTTCAAATTTCAATTGCAACAGCTCAAGAATACATTTTTAGACTCTCTATTCATCTAATTTTGAGTCTGTGGTATGTTTTCTATGTAAAATACACACAAGAAGCTGCAAAAATAGTCAACAATATAGAAAAACTGGTGAAAAAGAGAAGAGGAAGAAATTTCGGAAACTGACCACCAGCAAATTCGTCACTGCCCGCCGAGGTCGGCACATTAAAGGTCGGGGGAACGGGAAATGGTCCTGGCGCGATGGCGCGGAATTGGCGGTAAATTCAAATTTCAAAATTAACGTGAAGCGAAAATATAAGAAAAAAATCAGATTAAGATAATACACTGGTCTGCAGCAATGACATCTAGTCAAAATGATCACCTCTATCAAACTCTAGGCGTTCGCCACCCCCCAACAGCCCTCTTTAGGGCTAATTCGGACGATTCTCTAGATGGAATGATAAATTTAAGTCCCAATAAGAAAAAGAGAAAGAATTATTACAAAGGAAAGTCGGGTGTTCCTAGAAAGTACGGGTATCAACCTAAAAGGTATTTTTTTCTTACAGCAAAACAAACGCAATATAGGAAGAGACCCATTAACAGGAAAAATATAGGAGGACGTCCTCCCAAAGAAAATAATACATCCTTGAATTCTCTTCCTCACAATATGGATACAGTTAGCTAAACTCCTTCGCTTATAATTTTTTTTGTTTACAGTTGGATTCTCCAGTACAAACCATGAGGTCCTATTCCCCTTTACAGTATGATGGTGTAGATTATGATTATCTGAATGAAAGCATTAACAGTACAAATGAATTGAATAATACAATAATGGACGGTTTGAAAAAAGATTATAGTATACTTTCTCAGATAACTCATGTTCTACTCTAAGTAGTTCGCAAAATAGTACAACCCATTTCTCAGGCGATAGACAAATTTTCTACAAATTAGTCGATAAATGTATGACTTGTAATGGGAAAAACGTTATAAATCTTCAAACGTTAAAAGTATACTATAACCTAAACTAAAATTTAGAAAATATAGGGGAAAGCAAAAGAAAAAAGTGGTAAAATACTTTGCTTCGTCGATGAAAATGGTTCCAATATTTACACGCATATTAGGCTACCAGAGAAACATCCTGCTTTGTCTACCACATCAGATGCTCGCTCACTCGGGTATCTAAAAATTTAAGCTTCCTAAATTTTAAATATTAACAGAAGACGTGCCGACATAACTACAGAAATATTACAGTGGCTAGTTTCTGAAGAAAATAAATTAGCTGAAATAGATTCAATGGCAAAGATAATAGCGAAAATATTAAAAAGAAATAATGCAATGCGAATTAAAGTAGAAAAAATGTTAAAAGGGCAGAAACATAGCGAAAATGCTATAGTAAAAACAAGTTAGTTTTAAAAAAGAGAAAGAATATAAAAGTATATAGAAAATGCAATGTCAACGATTGTCCGTTTAACTACTTCGAAAAATAGTGCGGAAACATTGATGTTAGATATGAATAGACTAGCACAACAACGCATATTTGAGCCAAGAAAAGTGTTTCGCAGTTTATATGAATCAAATAATCTTGATGCTGAATATAAAAATTTTTGGGCAACAGTGGAACGAGAAGGTTGGTCGACTGATTATTTGACATGCAACGGCGGAGCTATTTAGATTATAATGAAAACGTGCCTGTTGCCATTATGACAAATATCCATGAAGTATTTTGTAAATACGTGAAGAAAATGAGCCATCTGATAGAAATATCTCCGAGGACTAAAAATTCCCTGCTTCTCAAAGTCGGCTTGGACAAGGGTGATGAAGATACGAAGCTATCTATTTCTTTGGCCAATCTTCCAAAATCGCAATCTCCTTATGCGCAGCTCATCGTGGGAGCATATGAAGGCCCAGATAGCAATGCTTATCTGAAGAGCTGCCTGGCGGACGTTTTCAAAGCTATTGGGCTAATTAATTCCATCTCCTTGAAAGGACAGACAATTCCCGTCCTACATTTCTTAGTAGGGGATAATAAAAGCCTAAGCGCCATGGTGGGCCACGCCGGCCAGTCTTCCGCTTATCCGTGCGTATTATGCTCTCTGGATTCAGCATCAGTCAAAAGTGGAATGAAGCCTAGAATTAATCAAGTGGAACCAAACCTCCGCCATCCTGGTTATACATCTTCCTCTCTTGTTGAGCTTTCCAATTGTCGATTAGTTCCGCCGATTCTTCATGATATTTTGACGCCTGCCGGAAGCCTTTTATCTTCCATCTACAGAGATGCCACCTATCTTGATAAGCAATATATTAATGGAGATATAATAGTACAAGCCAATTTTCCTTCTAACGATCGAAAATCACATGGATTAAGTCAATCAATCAGTGAAAAACCCAATATGACAAATTCGGGACTAAATAATTGCCGCAAAATTGCTGATAAATTTATCTCGAAATTAGCTGGCTGCACAGGTTAACTAAACTTATAATTTTCATTCGCCACTTTAGGACTGATACGTTCGAGTGACAGAGGCTGCGCATGCCCGTGGTGCTTCGAAAAAATAGGAGTTCGTTTGGCAGCAAAAATTACAAGTGGTATCCAAGCATGTGAGATATGCAAAAAATTCGTCCATAATGTTTGCAATGGGGAATTAAATCCACAAAATTTCTCTAAAAATATAACGTGCTGGAGGTAACAAAAAGGAATTTTGAGTTTACATGAATTTAGCTGTAAATTTAATAATATCGACCCAGTGTGGGTCTTTCAAAATGCAATAGAAAGGCTAGAAAAGCAGCAAACCGAACAAGATCTCCTTCAAATTTGTCGCCAGTATCAAGGTTTTGTACATCATATAGATAAGGTTTTGAACGAAATTAGGGTCATATGCCAGCCCTTCCATGGAGGTCAGTTTTTGTAAAAATAATCTCGCTTGCATCATAAGTGAATATAGGTTGCTTAACGGGAAACCATGCACAAAGATTCCTAGAAAACATAGAAAAAGTAATCAAACCTTTCCTCTCTTTTGACGACATGGATTTAAATCAAAAAAATGCTGTTAATAACCTAGGAATGAATTACAGAAACGTAAGAGAGAAGGAGACAAGGATAAAGAATAGTTACAGATTGGAGTTATACTAAAAAACATCCAGTCGCTAACAATTAATGATTTCCTAACAGATGAAGAACAAGAACAACTTCAAAAAATGTGTAATTTGTTACCGAGAGCGATTGAAGTTATACCATCAATGCATATGACACCTAAGATGCACGCTCTCAACGGTTACAAAATATTATAAAGAAATATGCGCAATTTTTAGTTCACTTCCCCCATTTTGCTCAAGAATTTGGAACGTTGGGTCGATTTGGCGAGCATTACATCGAACATTGTCACGTCGAGTGGAAGAAAATCAAAGCACACTATAGTACGACCCGAACTGGTCCCCAACGCCTAGAAGCAGTTATGCGAAATGTTAACATTCGGAATCTGATTTTGT
The DNA here is from genome assembly GCA_964036215.1 of Oscheius sp. DF5033. Classification (NCBI taxonomy): domain Eukaryota; kingdom Metazoa; phylum Nematoda; class Chromadorea; order Rhabditida; family Rhabditidae; genus Oscheius; species Oscheius sp. DF5033. The sequence continues at coordinate 5,760,040 of CAXIWN010000009.1, read as the reverse complement.
ATGACCACAACTAACAACTGATCATGGCAAATAAACAAGTATATGATAAATAATATAAATAATAAATAAAAATATTGAACAGTGAGAGGAGAAATAATCGCGAATGCGTCGCGTTGGGTGAAAACACCGCGTAAACACAGGACGAACCCAATATTTACAACGGAGGTTATGAATGCATGATCTTAACCAAAACTAAACATTTTTACATTTTTCTGTCTTGTGCAATCGATCAGGCGTATTGAAATCTACTAGAATGAGTTTTTTCAGCTAAATCGAACAAACCACTTCAAAGATATAGCTGCTTTTTAATTTCTATAAAAAGTTACTTGGGCAATCTATGGTGCAAAAACTCATTCTAGTAGATTCCGATACGCCTGATCGATTGCACAAGACAGAAAAACGTAGAAATGCCTAGTTTTGCTCAAGATCGTGCATTCATCTTATAGTCCAAAATTGCGCGGGAAAACTGGCGTCTGTCCAGAAATTCAAATTTTGGCGAGCTGTGTCGTCCTAAAATCCTGCGTCTTGGCACGAAATGTTCAGCCGCCATTTCAAACTACGGTGCTTTCACTCCCTTTCGTTCTGTTTTGTCTGTTTCTGTCGCCGTTTTTATTATTCTCAACCATTTTTATTGCAAAAAATTTGTAGAAAATGATGAGCATGCTGTTCGCTATAATTTACACTACCTATTCCTCATGTATTTTATTGTTTTCTTCACAAAATTATGGCATTTTGCTAATTTTCTCATTTCAGATGGCAAAGAGTTTACGATCAAAATCCAAGAGAAAGACAAGAGCCATTGCTCGGATAAAGAAAGCACCAAAGGAACATAAACGACTTGAAGAAGCTGTAGCAAGACGTGAAGCTTTTGATGCAGCACAAGCAGGTAAATTTTTATTTCATTTCTTGATATTTTGAGAAATTTCTCAAATTGATATTTTGAGTATTTTAGAAAAAGCTAATGAAGAATTACCAACAGCAGAAAATGGAGAACAAATGGATACTGGTAAAGAAGCAACAATCAATCTAAAAACTATGAAACTTGCTGATGGAAGTTATCCAGCGTGGTTGAGTCAGAGGTTCGTTCTTTTTTTACTTCTTTGCATTGTATTCATCCTTTTCAGACATATCAAGAAGATGAAGAATAAAAATTTGAAGAAGCAGAAAGCAAAGAAGTCAAAAGGACGTTAGAATAATTTCATAGTGTCTTAATCATCATCGTTACGGGATATCTGTTGAGTTTGTTCTTGTTATAATACAATACATCTTTTTTACAATATTTATTTCTTAGAATCGGCTAAAGCCAAGAACAAAGGATTTAAGAGAAAATAATAGTAAATACAATAATTTTGAGTGTCGTGTCAAGAAGAAATGTCCAAAAAGAAGAAGATATGAATACACTTTTCCAAGAAAAAGAAAACAAACCGGATAAAAGCTATATCACGGTATAAATTATACAAAAAAGGGAAGAAGGCAGGTTGAAAGCCCCGTAAATTATTGGAAGAGGGGCTAGAGAGAAATTTTTGCGGGGGAAACCTAAAATAGGTGAAAACACGTAGCTCATTGGAAAAAAATCAATATTTTTTGCCTAAATTTTGGTAGAAAAAGGCTAGTTATGCATGTTTTTTGGAGACCGGAACGGGGGGATAGACATTTTCTTTGGTAAAAGATTTACATAATAACACAGCCGCAACATTTTTTACTTGGTCCGCCCTGCCTCTTGCCGGATTCTGGATAACGACGATTGATCTGTCGAACCAGATCATAAAATACCTAAAAAAAACGGGGGATTTCTTAGCTTCCAAGGTTATTTTTACCTCGTTAACATTAATTTTTGCCTTAGCTGAGGTTTCCAAGAAAGCGGAACCAAATTGTCGAGCCAAATTTTGACCTTGATCCTTGCCAACAACCCTCTCATCCTCCAAATCGCATTTATTTCCAACCAAAATCATTGGAACCTGGAATTTCTTTTCGGGTTAAAAAATTCAGAATTTTATTTTCTTTATGGAAGACTCCAACCAACCTCGTCAGTGTCTTTTACACGTAAAATTTGATCACGAAGATCCATCAAATCATTGAAAGTCGACTGGGCTGTGATCGAATAAACCAACACAAATCCCTGGCCATTTTTCATATAAAGATCTCGCATGGCTGTGAATTGTTCCTGAAACGTGCAATTTTTCTTAAAAATCACAGGAAAAACTCACAGTTCCGGCTGTGTCCAAAATTTCCAGCATACATTGCTGTCCGTCGACTTCCACCTGCTTCCTATAACTGTCTTCGATTGTAGGATCTGAAATAGAACGTAAATTTCAACGGGAATTTATTATTTACCGTATTTCTCGACGAAGATCCCTTGCACGAATTGGACGGTCTGAAAAGGGGAAAATGTTTTTTACGTACAAAATCATGGCATACTCTGCTTTCTCCACTTTTCTCATTTATTGCCTTCCAATGAGGGAAGGCTTTCCAAAAATTCCTCCAACCACATTTTTCAATGGGTCGGATGAGTTACGCACCTCAAGAGGTTGAACCTTATCGGTTGGCACGTTTTCATAGCGCTGAAAGGTCGTTGCGACCTGCTGCCGAGAGTTTATGGTTGCGGGCGCAGGGGTAAAACTTTGCATGATTCAGCGCCGACAGGTTTAAAAAAAATTCATAAAAATTAGTTTTTATAATATTTTATTAAATTTTTATAGCGTTTTGTAGTGCAAATCGAGCTCTATTGAATGACACCAAGTTACGCATAAAATCGTGTGAAACGAATTTAGAAAGCAATTTTTTTTAGAAAATTCCAACTCACCAAGGCGCTCTTTCCAACTCCTCCACTTCCAAGCACGACGATCTTGTACTCGCGCATGATCTGAAATACTTCCCTTTAAAAAATTTTTAGAGGACACCAGAGAGGAGAAGAAGAAGATCAATTGGTGCTCAATTAGTGAGAAAATTGGAGGGGCCTCCAAATGGAGATGGGGCGAAAACAAACACAGAAAAAAAATTTGGATCGAAAATACGGGAATTTCTAGCCAGAAAGCAGTGTGAATCAATCTTGTTTTTCTCCTTAAAAAAATTAGACTGGAGAGAATATGATGGAAATGAAGTGTGGGTGGAATAATATCAACACAGGAAAATGGGGAGAGAAACAAGAAGAATGAATCATCGGATTTTTTTAATATTTCGGTCTTTCTTTGATTTCATTGCGAGTTTTAGGCCACATTTAAGGGGAAAATTCTACAGTTTCAAAGCTTATTTAGCCAAGAAAAGGGAAAATGAAATAGAAAGCCTGTCGATCAATATGAACTCGAATAAAATCCAAAAGAAAGCGAAAAATCTATGAAATCTCGCGTCGAAATTTGGGAAATATGCCAAAATTCGAATAAAAGCCGAGGGGAATATTGTCATCTGACGGGGTGGCATCCCGCCCTTCTCCTGGGCGATGGTAACCCGTGGAGAATATAAACAAGCAACAGGGAAAAGGGGAAAGACGCTTCTGGAATCAACAATTCGGGGCAAAATGACGAGGAGACCAGTAATTTGATCTAGAAACATGGGCTTATAGACTTAAAATTTGTTATTTTAAAGGAAATTCCGCGAAATAAAAAAGTTTCTGGTATCGGAAAATAGCCTAGATTCTGCTCTACAAAATGAGCTATACCTCATAATTTTTGGCTGAAATTTAAAGAAATGGCGATTGTTTTTAAAAATTTACGCAGAATTCGAGAAGAAATGGAAAAAACCTTCTTTTTTTTCGAAATTTTCAACCCACAAATTCTGATGAAAATTAGCTAAAATTATTCAAACAAAGTGTTATTCGGCCCAGCCACAGTAGAGTCTGTCACTAAGCATCAACAATTCCCAAGCATTGTGGCCCTTTCCCAGCAAAAAGAAGGAGAAAAACATCCTCCTTCAAAGGGGAAGCAGAGAGAGGCTAACACGACTAATCCACCAAGCGAAAGGGCGAAATATGATGCTGGGCATGCTAATCCCCCTTTTTTACCTCAAGTGACAAAAACACTTGCCATTTCTTCAGTTTCATCAATTAGAAGCGTTTTTATGCGGAATTTTATGCAGATAACGGTAAAAATGTTTAAAACCGTCGAAAATTATAGAAAAATGACAGAATCTGGAAGAATTTCCCGATTTTCACCCACCGCGAAGCCCCAAAGAACGCCTGCCCGCTGTTTATAAGATTTCTACTAAAAGTTCATTAAAGGGATTAAAAAAGTGACGGAGAAGTTGACTGGTGGTGAAAATAGCCCGGGTCCGGCGGACAAATAGAGGAGAATTGTGATGCTCGCGAGCTGCTAAGGACAGCCAGCGAGAAATCAACACAGAGAGAAATGACGACAGATGGGAAAAACAATAAAATATGTCAAAAATTACAGGATTTCCACAAAAATTATAAGAATTTAGCCCATTAGCTGGCCTCAGACAGGAGCGTCAATGACAAAAGATGATGATGATCAATCAAAATCGACCGGAAAAGGTGATGACAGGCGAGATGAAGAGAAGAAAACAATAAATAGAAATTGGGGGGAAAATCGGATGATTTTCTCTTTTTTTTCTGGGGATTTTTGGCAGAAAAATAGGGAAACTTCCAGGATTTCAAGGATTATCAAAGAAAAAGGTACAGGGATGAGAAAAATTTTGTTTTCTTGCTTTATTCAATGAATAAAACGGAATTTCGTCATGTTTGGATGAAAATACGTGAGAAAATACAAAAATTCTGTAATTTTTCGTGGCTAATTTTAGGAAAATAAGCAGGTTTTGAGCGAATGTTGAAGAAAACTACGAAATATTACAATTTTCAGTGCAAAATGGCAGGAAGATTGAAAATTATATGATTTTAGCATGGAAATAAATGGAATTCGATTATTATTGGTTTTAAAATTTTGAAAACTTGCAGAAAACTATAAAAAATTGAGAGATTTTGATACTTTTTGACTATTTTATAGTTTACCCGGAAAATGAACAGGAGTTACCTGGTTTTCCACATGAAAACCCAAAAAAATGAAAAAAAAATTCAATAAAAGCGGACAAAAAAGTGCCTATCCAAGTGGGGAAAGCTCTCGATAAGGGGACCAAAAGCGTCTGTGACTAATCCTTGGCCAAATGGTCGTCGCCCCCACTCTTGCACCGGAACGTGGAGCGACGGGAGAGAGAGAGGAGGGCCGCGAGAGAGAGACAGGAGACCATACACACCGACCAGCCAAACTGACGGCCATTGATTCTATTCCCGAAATCGATCGATGGAGGGGGAGACCGCTGGCACGGACGAGGATTGAGACCGCCCGTATTCTCACCCAGCTGGACACACGTTTTATAGACTCGGAAATGGAGGAGAAATGCCCAGAGAAATGGGGAAGTTTCCCTTATTTTTGGGGGGAAATTCATTGAAAGCTAGAAAAATGGATTTGAGCAGAAAAAAACTGGCCAGCAAAAATAAAAACGCAACTACTTGAAGGTTTTGGAATCGAACTTGATACTAACCGGGCTCAATGTTGCTCGACTTGCCAGATCGGACAACCGCGCCTCATTTCAATGCAGCAATCGGTCGAAAACCCGTAAATCCTTTAAAAAATTCGCTGTTTCTTTAAATTGCAGTCAAAAAATATGAAACATGTATCATTTTGTAGAGGAGAATCTGGGCTACATATAAAACATCGCCAATAAGAATGCCAAAAACATGCAAAAAATTAATTTTCATAGTTGGCAAAAATTTTGAAATTGCTACTATTCCGCCCAATTAGCTTCTGTATGCTCAGTCTATTTACCAAGCTGCTTATTAAATGGAATAGGACAAATGGAATCCAGATTCTATGACAAAAAAACCGTACAATGGGCGCTTACAACAGAAATTCATTGAAGCAGGGGAAATCCCCATAGAAATTGAAGAATTTGACCTATTTCTAGGCAGGAAACTGTCAAACTTCGCGCATTTTTATAGAAAAAAAAGGTAGACAAAGTAAAGAAGGAGGTGGTGGGCACTCGTCCAGCCGAGGCTATTACCCTTCTCTCCACTCAGAAAGGAGCAAGGTCGCCTCTTTTCTGGCGGTCGTCCTCTAAAAACCCACCCCTCCTGTCGTTTGCATAAACATTCGACGGGGGATAATAATTGGTTGTTAGGAGACAGACGGAAAACGAGCTGGAAAGGGCCTTTGGCCGCTTTTTTTTGGGCAAAATCCTGGGAAAATATGGGTTTTTTTATAGAAAAATAAAATTTTAGGGGTTGATAAAAAGCAAAAAATGAAAGTAATGGTAAGCATTCGAACTCGCGTCGAATAGATCAGCACAGGGACTCTCTACCCTGTTGCGCCATTTCTTTCGACGATTCTTATCTGTTACACCTTCTTTACCCACTTTTTCTATACAAAATCCATTTTCCTATTAATCTCTTTAATTTTTAATGTTATTTTTCGTGTTCAATATATGGGCAAATAAAATGTTTTTTGGAATTCTTGGCCGCTTTACTTGTGTGATTTCTCCTCTTTTGGTAATTTTCCATCTATTTTCGATGTTTCTATATTTTTTAGACAAATTTTCAGTATTCTGCGTAAATTTCTGATTTTTTTGATACCAGAAATGGACAAATAAAATGGTTCTCGAATTTTTTGATGCCCAAAATGAAGACTTTGAATTTTTTTACTGTCTAACTGTGGCTCGATCTATTTTTCTCAAAATTCCAATCTTTTTGTTTTATGTTTAGGAAAATTCCACTCCTTAAAATCCTTTAAAATCATTCAGAAGATGAGAAACAGAGCTGGAGAGAGGGAGAGGATCGATTACTCTGGGACAAATTAGCCAAGTGAGAGGAGGAGAGCCAGCCGGAGTCAGGAATTAAATATGAGAAGAAGCATCTGCTGCCTTATTTCTTTCTCTCTTTGGCTGAGATTACTGGCGTGGGTGGTGGGGGGAGCAGAGCTTATGAATTAGAAAAAAAGAGGAGGAGAGGAGTCAAGCCAAGGGGATAATCGAATCGAGCTGTCATCAGGAGGCACAGGAAATGAAGGGGAACGAGAGCGAGATCGGCAAATCGCCCGGATAACAGCCACAGCCAAAGGGATCAGGGAGCAGATTCGAGAAAAACTCCACGACCTTTTGGGAAAAATTTCATAGTTTCGGCTTCTTTTTCCCGTGTGACATCATTTTCTGATTTTTTTAGGATCAAAAACCCAGAACTTTATGGAAATTACGGCCAAAATATTTTAAAATCATAAAACTATCAAAAAAGTGGGAAAAACCGCAGAAGGAGCTGAAAATCAACCAAAAAGATAAAAAAAGATTAACGAGCAATTTTTGGCACAAAAATGCTCAGAATTTTATGAAAAATAACAAAAATAATAAAATAACTACCGAAACTGGCGGAAAGACATGAAAAAAAGCATTATTCACGAAAATCTCTTGAATACGCGGATATTTCACACAAAAATCATTCTGCTTCCTATTTTTTTCAATTTTTCTTCAGCAGAAAAGAAAATACGCAAGAAAATTTAGTCAGCAGCTTGTTATCCAAATTTTTGACAAAAAATGATGCTAAAAGCACCAAAACTACGCCAGGATGTTAGCGTAAGGCGCGATCGCTGTTCATCCTGGATTTCACTAAGAAAAATAGTCGAAAAACCGATTGAGAATTATAGAAAATGCTTGTATTCTTGGGAAAACAAAAAATTTAGTTCTTTTCAGCACAAAACGGCCTGAAATAAATATTTTAGGGATTTTTTCAAAGAAAATTCGGTTTTTTTCCTATAATTATTTATTTCTAACTATTACAATCAAAATCAACAATAAAAATGAGTAAATACAAACCCGCGGAATTATCTAAAAAAATCTGAAGAAATTAGGAAGATTTCGGTTGGGCACGTGGTGGTCCGACTGGAAGTCCTGTTCTTCCAAGAACATGAGGTTCCGGTTGTGCTCCTCCAATTCCTGAAAAAAATATCAATGTTTCATCGAAGATTTATAAAATTTCATGTTAATTATACTTCGATTTATAGAAAAGAAGATGAAAGATTGGAAATAAGACGAAAAACTAACCAAAAAACATTGCACCACCAACTAAAGCTGCAACAGTCAATCCTTGTGCTGCAACTCTTCCTCTCATGTATAATTGTGCTCGGTTTGGATTTTTCTTCAATGTAGCAGCAAGCATTCCTGAAAAAATACAATGAATTACATTTTCATCAACGTTTTTTCATAAAACAAATTGCTTCAATGCCACAGAGCTTAGAAATTGTTCTTATAACATATTCTGCATTATTTTAGGTCTAGAAATATTAAAACAAAGCTGAAATACAAACCTACAAGACAACCAACAGTTGCAACCATTCCAATTGGTATAAATGGATTCTGAAAAGCTTTTTGCAACGCTGAAGCAGATACTGAACCGGCTCTTGAACCTTCTAAAAAGATACTTTATGCTTGAAATATTAAAAAAAACATAAAAATAAGAAATAAGACTAACGTGACATGTCCTGTGGAATGAGGGGTACGTTTGTCGTGTAGTTGCTTCTTTCCATCTGAAAAATACTATTTTCTATTGAAACATTAGCTGGTTTTCTATAAAATTTAGCTTCTAAAAGTTGAATAAGCAATATTTTTAGTTTAAAACTTCAAAAAAATAATCAAAGAAATTAATAAAAACAAACCTGCCAAACCATATGAGCTTGATGATCACGAAAATCATGTGGTGCTGGTGGTTCTTTCATTGTTTCTGCCATTTTTATATCTAAAAAAGTATATTACAAATAAAACATAGTGAAAAATGTAAAAGAAACGAGAAGGAATGAAGAGAAATAAGAAAAACAACATCTGTGCAAAAATAAAAAGGCAGCTTGCAACCGTGAAAGCATCGTGCGTCCACACTCGTAAATTCTCGGCAGCAGATAGCAAAGACTTTCTACGGATGATGTTTGCACCATCCTAATAGGATCCACCTTGAGGTTGGTAATTCCCTAACCTGGGCAACTAGTGTTAGTGACAAATTTTGGAAGCCCTCCATGTTGGAGGGAAAATTGCGCTATTCTTATGGTAAGTTCAAAATTTCCACCGAGAATCCCGTTTTCAGTTGAAAAGTACAAAATCTCCGGAAAAATGGCCATGTTTTCGTTGTAAAAAAGGGCAAGTGCACTCGTTTAACGCCAAAGGCATCAAGCTGACGCCTGCAGAGGATAAAAGCGACTCTTTTGACGTCACAGGAACCAGCTGTTACTCCCCGCATTGGCTCCCGTATCTCCTCCTTTTTTGCCAATAACATTTATCACATTTTCCCTGCGGTTTCTAAAAAATTGAGGAAAATCCCCCCCCGCGAGTGCCGCCGCGATCAAGAGTCCGCCTCTCGCCGACCTGGCGCCTGCCGCGATATTGATTGGCGCACTTTTATTTTCTGTTTATCTCTTGCACCCCGGTAGCCATATTTTCCGCCAATTTTTTCGGCTTTTCATCGAATTGAAGCCCTTCTGTATCAATAAAATCTTGTTTTTCATCAAATTTCCCAATTTCTTCCAGTTATTTGCCCGTTATTTTAATATTTTTGAGCGCTGAAATGATTCGAAGCTTTTTCTTTTGAGGAGAATGGAATAATTGACAATTTGCCGTCAAAATTTATTTTAGCAGAATTTCCCCATGTTTCGGGAAGTTTTTACTAGTCAAAGGGAAGATTTTTGGCGGTCACTTGTCTCCGCTTCATTTTCCTCCGAATTCTTTCCATTTTCTCGAGGAAATCCCTCGATTTCATCCTTTCTGGCCTTATTATCTGGAAATTTTCACTAATTTGGGGGTTTTGACCCTTATTTTGGCTATTTTTGATGTTCCTCAAATAAAATATAAGGGATTTAGGCTAATTTTCCTTGCCCTCTTTGGGAGCGGGCTTTCTATGCACCAATACCGTAATTTTCAGCGAAAATTACTGGGTTTTCCATGTTCTAAAAGCAAAATTGGTGAAAATATGGTAACAAATAACCATAAAATGGTAACCATAAAAATCCCTCAAAAAAAAGGGGGCTTCCAACATTTACATCACTAACACTAGTTGCCTAGATTTCGAAAAGCCACCAACCTCAAGGTTGATCCTGTTTAGGATGCGGCATATCAAGGACGCCGTAAGTCGTTGCAATCAGCTGCCGAGAATTTACAGGTGCGGCCGCGCTTCTGTCTCACACAATTTTTGATCAAAATTGCCTAACTATCAGGTTCAATAACTGAAATTTCGGCCAATAGGGAAGTTCACCAAAGACTATTTTTGCGTGCCGCGGCGTGTAGGTCAGCTTTCAAGCCGTAAAACTTTCGGGAATAGTAAAATAAACTCTACTAAGCCTAAGCCCATTTTTTGACAGAAAAGAAATGAGAGAAAAATTTTTTAGAAAGGTTTTTGGGGCGCAAGTGTGGGGAAGTTCACCAAATGAGCCTGAACTTCGTCGCCCTGTAGCTCACCGGGTTGACTTGCCAATTTGATTTAAACGATTGAAATAGACACAACCAAGCCTAATCATGCCTACGGTAGAGAAAAAAATTAGAAAAAAACGATTTTGGAGGAGGTTTTAGGGCGATGGTGAACTTGGTGATGGTGAAGTTCCCTGTTCGCCGAAATTTCATTGTAAATTACGTAGTATGCGTAATAGAATTTTTTTACTATGATGAATACGCGAGTGAATAACCGGGAAATCACTTCAACACCTTTTTCCCGGTTGCAAGCGTTGACTAATGGGACGATTATTCACTTTTTGACATCAGGAGATCATATTATGTAAACAAGGGACAACAAGGGACTTCCTAATTATCACCGCGTTTTTTGTTAGTTCAAAAGCCAGAACACCTAAAGTTTTAAGAAATCCGGGTTACGAAACCTGTGAAACTTTTCAAAAATCAGGAGCACGTCTCTAATTTCCCTGAAAATCCCCCATTCCTCAAAGATTTCCCCCCTTTCAATGAGTTCTAAACTCTTTTCCTTGTTAAATTTCCCGCTCTTTTGATTCTTTTCTTGGCTTTTTTGTAGCTTGCCCTTTGAAAACATCGAAATTAACAAGATAAAAGGGGGAAATATGCCCGTTGTCCTTTTTATAAAAACGGTGATTAGCCGCTTTAGAGCTCGTGGACGTCATCGTCTCCTCTTTTTTTCTGCTTCAATAATCGACGGCCGCGTTTAAAATTATTAAAAAGAATCGTCACAATTCTTGGAAGCCCGGGATTATTTCCCTTTGAATGTCACCTGGCGAATAGAAGAAGTCAGAAGTTAATCCGCTTGCAGCTGAACGAATCCCTGTAATGATTATGATGTCAAATTATATTTTACAAGGGTCGTACCAGTTGGAACACAGCCGCGGGATCAAAAATCTGTGGCTAATTATGGGCGCGTCAAGCGCCAACACAGTACATTTGTCCTTTTTAGCTAAAAACAAGGGGATTTTTGCATTACTCATAGTGAACTTACCATGGAAACTGCCAAGATTATTTCCCTTCTCAGAGGAAGGGCTTCCAAAATTTATTCCACTAGCGCTAGTTTTCTAGGCTAGGAAAATACCAACCTCAAGGTTGATCCTATTTAGGATGCCGGTAATTCACGAACGCGAGAAGTCGATTCTATCTGCTGCCGAGAATTTACAGGTACAGGCGCAGCCTCTTGATATTCCGCCTGTCTACTGCTACAGTAGAAGATCCATGCTTCTACGTTTTAAAACATCCATAAAAATTATTTACCATGCAAAATTTTTGGAGACTTTTATATGAGCTTGTAGAGGAGACAAAGGGCTATTTTTTGATCTAAAAAGTTGAGAATTCCAGCATTTTCCTCATTTTTTAGAGAGATTTTAAATTTTTCTTCCATTTCTTTCCATCTTACCCTGCGATACGGTACGCGTTACGTCGGCAAGGTCCACCCCCTGGAATTTTAGTTCTTAAACGGTTTTTTGCCGTCTTTTTCTCACTCTCCTGCGGCCGTTCTCTTTCTTCTCTCTCTCCCCGTTCAAATTCTTTGTCCAATTAACCCGCCGTCCGCTCGCTTTTGATGGATATATTTTCTAATTGATTATATTCCGCCAAGGCTAGGGAAGGCAGAAGAGAAAAAAATAGGAAACGCCAAGTTCCGGAAGAAAAAAACTTTTTGTTTGTGAACATCGCGAACCGCGCCCTAATTGGGGGTCATTGCAAATTGAGAGATATCACGTGCCCAGCGAGAAGCTGCAGAACGGTTTTTGAACACACATTCGCATCAAAAATTGACATTTTTGCAAGAATTGGTACCTGGAACGTCGATGGGACACGTGATAGGCCCCAAATTTAGCTGATACGCTGGTGATTTAGCTGGTACCAGGCACGAAATTGTTAGCAAAAATCTCCTGCCAGCCAGGGAAATCGAACTCGGGATCCTTGAGTCAAAAATTCTGAGCTTTTGACCACTGGCGAGCCGAAATTTTTGTATCTACCGTATCCTCGGCAATATTCCGGGTCTTTTCTACCGTAATTTCACCCAAAACCCATCTTGAAGTCATAAAATCACTCAATTTGATTGGTTTCTCCCGGAAATCCAGGATCAGCCAGTATTTCCAGGATTTTCAGGCTACGTATAAGATTATTGCGACCGCATCGGTCTCGCTTTACACGATCAGAACACGAATTTTGTGCAGTCACCGTATTTTCCCTGGTCTCGGCGATCTTCTTTATCCTCTTGGCTCTTATTGAAAGCGCTTGCAAATTCTCTTTTTCCCCCTTTTTCTTTAATAAAAATACAATTTTTCAGGTCAAAATTTGGAACTAATGACAATTCCACGTGCGTAAACAACAATTCGAGAAGAATGATCCCATTTTCTCGATTTATTCTTCTTTTCTTGGCGGTAACTACCGTAACCGGGGAATGTAAGTATTTTAAATTTAAAAAGGCGCGCTTGGGGCAACACCGGAAGCGCCTAATTCCCCCATTTCAGCTCCAACAGAAGGCTACAAAACAGGAGCAAAGTCTTCGGCGGAATCTCGGGCCAAATTTCACAGCGTCTACAACAAAGCGGAAGTATTCTTTACCTCAACTGAACATGCCCTTGACCGTGGGCAGAAGCTTTTAGCCTACATGTACCATGAACAGCCAGGATTCAAATATGGTAAGTGCCCATTTAAAAAAATAATAAAAAATTTCAGATATTGGATTCCGTTGGACCGGGAAAGAAATCCTGTGTAATTGCACTGGAACCTATTGTGGCAGCCAGAAATTGATGAAATATTTCGATAGTGTTCAGCTCAAGGTAAGTTCCAAATACCCGGGTAAAATTCGATTGGAATGGTTCAGAAAGTCTGCATTGGATTGGCCTGCTACCAGCAAAAACGACTGCATCAACAGACAAATGGAGAGATTATCGAGGATGAGCATATGGGGTGAGTGAGTGGGCATAAAAAATGGATTTTTGGTGCGATTTCTATGACATTCCCTGGCATATGTGGCATCAAAAAAAAGTCCTGGATTTGCTCTACAAAACGATATATCCGCCATAATTTTAGGTGGTAAAATAAAGGAACTGAGAATTTTTTTAAAAATTTGTCCAAAAATGGTTTATTTTCAAAATTCGAAAAATGGGAAAATCTTCGTTTTTCGGGGTTTTCGATCCATTTTGATTTTCTGCGGATACCATGGCTTCCTCTCATATTCTGATCAAAGTATTTTTTTTTCAGGTGTTACGGTGGAGATGCCGACACCCACGACCATCACGACACCCATGAGCCCCTTTTCTGTGCTGATACTCCCCACGTGAAAACCCGCTGCTGTTGGAGCTCCTTCTGTCAAAAGGACATTACCCCCTTTGATGTAAATCCCCGCCTTTAAACCCCTTTTAAGTGGATTTTTAGTTCCCTTTCCATGAGGATTTGGAGCGACAAAAGTTGAAAAACAAAAATCAACGATACATGGGACTGTACACGATAATCGCAACTGTGGTATACTGTAGAAAAAGCTAAAATGCGTCTATTTTTTCCAGATTCTTGTGTTCTTTGGTCTCGTGATTTTCCTCTGGTATCTGTTCAAAACCAAGAAACCAAAATGGTTCTTTGAGAGATTTGGAAAGAAAAAACGCGATTCTGAAGGAAATGGGTTAGTTTTCTCATATTTAACCGGAGTTCATGCGCATAATTGGTATCAAAAAATAGCCCATAATCTGCTCTACAAAATGATATACTTTTCATAACTTTTGGCTGCTATTTAAAGAAATGGCAAATTTTTTGAATAATCATTCAAAATTGGCGCCGAAAATCCGAAAAGATTGCCAAATCTCCATATTTTCTTTAAAAAACAGCGTTGACGCTATTTTAAAGCAGATTTCAGTCCAAATCCAACAAAAAATCCCCTCCTTTTCAGGGAAGAAATGGTAGTAATGATGATGGACCTCGACGGTGCACCGCCTCCCATGCCATTCCCTCCTTTCCCTCATGCCTATCACTTGTTGAACAATGAATCCGGCGGCACTTCGCAAGCGGATTCCGTGAAAACTCTCAGCACACTCGGCACTGCCGATGTCATGAGCCATCCCCTGAATCATTTGCTTCGGGACCTGGATGAGAGCCGAATGAGCCATGAATTCAGTGAGTTTTGGCCGATTTATGGCAGAAATTGGCTATTTTAGGCAGCGGCCTGATGGGAAATCTCTGTCAGAAGAATAATTTCTTGGGAGAAGTTGAACGAATTCAACCGCCAATTGGGCAAGGACGCTATGGAACCGTAAGTTTTACTGAAATTGGGTCCTGGAGTGAATTGTGGGCCTTTAAAATTGCAAAATACCGTAATCCTATTGCAAATTCAACAGGACGCTATTGTTTCGGAAAATCCTCTGCGCAATCTCTTCTCATACAGCGCAGTCGGTTAGCGTGCGGTAGTATCATCCAACGGACGGAAGTTCGAAGTCTGAGGGGCCCAAAACATTTTTGCTTTTGGAAGTTGTCACTTTTCTACAATTTTTTTTTCAAAATTCATGTGTTTCTAACCCTTTTTACGCACAAATTTACCACTTTCAGGTCTACCGAGCCCGCTGGAAGGGTCAAATGGTCGCCATGAAGGTTCTCATCTCCCGCTATGAGCATTCCTACTTTCGAGAGGTTTCCATGTATCGATCCGGAATCCTTCGCCATACAAATATCCTTCAATTCTTGGGAAATGACCTCTACGGTACAATTCCCTTTAAAGCAAAGAATGAATTAAATTTTTTCCAGTCGATGGCCAGATGGAAATGTGCATGGTCTTCGAATATCACGAAAATGGGTCGTTGGATTCATATTTGAGCAATAATACGGTGGATGTGACCACGGCGGTCCGAATGATCTACAGTATGGCCAGCGGCTTGGCATTTTTACATGCTCCTATGGAAACTTCTAGCGCCTGTAAGTTTAGAAATCCAGAAGGGGAAAAAATAACAAAAAAGTTTTGATCAGGGATTGAACCCGGCTCGTTTGTAATCCAATTTGTGCCGCAATGCACTGCGCCATTGGAGTAAGCTGGCGTGAAGAAAATAACGGGGTAAAGAGCGTCGAAAATCTCGTAAAGCCAATTGTTTCCGCATTTTGATATTCTTAGGATTTCTAAACCAAATTACAGTAATTTGCACTAAATTGTGAGTTTTTATATACGAAAAACCCCTTAAAATACCCAAGATTTTCAGCAAAACCAGCCATTGCTCATCGTGACTTCAAATCGGGCAATGTTCTCGTCAAAGGAGTGAGTTTCCCTCAAAAATTCCCCCCAATTTCCCTTTTATAGAATCTTATGACCTGTATTTCCGACCTGGGACTGGCTGTGTGCTATGTCGACGGCAAAATTGGAATCCCAAAACCCTCAAGTAGCGACCATTTCGAAATCGAAAATAAGCCAGCTGATGAGAAAATTGAAATGTGTGGAACTATGGTAAAAATCAGGCTCTTTTCCCTGAAATCCACCATTTCAGCGCTACTTGTCCCCAGAACTACTGGCAAATGACTTCGATTGGAGCGTTTTTGAATCCTACAAATCGGCTGACATCTATTCCTTGGCCTTGGTGATGTACGAAATTTGTAGACGAGTAAAAATACCTGAAAGTGAGTTTTTTTGGAGGAGAAAATTTATTGCCTTTCCTGCAAAGGGAAGGCTTTCCAAAAATTTTCCAACCTCATCTTTCGATGGGTCGGAGCATGTACGAACCTCAAGAGGTTGAACCTTATCCCTTACTACTAAAACGCTATGGTGTCCGTGAGTTTGTGTGTCTGTCCGTTGACATGTCGAAAAATCGTGGCCGAGTGGTCTAAGGCGCGCGCACCAAATGAACGACGCGGGTTCGATCCCCGCCGGTGACAAATGTGCTCAAAACATTTTTGCTTTTTTGTTTATGGCTCCACTATAATTATTTCGCAATATAAGTGTGACTGAGTATCAAATGTCACATTTGGCTGCGTATTTCTTATTTTTCATCCTTACGCAGCGAAATTAGTATCATTCGACTGCTCTCAATCTTGCGAGTCAGAATCTGCAACTTATTTTTTCTTTAAATGAGGCTGAGTATCAAATGTGTCGTTTGGCTGCGTATGTGTCAACTTTCGTTCTTTTTTCAACAAAATAGGTACCGTTCGACTCCTCTCAGTGTGAGGAAGTAGATTATGGTGATGATTTTCCGTTTAAATGAGACTGAGTATTAAACGCCCATTTGGCTGCGTATTTGTCTATTTTTGCGTTTTCTCAACAAAATCTCAACAAAACGGGTATCATTCGACTCCTTTCAATGCGGGAGAGCTAACTGCGATAATGGTTTTCTGTTTCAGCGCAACTGAGTATCAAATGGTCATTTGGCTGCGTATTTCTTATTTTTCATCCATATAGAGCGAAATTACTATCATTCGATTGCTCTCGGTGTGGAGAAGACGAATTTCACCAGGTTACCATTGAGAGTGGGGCTGAGTATCAAACACGCTTATTTGGCTGCGTAGATCGGCCAATTGCAGAGTTCACTCGGAATACGGGTATTTTTCGATTTCATCAGAGTGGATAATTTATTTGCTTTTATGTTTATCGCCCCTGCAAAAAATTCTGCAGTGTCTTCGCCTCAGGAAGCAATTGAGGGGAAAGGAACGGTGGGCAGGGGGGAGCGAGGTCCGGCACGAGCCGAAGGCGAGTGACGGGCCGAGCGGACTAAAGTCCGGCGGAGCCGGACAAAAATCCGGTGCCTTGGACTTCCTAGCCCGCGTAGCGGGCGCCCAGCCGAAGACCCCCCGTAGGGGGGTCGAAACGGCTGGTCGGTTGCCAGAAATTCGAGGCTGGGTGGAGTCGTTGCGATTAGCTGCCGAGGATTTACAGGTGCGAGCGCGGCTGGATCAAGCTGGCTTCTAATCTTCCAATCTTTGCCAAAATGGATATTTTTCCTATTTTTCATGGTTTTTATGGGGAAAATCGTCACGTTTCCAGGAGAAGAATACCCGTACCAAGAAGCCATGCCATTTTTCCGTCAAATTACTGAAAACGGCGGGTGCGCTGGTGAAGTTGACTGGGAATTGATGAAAAAGATCGTCGTTGAAGATGGAGAACGTCCAGATCGCAGTAAATGGTGGACGGAACATGAGGTGCCCCTTTTACCGCCTAAAAGAATTCAAGAAATTCAGGTATTACGTGAGCTTGATCGTCTTATTTGCGAAAGTTGGGAAACGGATCCACAGAGTCGTCTAACTGCTCCAGTAATTATCCGCTCGTTGGAAAAATTGGCGAAAAAAGTTGGCATCAGCTTGGAGCAGACTTAGCCGCCTTTTTTCCACTCAAAAACATCAAAAATTACCTCAAATCCACCATTTCCTCGGCCAAAATTAAGAACAAACTGTTTATTTTTATCCAACGGGATCAATTTGCTTACATTTGATAAATCCCGGGCATTTTGAACGGCGTCTTGTAAAAATTCAATCATTCCATTCTATTCTAACCGGGTTTCCCTCCTTTTTTTCTGTTGTTTATATTTTTCTCTGTCCTCATTTGATGATCCAATTTTTTCTTGTGTCTACCTCGTGAAATCTAGCTCTTCTAGTAGTTGTAATATGTTTTTTGTTATTTTTAAATGTCAAGAAATGAATTGCTTCAATTTTCTTTTAGAAAAATTCATTTTCATGCTCAAAAAATTGTGGAAATGCTTGAAATTGAAGCAGAATCAAGTTATTGACATTTTAAAGTATAAAAAACATAATTTCCATTGAAATTTGTCCATAAAAACACCAAATTCCATTTAAATCAAATTAGTTCTAAAAATTCCATAGAATTCAATTCATTTTCCTCGAAAACACGAGAAATAGACATCCTGGTAGATGCGTGTTTGTGCCTTATTTTCATATCTTTTATTTTCAACACCCGGTTGATATTGTATATCCTCAAAATCTTCTACAAACTGGTTGCTCTTTTTTAAGCTAAAAATTAGTAAAACTCACGCTCTACCTTGCCAAAAATTGGATCTCCTCTAACTGTTACACCAGTTTTTATAGAAAAAGTTACAAATTATTCAATAGATTTATCCAGAAATTATATTTTTTCTTGTTATTTCCCAATTATGAGCGGATATTTTTGTTACTATCAACAAATCTCCCTTCTTTTTTATATAACATGTGATATTTACTCAAATTTGTAATAAAATTTATTATAAATACCCGTTTTCAGCCCGTAATTCTTTTCAGATGAATTTACGATGAATTCGTCAAAATATTCTGGAAATTTTGCTGGGAAAATGTTCTTCCAGCATCAAATTTATGTTCAGTCACTGCGTCTTCCGTTTCAAACAATCGAAGAGTGACGACAGGATTCTTTGGAGGCTTAGGAGGCCTGAAAAATATTTTTCTTTCATTTAGTCGAAGGAATTTTACGTTTTTAGTCTATTTCTAATTTTTTCTGCTGTTTTTTCTTCGAATTCTGCTCAAAAATTGTTGCAGCTACGTCACAACCTCTCCAAAAAAAATTGCTTATCGTTGGAAAACAATCAAGACACGTGACGCATTCATTTTGGGCGACCTATCACACGTAAATCAATTCGTAAATGACAAACATCGTTCGATTTTCCCAAACTCACTTAATTTTTTTCTCCAATGTTTCTCGTCCAGCAGCCGCTGTCATTTCTTTTAGGCGTTGAACTCTATTCCTTGCTTGTTGTCTAAAAATTTCTTTACGCAAGATTGGGAAACTCACTTTTTGCTGATTTGTTTGGGAAGGGATTTCAGATACTTTCTATCGGCTTCAAGAACATTTTCCGCAAGATTTTGATGACAATCGACAAGATATTTCTCAAAATCATCGACGGTTTCAAATACTGAAGGTAAAAATCAACATTTGGGCAGGGAAAGATGGACAAACCAGGATTTTCTTCGGGGAAACAAGTAGGACAACGAAGAGCAGCCAAGGGGTCAAGATTCTTTGAATCCAGCAGGTTGCAAGTCGAACAGCTCATCTTTTTCCACTTTGTTTAAAGAAATAGCGAAGACTTGAAATAAAACTTGAACTAAACAAAACAACAAAGAAACACTGCGATTTTTAACATGTTTTATTTTTAAAATTAGGTACCAATTGCACATTAACTGTGCATCGGACCTATATACTCGACTAGCGAGATGACTGGGACGACATAGAATGGCTATCACACGCAAGAAGAAGGGAATAAAGGTTACAATAAACAAGAAACGATGTATCTATCGCGGTAATGTAGTCTGCTCACTATATCACCGGTAGAACAAACGCAACAAGTTCAACCTAAACGAATAGAGGAGCACCAACTGACACAAGTGTGGGACTGTATAGGGGGGAAGACTACTAAAAATACTGACAGATACTAATAGGAGAAAAAATAACCTGGGAAAGCTAAACCGTTACAAACTTGGGGCTCACCGTATAAAAACGATTAGCAAGCACCCTTACAGACAATATTTACACCATCTAAAGGGGGAAATATATTTAAAAAATATAATAAAAAAATACAATCTCACACCATTTACAGCTATGGCCCTATATCGTGGATCTCTTCTTAACGGTTTTGGATGGAGAAACCTGGTGGAGGAGGAACGCTGTGATGATGTTGATGTGACATCATTTGGTGCATAGTGTAGCCATTTGGTTGTTGCATACCAGACCAACGTTGATTAGCTTGCTGTTCAAAATCCGAAGAGAAGCGTACATTGACATTGGGAAGAAGTGCCTGAAAATTAATTTTCTAAAACATGTGTATAAAAATCACGCGCAAGGTAAAACATCACCTGCTGCTGAGACAATCAATAGCAGGATTTTTTTTGGCATATTGATAACTACCAGCAAACATCGGTATAAAATATTTTAAAAACAAGACAAACCTTGAGACCTTCTTGCCATTCAGCTATGGATTGAGGTTGTGCTTGTTGTTGCCGAGGTGCTGTTAAACCTGGAGG
Organism: Oscheius sp. DF5033; assembly: GCA_964036215.1. NCBI lineage: Eukaryota > Metazoa > Nematoda > Chromadorea > Rhabditida > Rhabditidae > Oscheius > Oscheius sp. DF5033. Next base: position 5,739,673 of record CAXIWN010000009.1, on the reverse strand, counting down.
TGGAGCAAAATTAGACATCTGCTTATGTAGAGCATATTGCTGTTGGGCTTGTTGTTGCTGATGATTCTGGGGATAGTCACTATACATTGACGGCACAGGTGGATGATAACCATTTGAATAATTGGTGGCCATCTGAAACAAAACATTATACAATTACTAGACATCACATCAATGAGCAAATAAATGATTGAAAACATACATGATTTGTACTACTGTTCAATCCAAACATGTCGAAGGGAGCACCCGAGAAAGAAGTATGAGACCGGCTCTGCTGCACACCATTAGTGGCACTTCCAAGACTCGGAACACCCCAGAGATCAGACAAAGACCTGTGCCCAACAGATTGCTGACGCTGCGATGACCTAAATGTCGATTATAAATGTTATGTCCTTGCTATCGGTACACAATAGATCCTTCTACGAGGACAATGAGAGCAGCCGGAAACAGTAGATGAGATAAAAATATTTATCTCTCAAAACAATCGCAATAATATAAACACAGGAAAATAGAATACGACCACAGGTCGTGCTCAGAATCTAGACTGGCTAAAAGTGCACGTCACAAGTGAAATGCATAATGTACGTAATCAAGGAGACGCGCGCCAAATACAAAAGAAAAGAATCTTGGATATTTGCATATCCAACAATAAATAAAAGCATGTAACACTCACAGCATGTTTTGTGGATTTCTATGTCTGTCTACTCGTTCCTCCTCTAATAAAGCTGCTAATCCTTTTGTAGATTCACTGAATGGATCAAAACCGAGATCGTCGTCAAGTAAATCAGAAAGACCTGAAAACAATGAATTATTCCGAATCAAATGACATAAATACCAAGTGTAGGACTTAAAGTCCGTTTAGAAACTTGACTTTTCTTCGGCTCTGATGGTGTCAATCCCAGTAGTGTTTGCCAGTTTGCTAGTGGAGCTGGCGCTTCTTCCTGTGGTGCAGGGGCTGGAACCCAACCTGTTTCACTTCCTTCTGTTAAATTCATAAATCTAAAATAAAAGTAAAAACACATCTGCAATGAAAATACCTTAGTAATTTTGAAGTATTTTCTGATATAGAGCGAGTTGAAGAGGAATGAGTAAGACCAGGTGGAGCTATCAAACCAGGAGGAGCTTCTAACGATACTCGTTCATTCGAAATGTCCCTATCCAATTTCTATAAAGAATGAATATTACAAGAAAAACACACTAAAATTATACCTGAGGTTCTGAACTGCTTTCACCATTCATAGAAGAATATGAAGAATCAGGATCTGTAGTTGGGGGGCTATGTCTTCTGCTAGGCGGTGTAATCTTTTTACTCGGCCGTTCGAGATCTCTATTTTCATTGTCTAATGAATCTTGCCGATCTGATGTCGGGCTTCCACTGCTCAATCCATTCGCCTCTATATCATCATTCAAATCTTGTGTGTCATCTATATCTACGCCATTTTGATCTGCTTTACAATTTGGATTTGCTCTGTAAATATTGAAATCAATAGACAAATTCGGAGCTAGCCTACGCTTGTCTTCTTTCCAAAGCCTGTCGTTTAGATATCATTGCTTCTATTAACCTAAAGTACCAGTTACCAACAGCAGAAAATAAGCTTGCCTTCGTTCGTAATCGGAGTGTTTTCCAGCATGCATATCCTCTTTCGTAAAACTTATGTCATTATCTGCTGTATCATGCAAATACATACATTCCTAAAAACAAATGATGTCATGAAGGAGCATATTAAAAATTACAGGTTTTCCACATGTTTGACTTCTTAAAAATGAAGAACAATACTTCGTTGTTCCTAACGATGCTTTGATTGTTCGACCATCTAATATTGAGTTATTCACGCCCTAAAAATTATGATGAGATGTGAACGTAACAAGATACTAGGAAATCAACAACTAAAAACGTTACCTGAATAGCTTTTAATGCTTCGTCGACCTTGTTATACGTAATATACGCTGTATGGCTCGGTTGTAAATGAGCTGGAAGATTCGTAGCGGGCGATGTTCCAAGAACTATCTGAAAAAATAACTTTGATACGGCACAACAAAAATTCTTCATTCATATAATCAACAGGAAAACCGATATCGGTGAGCGATAGTTTTCGTTCCAAATCCATAGTCGGCTACACTTTTGCAAGTGTATGCGATGATCGCAGATAAAACCGGTTACGTACAAAACCTATGGCTATTACTGCCAATACATCATAGATGGTGGCAAGAAAACGATAAAGCTTCTGCAGTAAAAAATTACCTTCAAAATCTTTCCGAATTTTCCAAAAAATTCGGGCTTCCGTAAAACTTCTTCATTAGCAAATCGTGTTGAAAGGCCGACAACATATAGAAGGTTCTAGAAAAAAAACGTTGTTGACGCAACCATGCCCACGAGTTACCTTTTGTAACACACGATAATTAGCCAAATGTTTCCTGGATTCAGATATTCTCATTTTCTCGGCTTGCGCTTTCAATTTCTTTTCGTCTTTTATGCGTTGGAGATCAGCAGAGGACAAGGGCTAAAAAATCACACTATTGACACAGGGACAGTTGATCGGGTACCTTGAAATTTACAGGATCTTCAGGATAAGGTTGGCGACAAGCGGGACACAGTCCATTTTCATCATTTTTCAAACGATGCCAACAAAATCGGCAAATCTGAAAACGAATGATTAGACATTGCACTTATGGACAAATAACATGTTAGACAAATGCTAACGAATATGATCAACAGCAGATAATAATTATTTTACCTGATACTCGCACTTGCAAGGATAAAAATCAACATCATCAATTTCCAGAAGCTCCATACACAGTGGGCACTAAATCAATGCTTTTATTATCCTGCTTCCTAAATCGATAAACCTCCTTGTCAGATTGTTCGTCACTGCTACACGACATTGCTGCGAACGATATAAGAACCGGCGAAGCCTGAAAAATGAAAAATAAAGTAATAAGAAGCAATTGAAGCGTTGAATGAGTCATAAGAACTGAAATAAAAGACAACAATTGCTTGATCAATTCCGGCACATATCTACTATATGAAATACACGTCGGATACAAAAGTGGATGCGTCCTGAAGCAAGTCACACGACCGATAATTGGCTAATAAAGTCATGCGGCGTCACTTTATGTCGCTAAACTCAACATTCCATAACTTTTGATGTAAAACAAGTTAAATAAACATCTGCATCTGTTTTCGATGTGCTTTCGCTCAACAAATCGGTTATAATAACAGTGCGCACGAAAACAATTGATATCGATTGTCAAAATCGACTGAAATACGACGAGGCCTGAAAATGGGCGGAGCAAACACAAGACACTCGCTCTCGCTCTTTCTCTTACGCTCGCCTTCGCACGTGATCGTCACAGGATGCCGACCTTTTAGACCTTTAACTCGCAAAAGAAAAAATTTTTAAAATTCATTTCATTTTCTGTTTCCTCGATATTTTTATTTTGCCAAAAGCCATGAAAAAAAGATGCTACTGCTTGTAATAAAAAGCTTGCTTTATATTTTACTCGCTCGTAAACCTCCAAATGTTATGCAATTCGCTAAAATGAACTTTTTAGAGATGCCGTTAATCTCCCCAGAGCCAAGTAGCAGTACAGAAGCAGATAGAACGCAGAGTTTGAAGAGAAAGGCTCAAGAAACTATCCAAGCGCTGAAGACGATGTCAAATAGTGGCCCAAAACGTAGTAAGCCGGATTTCAATAATTTTCTCAAGCAATATAAAGAAAATCTTTGCACATACGAGGTTTGTTCGATTTTTTTGCATTTACAATCATGTTTAGGTTAATTCATGGGCAACAAATCTTATTTCACCGAAAGAATTGGCTCAGCGTGGTTGGAAAGCCTTATTTCGCGATCCAAATGAGAGAAAATCTTGCATAGAATGTACAACATGTGGAAGAAAAATGTCACCAGAAGTACCTGATCCAAAGAAACATGACGAAGAGATGAATTTAAGATTTTTGAAGTAAGCTCTTTCATTTTATTGTAATCCTGTGATTTTAGAACAGTTAAAAAAGATCTGGCAGAGAAGCATTCATTTACGTGCATTTTTCGATCGATAAAAATAACTTTCCACGATCTATGCTGTGATTCTTCGTGTTTTGAAGCAAATATGGATGAACTTCTTCATGGATATAAGGACAAATTAAAATTACAACCTAAAGTAGTCGGCTTTATACATGTAAGCATCCATTCAGTTCTATTTTTATTGCCATTTCAGAAATTTATCGAAGAAGAAGGCCAAATTGATGGAAATACTTTGCCGAACAAGATTCTAGCCGCATTATTATGGGAAGCAAGGCTTACTCCATGGGGAACGTGTAGTTTATATTGTTCACTTTGTGATAGGAATTGCGTCATTTTGTAAGTTTCTATTCTTTCCAATATACCTTTTTTTCAGGAAAAACAACGAAGATTTCGATCCCGTCGCCTCACATCGCTATTACTGTCCAATTTTTGATCCAGTTTGTGAGAAGACGTTGCTGTGGCATGAGAGGATTCGATCATTGTTGACTACAAAAAAGGTTAGTATCTTTTTCACAGGATTTCTTATCATTTTCAGCACAAAGAAATTGCTCCTCAATTAACTGCATCTTCTTTAGCCCTACGTGCTTCGAAACTGTTGAATAATGCTCTATCAGTTGTAGTGAAGTCGTAATTTTGTTTTGAATAATAAATCTTTTTAGTAACACTTGTACCCTGCAACTTTTCAGAAACACGAATACATTTTAAATAGAAAATTTATCTGCAAATTAAAAAAAAATGCTACATTAATGGATTACTGAAATATTCGTCCGTTCTTCTATCCAACACAGATTTAGATTGTTCCAGTAGTCGTTTCTGTCGTTCAACAGCTCTTGTAATATCCTCCAATTGCTAAAATGCAACAATTTATTAAAACATAAGCAAAATCTTACCTCCTTATGTTTTTCATGCGGATAAGATAGCTCCCATTGCATTCCAGTTCTAGACAGTTCCGTGATCATATCCAAACAACTGTCTCTCCATTTCTTTATGTGTAATTCTGTTATTTCCTTGACATGTTCAGCGGTAGTTGATGCTTGAACGGGAGCATTGATATTGGCAAGTGTGATAATTTCCGTATACGCGTTCATCATGCTTTCCAGAGCATTGCCTATTGGTGATGGTTTCAATGGTGTGTCTTCATGAACCTTTGATGTATTTCCTAAATTCAAATAGTAAGAAAAAAGAAAGAAATAACCATTCTGTGCAGATTTATCCTCTTCATCTTCTCGTAATAACTCTTGTAGCCGTGATGCCACTTTTGGAGATTCTGATGTCATCTGCAAATAAAAAATGTTATAGCAAATGAAAAAAGAAGGAGACTACAGAAGAAGAGTAAAAATTGAAGAGTTTCTGGTTATTATCGAGGCGCTTTCAAATTACTAGCAGAACTGTAAAATAGAGCAGTTTTACGCATTTAATAATTAGCAGCAAGTGTTATGGTATCAAATTAGAAGCCAAAAAGAGGCCAATATATGGGGAATCAAAGAAATTATTTAGGAACATCAAATCCGAGATAATTTGGCAGTATTTTGCATAGAATTTATATTATTGACATCAATAAAATGCGCAGGACTTCAATCTAGCATTCCAGCTAGTCTAACAAGCAGAAAAAATGAGAGGAAAGACAAAAGATAAATGAAAACGAGAAGCAACAACATTGGAAAGAAATCAGGGAAGGAACTTTATTCGAAGGAAAAATATATTGCGCCACTCTATCCGCAATTCCCTCATTTTCGAAAATCCAGCGTCATCCAATTCTTCTTTGCTTTTCATTTCCTCTCGTTTTCTCCCGTCTTTTTCGTGTCTTCTATATTTTACGCTGCATATAGTATAAAATAAATTTTCAGGGTAAAATGAATGAAGATGAGGAAGTCGCACGCAATGCAATTCGTTTGCCGAAGAAAGCAACTCGGATAAAAAATAAAGTTTGTTCTTTTGTGCAATATTTGGCTGATGTAATAATGAATGTAAATTTTAGGAGCCAGCAGCTTTACAAATCACTGCTGAACAACTTCTGCGTGAAGCAAAAGAACGTGAATTGGTTCTACCAGCACCTCCAAAGCATAGAGTATGCTATTTTCATCAAGTTTAGCAATTATTTGTATAGATTAGTGATCCAGAAGAATTAGCTGAATATCAGCGATCAAAAAGAAAGGATTTCGAAGATAGTATAAGGAAAAATAAGCATACAATTGCTAATTGGGTCAAGTATGGCAAATGGGAAGAGTCTGTAGGAGAAATTCAGCGGTTTGTGGATAATTTAGCGGTTGTTAATGTTATTTTTTTAGAGCTCGCTCTGTCTTTGAACGTGCATTGGATGTTGATCACAGATCAATTACGATTTGGCTTCAATATGCTGAAATGGAAATGAGGTGATCGATTCAACTTCATCAGTCACCGTCAAAATTCTAGAAATAAGCAAATTAACCATGCTCGAAACATCTTTGACAGAGCCGTTACAATATTACCAAGAAGTACGCAATTTTGGCTAAAGTATGCTTATATGGAGGAGGTTATTGAAAATGTTCCTGGAGCTAGACAAGTATTCGAACGATGGATGGAATGGGAACCATCTGAACAAGCGTGGCAAACTTACATTAATTTTGAACTACGGTAGCTGTTCATAATTACTGTAATGAGGAAATTTCAGGTATAAAGAAGTAGATCGAGCTCGGAAAGTTTATCAACGTATGCTCCACATTCATGGAACAGATCCAAAACATTGGATAAAATACGCAAAATTTGAAGAAAGACATGCTGAAATAGACAATGCAAGAGCCGTTTTCGAAACTGGAATGGAATATTTTGGAGAAGATAATATTAGTGAAGTACTCCTTCTAGCATTTGCTCAGTTTGAAGAAAGGCAAAAAGAACATGAACGAGCTAGAATGATTTACAAGTAATCTAGATTTTTTACTGATAGTTGATGTTTTCAGATACGGCCTAGATCGCCTTCCCGAATCAAGAGTTCAAGAACTTTTCAAACATTGTACAATCCACGAGAAGAAGTACGGTGAACGGGCATCAATTGAGGAAATTATTGTAACCAAAAGAAGACTACAATATGAAAATGTTTATTTGCCTACAGTAAGTAATGCGATAAATTTTTAGGCAGTAGCAGCAAATCCATTTGATTATGATACATGGTTCGATTATACAAAAATGTTGGAAAATGAAGATGCTCCGCGTCATGAAGTTTCGGAAATTTATGAAAGAGCTGTTGCTAATTTTCCACCTGATGAAAAACGTTTCTGGCGGAGATACATCTACCTATGGATCAATTATGCTGTGTATGAAGAAATGAAATCAAAGGATTATGTAAAAACACGCGAGGTATTAGGCTGTGGACATTTTAACGCGGCGTTTTTAGATTTATGAAGCGTGTCTCGATGTTATACCACATAAACTTTTTACATTTGCCAAAGTATGGATCCTCTATGCTCAATTTGAAATTCGGATGAATAATCTACCATCTGCCCGGAAAATCTTGGTCAGTTGCTGAAGGCTTGAAGTAAACTGGATATTTAGGGAATTTCTATTGGTAAATGTCCTAAAGATAAACTATTCCGTGCTTATATTGATCTCGAACTACAGCTACGTGAATTTGACCGGTGCCGTATTCTTTACCAAAAATTCTTGGAAACATCACCAGAAAATAGTCAAACTTGGATCAAGGTTTAGTTTCTTTTCTAACTTATTAGAACTGCTTTAGTTTGCCGAAATGGAAACTCTGCTAGGAGAAGAAGATCGAGCTCGTACTATTTTTGAAATTGCCATAAAGCAGCCAGCTTTGGATATGCCTGAGGTTTTCTTTTTACTTGTACTATTCTAAATTGTAATTTTAGATTTTATGGAAATCATATATCGATTTTGAAATACAATGTGAGCAATACGATAAGGCTAGGGATCTTTATGAAACGCTGGTCAATAAAACAAACCATATCAAGGTGTGGATATCCTACGCGGAATTTGAAGTCTCAATTAATAATATCGCTGGTGCTAGAGGTGTTTATGAACGAGCAAATAAAGCCCTGGCTGAAAATAGTAGCGAAGAACGAATGATGCTACTAGACGCTTGGTTGGAATTTGAAAAGCAACATGGAAATGAAAATGAAATCAAGAGGTGTGCCAGCATTTTATCCAAGATTCAGTTTTCTTTAGAGTTGAAAATTTAATGCCGAAAAAGATCAAGCGTCGCCGCCCAATTCGTACAGCTGATGGAATCGATGCTGGATGGGAAGAATATTTTGATTATATCTTTCCTGCTGACCAGAATGCAAAAGGAGCAAATAAGCTATTATCTGCAGCATTAAGATGGAAAATGGAAATGCAGAAAAATGCTGAAGAGAAGGAAAAAGACGAAGAAGCACATGTTGTACCTCAAATGGATGAAGATGATGAGCGCATAGGTTTGTGATTTTTTTAAAATAAACTTACGAATTTTTAGGTGATTCGGATACAGATATTGATGATGATGGCCCAGAATCTGAAAGCAGTTCAATTGCTCCATCTTCCAGTGATTCAGGATAAAACGATTTTTGGAAAATAAATTTAATAGTCATAATAGTTTACATGAGATCAATGAAAGGAGAAAGGAATGGCGTAATCTAAGCAAGATTGGGATACATCTTCTGGGCTTGATAATCGGGATTGTACGGAGCTTGTTGTGGAGCAGTGGGTTCTACGGTGGAAACGGGTTCGAACGGCTTCAACGAATCGTAATATTTCTTTGTCAATGCCAGTTCAACAAATGTATAGGTGCAGAAAAGAACGGCCAAAGCGAGGAAACAATAGCCGTAAATCTTCAGCTCATTTTTTAGCTCTCGTCGCTCGGCTTCATCCAATTTTTCGGCGAAGAACCACTGAAATTGGATTTTTAGGATTGGTCATCTCGTTTTGTCTATAACTAAATTTGTAGCCTGAAAAATTGACTAAATTCCAAGGGAACACTGCTTAGGAGCTCTGGTTTATTTTATTATGAGGTCAGAAGCAGAATATAATGGTTTGGGACAAGAAAAATGGAGTGAATTGAGGGAAATTAATGAAAAGTGCTGAACAGTAAAGGATGGTTTTGTAAGCGCGCGCCAATGCTAATTCGGAAAAAAAGGGAAAGAATTTTTTGTTTTTGATCATTTTTGGCCTAATTTTGTTTCTTTTGTCGTGTTGTGCCGTTTTTTTGGTGTAAATTTTATTAGCTAACAGTTATACACGTCTAAATAAGTGAGAAAATGTACTTTACAAGCAGTTGCATAAAGAACAAGGCCTAATAATTGAGTTAAAAAGATTTTGAGTATTTTTTTTATGTTCTTTGTTGTAAATTGTTGTTTTGTAGCTCTACAATTGATATTTTCTGTTTATAGAGATGACTGCACCTTCAAATCTACCGTATCTTACTTCTACAGGACTAGCTCCTTGCTTCAAAAGTTAGCTTCTTATCATCAAAGTATTTTATTACTTTTAGGCCCATATGTACTTACTAATAAAAATGGTAACAATGCAGAAAACGACGCTGTGCCAATGGCCAACATTTCCGGAAGTTACCTGACCATAGAGTAAGCTGCTTGCCATTTTTCAACGTGTTATTTTTAGTGCTCAATATAGACGTTCAAAATTCATTAGAAAAGTATTCTCTTACGTGCTTCTAATGCTCGTAACTGTTGCTGGAATGACATCTATTCCTCTTTTATTTGATGATGTTCGTGAAGCTGTCAGTGATCATCGAAAATATCTTTTTATGCCATTTTGGTTATCACTTCCATTTTTAATAGTTATAAACTTGCTTTAGGGTAGCACTTGGTGCCATCTACTTAGTTCTAGTAATTTCACAAAGAGCACGACGCTTCTTTCCCGTCAATTTGATCCTCGCAACAATGCTCGTCAGTTAGAAGCTGCTCACATCTTATTTTTGTGTTATAGACATTATGCATCGGCGTTCTCAATATGGTTATAATTTCAACAACAAAAGTCTCAGCCATTATAATGGCTGTAAGTGCTTCTATTGGTTGCTGCATTATAATTATGCTCTTTGCTACTGTTACCAGGCATGATTTGACCAAGTAAGCCAGTTTTATTTTATAATGACTGCATTTAGAAGATTGACAATGTTTCTCGGCGGCTCGTTGTGTTTTGGATTATTTGCCACCGTTACTTTTGTTTTCTACAATTTCAGTCAATTAGAAGTCGATGCTTTGCAAGTCATTTGTGCTTTCTTGGGCACAGTTTTTTTTATGGCTTGGCTTGCAGTTGATACACAAGTATGTTACTCTTTCCTAGATTTCTGGCCATTTTTAAGATGCTCATTGGTGGAAAGCGTTATCAAATCACAGAAGAGGATGCAATTTTCGCTACAGTTCAAGTCTTCGTCGATGTTATTTTCATAGTACTTTATCTGTTGAAATCTGTAATGTCTCTATGTTCCAGCTAAGGTAATTATGTTTTTCTTTTGTTTACATTTTTGTTACTTTGTGTCTTTCCTCGCCTGTGATATTACTATCGGGTAATAGATTTTCTCAATGGCTATTAAAGCATTTTTCTTATATTTTTTTAGTTATTTCCAGTGTTTACCTACCTCGTACATACTGAAGAATGCCTCATTCATTGAGGATCCCCATCCACTGAAGTACATGAACATAATTCCAATAACAATCAAAGAGCAGATAAATAAGCCAACGAGAAGCGTCAATCTTGGCCATAAATAATGCGCCAATTGTCGTTTTTGTCCAAGAACGACTAGAACTGTTGCCACTACCTGAAATTTATCTCTTTTTCTAATTTCTACTGGCTAAACTCACCTGTGCAACAGAAAATGAAACAAAAAAGAAGAATTGAAGCCAAACAATCCATGGCCTAAAATTAGAAAAGGATTTGGGGGTTTGCGGAGAAGGGCAGAATTCTTTGCCGGGTAATTAGATGAACCCCCAGGGCAGATGGGCTCCAGAAGAGAGGAAATAGCTCTTTTTGACTATTTTGCAGCCTATTCCCCCTAAGAGAACAGAGATAACTCAAAAATAATGCGTGGACTATGATGACTTTGGAGACAAAATGCCGAAAATCTTTCGAAAAGGCAAAAAATTCATGAAATTTGCTACATTCTGATATTTTTTATTTTCTAATATAACTTACACTTCCGGCCAGCTATTTTCCAACAAATTCCATGATTTATAAGCCCCAATAATTACTAGAGTTGTATCCAGCAATGAAAGCACCTGAAATATTCAACTTTGCTGATTTTGAGCTAAAAATCACAGTAAAACTAACGATCATAGAATAAATTGTACCTGAACACATTTATTCAACGGCCAACAGCAGCAGAGAAGCATTTTTCGTCCTGTTTGAAGCAGAATCGATGGCAAGGCGGGTCGTCGTCCGGGCTCCGCCTCCTCATCAGAGGCACACCTACATTTGCATATTTATTTACCTGGCTAATCGAATAGCCTGAGGGGAGACTATTAGTCAATTTGATAAATTGGGACAGGAATAGGGAATTTTACAGAATATATTGGTTTAATTTTAATTGGAACAAGGAATTGTACGATAAATTTGCAAAAAAATAATTTATAAGGATGGGAAAGCATAGAAAAATAGAATTTCAACAAAAAAATGGAAAAGCTTTGCTTATTTTTTTCATAAAACAATCAAAACTTTGAGATTCTTCCATTCTTTCTATAAATTTAACGGAAAAACAAAAAATTATAGAAAATTCAGAGCTTTTCTTACTTTTTTTCATAAAATCAACAAATTTTCTCATTCTTTCTATAAATTTTAATCCAAAAACTAACATTTTTTAACATTTCAACTGCAGAAATATTAGAAGATCGAGTGAATTCGTGTATGATTTGTGTGAAACAAGCGAAAGAATCAATTAGCAGCCCCATTAGGATGTCCGGTCAGACGCGCCCCCTTTGAAGGTTTCCGATTCCTTTTGCCCCCCGAAATCGAAGAAATCTACTGACATTTTCAGGCTAATTTACCAGTCATTCTCAAATTGAACGGGGGTTCGCTACATATGGGAAAGCTGTCACTCGACATGGAAATGACAAGTTGCCTAGGTTTCTGGGGGAAAGAGGTAAAAAGGAAATGACAAGGAAATCTTGCAAAAGATGGACAAAACATTTATCACTTTCCCAATAAGAGAAAGCTTTCCAAAAATAATCCCAACCACATCTTTCGATGGGTCGGAGCAGATACGAACCTCAAGAGGTTGAACCTTATCGGTTGCGGCTTATTCACAGCGCTGAGAGGTCGTTGCGATCTGCTGCCATGAGTTTACGGGTGCGGGAGCGCGGGTGTTAACCCGCCCGAATTTAGGTTTTAGCGACTCGAAAAATTAATAAAAATTCTGTCACTCGATGTTTTATTAAATTCTTCTATGCAGAATCGTAGAGGAGATCACTCGATGTTTTATTAAATTCTTCTATGCAGAATTGTAGAGGAGATCCTATCTCTCCGTCCCAGAGTGCAGAAAGTACCCGCCAGACGCCCTCTGACTCATCGCCGTGCCGTTTTTCCTTCTCATTTTCAAAAAATATTGAAAACTCACCGCTGTGAAGCTGTTCCAGTTGAAACTGTCTGGGCCGTAATAATCGACATTTTCAGCTTTGAAAATAGAAATAATAGCGGCTAACAGAGGAAGAAATGGAAGTAAAGAAGACTCGGAGGACTGATAACTGAATGGCCTCCTGTTTACCCGCAATGTTTTGAATTTTTTCCTGCTGGTGAAATAGCCCAAGGCGATCTGAAAAGAAAATGAATCAGACCAGGGAAAAATGGAGAAATTCATGGAGAAATCGAGGCGGACGACTAGAAAAAGAGGGATAACGAACATGAATATTACAGCGGAATCGTGAAATTCCCGGGACGCATCAAATCGAAAGAGGAAAAACTAAGAAAAGCAGGCGATAAAATAATAAAGGGGGCCACCACCGGGCGCACGCGCCCCTTCAAATAACTCGATCTTTCTCCCGAGGTTGGGCGAAAGACAGCTGACCCCCCATGAGGAGACCTGGCCGCAGAAAACACAAGTTCTTAAAAGTCACCTTGAACGGCCCGGAACGACACAAAAGAGGCAAACTAAAAGAAACAGCAACAACAACGCTCGCATTCTCAATAAGATCAGTATAAACAGTTACCATGAAACATTCAGAAAACTCGTGGACAAAGAATATCTCAATAAAAAATCGCCCTCTTTCTTAGATAGGTCCACAAAATGAGGACCTATGAAAAAGATTTATAACATTGGAATCTTCGACAGGAGCAATATGGTACATTCGGTTTTCCGAATCTCCACGTACGTTCAATAGGTCAAGGTGGTCGAAATACCAAGCAAAAAGTTTATGAAAAAACCTTCGGAATCCTACGGCCCCCTTGGAATCCAACAGAGTTGACCCCAGGCTCAGTTGGCTCTTTCTTACCCATAAACTAGTCCCGGTTAATCCTGTGGCTACCAGTCTCAGAAGTGTGCAAAAGTGTGGGCCACGGTTAGGAATTTTAGATTTTGCTTCTAAAAAAGAAAATAAATACCCCATGGTCATCCACCTACTTCTAAAATTCCTGGTCATCCAAATACTTCTGAGACGGGCCCTCTTCTGGACCCTTGTCATCCATAGAATTTCAATTGAGAAGGGCCCCGTCGACCATGGGCACCACGTGCCCTTTAATTTGCAGGCCACGTGCCCTTTGCAATCCATGATGCAGTTAAATTAATCCTTGCATGCCACAAAAAAATCGGAATTAAATTAATTTAATTCCTTGCAAGATACAAAAAAATCGGCTAATTTGCAGCCCATGGAATTTTTATGGTGCCCAAAAAACACCTAAAATTATTGCATTTGGAGATGTTTTGAAAATACTGCGGTCGATTATTGGTTAAAGATATAACGCGAAAAAGATTAGAAGGTATCCTGTTGAATTCTGTCATAATTCTGATCACTTTCTCATATTACTTGCCTGATGCCTGTCCGTCGCCTAAAGGCTGTCGTTGACGCCGAAATGTTGGCTTTTCGCCAACTGGTTACTCTCCTCTCCCGTGGTCTTCGTCCGCACAATGAAGATGAAGCACTGCCGGGTCCTCTCAACTTTGATCAAAACATGGTCGTCGCCGCTGTGCCTCCTGATTTCCGTCAATTGGCTACAAATTTGCTACATTTTGCCGATATGGTTGCAATCGATCGGCTGCCACTCCAGGCATACGAGGAAAATGTAGCCGATATTGTGAATGAGAATGGAGACCTTGCTGGAATGCCGAATGTAGCTGAGGTTGAACGTCATCGAAATCCCCATGATGATGTCGTGGTTGGGACTCTATCCGAGGTATGTGATTTTTTTAACTAATTTTTTTGGGTGGAAAACCAAATATACGGCTGCTGCTCTTAAAAATTTTACTTCGAAAATGGCAAAAAAATCGTCTATTTTTATTATTACATCAGCAACCGCCCGTTTCACTTGAAACTGGCACCATGGTGTCAACTCTTGAAATGGTCCAAATTTAATTTCTACTCAAAAGAGTGACTTTGTATTTTTAAGCGCCAAGTTTTGCTCGTTTTTAGCCACAATGGGTTGATCAATTTCTGTAGCTATTGGTGCCATAAATTTAAACATTTTGGCCATTATCCCGATTATTTTTCTCTCACAGATCTAAATATATTTTTTCAGCTTCCTATTTTCGAGCAGATTCTGAGAGCCATTGTCCTCCTAGCTGCATCCGGAATTGATGTTGACCAACCATACCTTTTCCGGGCTGATGAATGCAACCGGACGACGCAGCAAATCATCATGAACGTGAAAAGACCCGGCACTCTTGGTCGGCTTGTCATCTCGAAAGGAAGCTTCGGAAAAGGACAGAAAAAGAGAACGATCCGGACGATTGGAAACATTTTTTATTCTTTGTGTAAGGCAGCAAACGATTCTATTCAAGTAAGATTACTTTTATATGGTTCTATCGTATATTTCTAGCCAAATATCGGTCATCATCAATTGGATTTGGATGAAGTTCCAATAGAAATTCCAATTCCGTTGATCTCCGTATAGGATTTTGTGGAAACAACCTGCCGAAGTCTAGGGAACGGAGTCTTTCACCTCGGAATCAAGGTCAAAGATCCTTTTCTCCATATGTCTGCCCAACTTGAAGGCGCCGAAATAGAAGCCGATGGAGAAGCCCGGGCCCTCTTTGAGCCGGCCATTGGCAATGATGACCACTACTCCAATCGTTTGCCCAATGACGAATTGGTTCAGCTTGTCATCCACACGCAAGGAAAACAAGATGTATATCTGGCGCTTCGCGCCAAGCATCCAACGAGCGCCTTCACGGCCAAAGCTACCAAGATCATTGTACAGAATGGACATGCCAATAACTGATACCAAAATACAAGAAACTATGAAATAAATTTTGATTAATATTTTTTTTTCTTTCATTTGACTATCTGAAATTCTTCTTGTTTCTTTGTGTTTCATTGGAATTCTTCTTCGTTCAATAATTTGCCAACTTTCTTTGGTATTTTTGCGCTTCCTTGTCATTTTTTGCCATCTGAATAGTTCCCCTGGTATTTTCTTGCATTTATGATGAGAAAACCACAAATTACAGTAATTTTTGGCTAAAAGACGATTTGAAACGATTTTATGAACAAAAATGGCTCGCTAGTCTGTTTACAGTCTCGATTTTGGGCGTGGCTTGTAACTTTGCGACAAAATCGAAATCCTCTTGGCTTCATCGGTGAATATCTCGGGCTCTCCATGACTTTTCAGAATAATTTAAAGACCACCAGAAAGAGGAGATCCTCCTCTTCCTAACGCGCCTTTTTTTCGGCAAATATCCATGTAAAAGAAGCCCATAGTCAGACCGCATAGACAAAAAAGGCCATAAAATGATACTCATTTGGATTGCTTATTTTTAATGATAAAATCGAATGATAGTTCTATGAAATTTAGTTCATCAAAAAGCTCAGATTCTCCTCTTTTTGGTGGTTTTTGAATTATTCTGAAAAATCAAGGCGCCCCCGAGATATTCACCCGGGAAAGTGGAGCCGATTGCGATTGTGGCGAGACAATCCACAAAATCTCCTCGGAAAACGGACAAGCGGGCCAATTATCATTTAAACGAATTGTAATAAAGTTTTCCGATCATTTATTGTCTTATTTACTTGATTTTCTTGTGTTTCAGTCGTCGAACTTCCTCAGGATCCTCCTGTAGGAAAAAATCCACATATCTCAAAAACGGCCGAATAAACAGAAAATTTAGATCATTTTGTAGCCCAGAGCGAGCCGAATAAGAAGAAGCCTTTAACTTTCCCGGAACTGTACAAAAACTGGCTGTTTTCTTGATTTTATGAAAATTTCATCGACTTTTCCATAAATTTTGGCTGAAAGCGATAATTCAAAATTGCCGCCGGCCAAATTACTCCTAATGGATAAAAAGTGAAAAGGATTTAACAAGATTTTGCTATAAAAGCCATTCTTCCAGTAGAAATCATCATTCAGCTCTGCTGCTCTCCTCCTTGACGGCTGGCAACCTGAAGAAAACTGGAGACCTGGGAAGCGCTCGTCGACTACAAAGTAGAATGGTATTTTTTTAGTAAATATTTCATTTTTACCGTGTTTTTTTCTTCTTTCTGTGGTTGTTTTGGGGCATTTGGGTTATCGGTTGGCAATCTTCTTTTGATTCTCCTGGTTCTTCTCATTCTGCTGGTTATTTTGCTTGATTTCTCCTTGATTTCTCCTTGATTTTAAAGCTGGAAGCCCGAGAAATCGCTATAAACTCCTCGAAAACAGCTGCTCCCAGCGCTTCTTCGGAAAAATAAAGAGCTTCATCTTATTCAGCTCGATCTGGGCAAAATGATATAATTTCCGCCTAGATTCGAGTATTTTTGGCGTTTTTATGTCGCAGAGAAGCGCTGGTGACCATGAAGCGCTCCGATAGGCCCTGGATGATGCCAGAGCCCATGGAAAAGTGGCCAGCGAGCAGCGTAAAAGGTCGCTGATTAGATTCTCCGACCAGTTCCGCCACCTTTTCAGTATTTCCATCTTTTATGAAAAAAAGAACAGCGGGAATGTATACAATCTGACAAACAGTATCGAAATTCAGGCGCATTTAACGTCTACACAATCTAAACACTAAAATTTCGTGCATCTCGCAGCTTTTTTTGGGTCCACCAGGTTCAGTACAAAGTTCATATGATCCGGGTTCAATCCTTGCTGATGTCGATATCGATTTTTTCCAGTTTCCAACAATTTTTCGAGCTGAAATAAGGGAGTATACCGTAATCCTAGTGTCCAAAGCTGAAAGTCCGAAAAGCTTCTTAAAGTAGAGAAGCATCACCCTGTTCAGTTCGTTTTGGGCAGTAAAATGGTGCTTATTTTAACCGGATACGATAAATTTCGATGTTTTTATGCCACAATTGCCGATTTTTTCGATTTTACATTCCAATTTGACGGAAATTCAACATTCAATAGGCAATTCCACGATGCGCTGCTTCTACCGCTAGCCGCACTAACAAGATGAAGATCAAGTTTTTTAAAACAAAACGCAAACATTTCCCTACGAATTTCATATCAAAATGTAGCCCAGAAAATTCTCTACAAAAGCTACTAACCGACCAGATTTTTCGTAGACCCAACAAAGCAGGAAAAGCGAAACTCAAAAAAAGAATAATGCGCATTCATCATAAATGAGAGATGGCAAACAATACTCCGAATGGCACAAAACCAAAGTGAACTTGTAGAAAAGTTATTTATATCAACTTATTCAGCTTGTCGAGAGGAGCAAGAAGCTGCGCTCAGCTTTTCGATAACTTCACAGGCTTCGATTCTATCGCGCCCATTTAAATGGATTTCTGTGATTGTCCCGGGCAAAAAATTGGGGAACATTGCAAGAATTTAAGAACATGCCTGGAAACATCCCTCCCATATAAGGGTATCTCGTAATATGAACATTAAGGTAAAATCATCGCAGGATGAAGTCTTTTGGAGGGTAGGTCCAAAAAATGCCCAGTTAGAAGGTGCAAGTGATCAGCTGAGGTGTGTTTTGCACTTGGATAATACAACATTTATTAACCGTAAAATATTAAATAATTTATTTCCCTTGGGGCATAGGTCCTGGTCCAAACATGATTGGTTGTCCTGGTTGTGGTTGTCCCATATTCTGTGGAAATCCCATGTTTTGTCCTGGAAATCCTCCAAAGTTGCCAGGTTGTGCTCCTCCTCCCATTGGGAATGGGTTATTTGGGTTCTGGGGCATTTGGACAGAGGGAAAGCCGCTGCCTCCCATTGAGAAGGGTGATCCCATTCCGCCTTGATTCCATCCGTTGCCAAATGTGCCAACTCCTCCCATCGTCTGCATTCCATTTTGATGGCTATTTTTTAGCATTATCATCATCACAGCGGAGAGGGCGTCGCCGTTCTAAAAAGTTCGATAATTTTTTCTACTCCCGCTCTGGAAAAATCTCATAACTTTTTTTCTGTAAACTGCTGAGTAAAAGTGGATTACTTTAGCTTGTAGCAGACATTCAGGGTTATTCTTCGGTGCTTGAAATTTCGCTGTAGGATCGAGTAGCGAGTTTTGGCGGGCGTTTTCAATTTGAAACTGCTGATCTACCGGAATCTCGAAATTTTTGGGGGTTTTTGTTTGTTTTCGGCAATAAAAAAGGCACATTTCATAATTTTCGCATTATCCAGGAGCACCGTTTGTTCTGCCCCAACTTACCGTTCCAGATTGATTTTTGAGCTGCCAAATACTTTGCATCATGGCTTCCGGTGTCTGATCCTTGTTATTTAAAATGTTCATAAATTGTTCTTTCAATGGTCCAAGTGCCGAAATAATTGCTGACAGGTTCTGACTCATTTCATTTTGGATTTGGGTAATGTTCTGCTGCCATTGCTGGACTTGAGGCTGAAATAAGGCGATTTTAACCCAAAAAATTAACTGGAAAACTTACTGTAAGGCCGTATTTATTCCCAAAATTGATTTGATCCTGTTGTTGTTGGGAAATTGTTTTATTTCCTTGGGAAATTGCGTCCCATTCTTGGATTACGGTATAATTTGCTGTTTGGAGAAAGCTCGGCCTCATTTGGGGCCCGAATGGAAAAGAATTCCCTCCAGGAACCATCATTCCGCCTCCCATAAAGGGATTTCCACCAACGATCGGGAATAAAATTAGGAAAAAGATCATTTTTGACGAAAAATACAGGAAATTGGGAGCGCGTTCCACTTATAAAGGACAGAGTGCAGGCGGGGATCACCCAGGCCGGATCCGAAACGTCAGAGGTAATCCCCATGTTGTGTATTTTTATCCGGACACGATTACTCTCCCGATGGACATGCGCACATGTTTTTGGCAACAGACAGAGATTTTTCGGGAAAATGGCCCAGATCAGATGAATCATTCTTCTAATGGGCTGGATTTCTATGAAATCTTAGGAGATCTCGGCTGTCTTTAGTATTGAAAAATCGCCGAGATTCTGCTCTACAAAATGAGCTACTTCCCATAATTTTTTGTTGTAATTTGAAGAAGCTGTGAATTTTTTAAAAATTTGAGCAATCAAAAAAGAAAAAATCTCTATTTTTCAGAATTTCCTTCTCTTTTCCATATTTTACAGGCTAAATTGGTAAAAATGCGTAGGGATTCCATTGAAGTCGAGAATATCGAAATCTTTATAAACTTTATAAATTGGCAGTGAAAAAGAAATAAAATTAAAAGCGAAAGAATAAGCAGGAAATTGGTGAACTACTTAAGATTTTTAGAGTCGGGCATGGAGTTCGTGGGCCTCTTCCTCAGACAGAGGATAACCTAAATTTTTCAGTTTTTTTTCATTAAATGGGAAATTACCGTATTGTCCACAGTCGGGGAGAGCAGCAGTGACACGGGAATGATCAAATTCACGACCATACTTGTCGACGCACCAGCACTGACCGGCGTGGCATTGCTCCGGACGGTAGAAACCTTCCAAATCGCAGCGGGGAATCATAACATCTAAAATGGCAATTTTCTACTGGAAAACGTAATAAACAATTTAAAAAAGACGTATAGAAGGAAAAATAGCAGAAGAGCAACAATATCTCTTTGCCTTGCACTAAATTTTCCAAAATTTCCAACAACATTGGTGTCGAAAAATAGCCCAGGATTTCCTCTACAAAATAAGCCATTTTCCATAATTTTCGGCTTTGAGATGACGAAACAGCGAATTTTTTTGAAAATTTGTTGAAAAAATGGAGTGCTCTCGTTAATTTGAAAAAAAAAATGGAAATTTGGCTAAAAACTTGGAGAAAATGATAGAAAGTTGGTTTGCCCCGAGTTTTATCGAATTTTCAAATTTCCAATGGTTCTTTCTTTAATTTTTGTCTCAATTTCGCAAAAAAAGAGCGAAAGTGGGACTAAAACCGGGGATTTCCATCAAATTGAGTCAGAAATCAATATTCCGTTGATTTCTGATTTCAATTTGATGAAAATTGGTAATTTTCTCCAGAATTATGGGCGACAATCCCCAATTCCATCGCCCTTTCGGCCTGGTGTAGTTTTGTTTACGACTAGCCGACGAGAATTTCATACACGGATGCGAAGTTAATAGCGGATTAGGCATTAACATGACAGCCAGTCGGCCGGTGAGAGAGGAGGATACTATTCGGACAAATCGTACCATGAAATCAGAGGCTTTCTGGCGGAAAAATTCAAAATTATGGAAAATTTGAATCAAATACCGAAGAATTTTCATTACGAACCGCAAATGCTTCGGTCAAAATATAATATTTCCCTCTTTTTTTTCGTAAATTCTTGCCGGAGAGCTTCGCATTACAGTAAAAAATCTAGACTGACCCTGAAGATGAGGATCAACGGCATGCTTGGCCTTGTGACAAGGAGGCTCGTGGCGATCTCCATCGGCAAACGAGAAACAGTCACACCACTCATCCAAACTTATCTTGCCATCGACTACCATATCATCTGAAAAAGGTTTTTGATCAAATTTAGAAGAGGGAAAGGGGAGGTTTTGTGTTTTGGGGGGAATATTTCTAGTATTCGAGCTCCTGAGTGTTGATTTGTGGTCTCCATTTTGGATATTTGCAAAATTCGACATGAATAAAAAAGATCGGAAATTTTGTGTTTTTTTTATTTTCAGTCGAGCTTCTTTATTTGCAATTTTCTATGATTTGGACTGCTGATAATTACGAAAATGTTGAAAGGAAAACATTTTTTATTTCCTAGCCGATCGCAAAAATTTCTAATCTTATTTTCCTGTACCAGTCGCTTCGCGACTGCTTGCGCGCCTTACGGCGCGCCCCGCAAAAATTTAGGCTGCGGCGGGGATCGATAGTCCCTTGTAGCGATCATCGCGAAGCTCTGGATAGTCGCTTGTAATGAGAAGAGAGTCTCTGTTGGCCTCATCTAAAGAAGTCGAAAGATAAGCATATTCTCGTAAGAGGCCCGATATCGCCGATTATTTCAGTGAGATTTACTCAGCGCAACTTAAAACTACGCAGAATCGTCTTAGAAACACTTTGAGAAGTGAGAGTAAAAAAAAGCAGATTTTTTGATTTCGAAGGGGTCCGAACTTAGGGTCTTGCAACGAAAACGGTTTTCTAGAAAAAGAAAAAAACTAATTAGGCGGAGACAATCTCTTTGGCAAAAAAACAAAAATTTTGGTTCCGACGGGGATCGAACTTTGGTCGTTTGGGTCTTGTACCGAAGCGAAAAGTTTAAGAAAAAAAAGAAAAAGATTAATTGGACGTAATCCGTCACTATGACATTACTGGGGATCCGAACCTTGGTCGCTCGTGTGGGGTCCCGTCACGAACGGGTCCCACAGCGAAAACTTTAAGAAAAAAAAGAAAAAGACTAATTAGACATAGAGAAGTCGTTTGGCAAAAAAGCAAAAATTTTTGGTTCCGGCGGGGATCGAACCCCTGACCCCGCGCGTCTTAACCTGGACAGACAAACAAACAAACAAACAAACAAACAAACAAAACACATTACGTTCTTTTATTATTAGATTTTATGGCCTTCACATCACAAATTTTCTAATTTTCGGGCGAGCAAACAAGTTCTTACCGCATTTATCAATGTATTGAGCTGTGCACTTGACATTTTCCATGGGTTTAGCCTCTTCTTGAGTAATGTAGCCATCATTATTTCCATCCCATTGAAGGAACATCCAAGCAGCCGATGGCCGACAAGCCACATGATGATCTAAAAATTAGTTTCATTTTATGCGTGGCCTTGGCCCTCCCCCGCCCTCCTGGTGGCTGGCAGAATCCGCCAGCCGGTCTTCGACCCCCCGTCGGCGCGTGTGCCTCTCTTTCCGATTTTTCTTCTCCTTCCTCTATTGTCAAGGATATGTGGGACTTTCGTATAACGCGAGGAAGCTTATTGGATAGTAATATCTGGAAAAAGGTTCAACGAACGCCTAGCACGGTTACATATCCAAAATCCTTTCGTATCTCCCGTAAAACAAGGAAAAATCCCCTAAAACTATTCAAAAATTATAAAATTTTCAAGTCATCAGGCGATTCTCGTAGAAATTTCCCATAATTTTTTTTTAATTTTTATCGAATTTCTACTTACTGTGGGTTCAAAAATGATTGCTCTACTGAAAGTCACCAATTTCCTGGCGATTTGTGTTACGCCATGTCCATCTCCTCAATAATTTAGATCTTGGCGGCTGATAACTGGCAAAGGGGCGGGATCCTTTAATTCTTGGATCCACAGGATTGCTTCCCGTTTTCTGAGTCTTTTTTAGCACAATTCGTCAATTTTTTTGCCATTTCCCCTCGTCCTTTGGTCATCTGACAGTTTTTTCAATCGACGCCAAATGTCCTTCAGGGGCCGTTTCCTCCTCGCCGGTCGCCGACTCTCTGCTGCCAACTGTCCATTGTTGTCCAGCCGACCATCTCTTTGTGTCTCCTCTTTCCCTCCGCGCCATATCGACGACGACGACGGGGGCAATTCAATCAGCTGAGAGTGTAACAAACGACGGAAGGCCAGTATGTACAGAGAGTCCATGGCGAACGGCTTCGCAGCAACGCTACTATTTCTTGTATTTTTATTCCTTTTAGCTAGGTAAGCCATTTTTTAAACTTTTTCTTATTTTGTAAATTGTGGGACCATCGTCAATATTTCCCTAATTTCTACTTAAAATTCCGCCAAAATGTTCAGTTTTCAGCTAATTTTACCAATTTTTCCTGGTTTGCTGCTCTTTTTTCTTGAATTTTGATGGTTTTCCAGCATTCCAAAAGCGCTTTTGTTATGAAAATTCGTAAATTGCTGAAAAAAGCCTCTCGTTTTCCTAGGTATCAGCTTTCTTCCCCCGTCTTTGCCTGACAAAACAACTATTAACACCTATAACTTTTGAGTAACTCAGTTAATTTTTATGATTTTCGGATCATTTTGTAGATCAGAAAAAATGCTATTGAATGGATAAAAAATATAAGATGAATGCCTTTTGGCGGGAATATGAAAAATTCCTTGATTTCAAATGATTTTGTGGAATTTTTATCAGTTTTCTTTAAAAATTAGGATTTTTTGGGGGAAATCAGGGGATATTTTGAATGATTTTAGGTTCGTTTCATAGCTTTTTTTCTGCTCTACAAAACGACACCAAAATTTTAAAAATGCAGCTAATTTGCCAAAATTTACAGCGATTTTTAAAATCATCGAGGGATCAACTTTGTTTTGTTTCTGAATCTCTTGAAATATTAAAAATTATTAAATAATAAAATAGCCCTTCCACCTCTTCCTCGGGTGTGATGTTTTGCCCAATCTCCGAACATGATCGACCTTGTCACCACGCGTAAAACATTAACTAGCCGACGGGCGAGAGAGTGCGTGACCATCACGATGGCCGAGATTTTTGGGGAAATTCCAGGGCTATTTACTAAAATGAGAGGATTTTCAGGCATATACGGAAATTGAGAGCAGCCCGAGAGCAACAGAATCTCCCAACGACGGTACGAGACGCTAGTAGTAATGGATTACCACCGCCTTACGCGACTATGCCTCCACCGCCTAGTTATCAGGTAAATTTTAGGGGAAATTTAGGGTATTTATGTGAAATTGACCGCAAAATTCAAATTTTTTGACTAATTTTCACCCTAATTTTTTTTATCCACTAAATTTTTTGGATCTTGAAAACAAGTCGATCAGTTTCCAGGTCAAAAAATATTTTTATAAGGATTTCATAATGCAAAATAGTAAAAATTAGCGTTTTTTCTCGCGCAATTTTCTTTGTGAATCCTTCATTTCCATTTTTCTTTGTTGTGTTTGAGAATTGCGACCCTTTTCATTTCGAAATGCCCGCCAAAAGGCTAAATTTGGTCCTACAACGAAAATCTAAAGATTATTCGAAAGCCCAGAAGATCAGCTACAAGATACACTAATTTGTTTAAAATTAGCTCCAAGCCTTTAAAAGTTATGAGTCATTTCAGTTATTACCTCCTATTTACCACCAAATTTCCGCCCTTTCTCTTTCAAAATTGCCCTCTTTCTCAACTTTCTCATAAAAATAGAAAAATAGAAAAACACAGCGGGGGTGAAACATCGGTCAATACCATCGTCTTTTGCCCAAATTATACACGAGTTCCAGTTCTATTTGGCGAGAAAGTGAAGGCGGGGGGACAGTTGCTGACGTCTGTCAATTATGACCGGGGAGGAAAACAGCCGGGAGAATTTTTCTCCGTGTTTCAGTGAAGTTCAGGAAATCCATTTTTATCGATAAAGACGAATTTCACCTGGATTTCCCCCAAATTTCCCATAAAAACCGGTCAATTTTACGCTTCATTGGCTTCTTTTAGCCCGGATAAAATTGAGAATCGCAATGGATTTCAACCAAATAAGGAAAAACTTTTCAGGACGCCTTGAAAATGGGAGCAGCTCCAATGAAATACTAGAAGAGTTGCACAGAATAGGACTACAGTAATCCCCAATTCTTCTAAACTGACGAAAATTAGACAAATCAACGGTATTGTTATTGATCTCTCGCGGGTATTTGACACCAATTTCTTGTCGATTTCTTGATGAAATATAAAGGATTTTTCGTTGTTGTTTCGTTACAAGAATTGCCGCTAATTATCACGACAGGTTTTTATAAAAAATTTGAAACATGGCCGACTCTGGATCTTCCAAACCCGTAAAGTTGCGGCAGCAGAGAATTTTTTGGATATACAGTCGATTTCTGGCGGTTTTTACTGGAATTTCTTCAAAAGAGCTAGGATTTTCATGTTTCTGACTTCATTTGGATCTCCGGCAGTTTTGCAAAAGACAAATTCTTCTGCCAAGAGTCTACGGGTGCAAGCGCAGGATAATAAGAAAAACGCCTAGTAAATTCATTTTATGTTTCAATTTCGCCTCAAAGAGCTGAATCTTTTCTAATAATGAAGCATTGGTCAGTCCTAACAAAAATAAATTATATTCCAATTTGGAATTTGGAATAAGTGATTTTACTAGAAATACTTCAAATTTGGATATTTCTTCGCCTGCAAGCTAAGCAGGAAAGGATTCTATTGAGGTTTATGATTGTGCATACAATTTTGATGTAAATACCAACAATTGTTCACCAAATTTCTTTAGTAAACAGCGTGAAACTTTCATTTCTTACTGCCCGAAGGGTTTTCCTACCAGTTTGTAGGAATTTTTCGTGTTTTTATTCCAGTATAAATCGCCCAGTAGATATTTTATCCACTCATCGGAATCCGCTTTTTTGTTTCACCTTGGCTTTATACCCGCCATGTCTCCCAGTTTTTGTTTGCTTCTCTTATCAGAGCACCAAAAAACCACTAAAAATTCTCACCAGGAAGAGATCTATCAGCTCCAGAATTCTGAGAATGAATGGCATCGAACCAGGCCAGGAGGCGACCGCCAATCTTGGCCAAATCAGCTTCGCTACATTCTGAAACCTCGTTTTTTTTTTGTTTATTGCCATTTTCACCTTCGATTCCATCGTGTTGGGCGTGTTCCTGTGCTGTGAGATGCTGAAAAAAAGGACATGGCTGTCGGAAATGACTGGCCGTAAATTATAAATTAACGTAAAATTGACCTACCGCAAAGAATTTTACGAGTTCGGCAGCGTTTGATACGCGCGCGCCAAAAAAACATTTTATTGGAGATGGGGAAGATAATATGTGGAAAAGGCGGGACACAATCAAGTAAAATTTTCGGATTTGAAGACATTTATGGAAAAATTGAAACTGTTTGCAGCCGGCGATCACTAATTTCCAAGTTTTACGATCGCCTTTTATAGAAAAATTAAAACTCGATCCCATTCTTAGTCAGACTCTTAATTTGATAAAAAAAAAGGATACAGCACCTTATGAACCTTCTGCTCCTCTTTATGATGATCAGCCTTTTTATGGTGATGGAGCTTAACGTATTCCTTCCTGAAATAGGGGGATTTTAGAATCATTTATTGGGAATTTTAGGTTACTGTAACTGAAATCAGGCTCAAATTCGAAGAAAACGGATAATTTCATCAATTTCATTCAAAATTGGGCTTGTTCCACGTAATTTAGCCCAATTTTGGGGATATTTTCCGTTTAAGACCTTTCAATACTCCGTCTGAGGCTACAGTAATCCACAGGATCTCCAGTAGCTCTTTAAATATTCCCCAATTTTTAAAGGGACCCTTCCACGCGCTCCAATCGTGTGTCAAGTGTGTGCCAAGTTTTGGGGCGCGCTTACTGCGCATTATATGGGATTCTACTATTCTGCACATTTTTATGGTTTTTAGATGTTTGCATCTTTTTTATCGACCTCGAATTACTATAAAAAGCATGGAATATAAAAAATTACAACAGAATAAGCGAGAAAAATGCCAATTGACAAAAATTGAGTAACAAATTAATCATACAGCTAATAAATTAGCTTATCTTTCGAGTTGTGCTTGGTTTCATATATCAAATTGTTTGTCATAGCCTGCTTTATATTTTGCAATATGTCCTGCACAGTGGAAATGCAAAATAAGCCATCTAGAAAGCAAATTTGTCAATTTCTCATATAATGCGCAGTAAGCGCGCCCCAAAACTTGGCACACACTTGGCACACGATTGGAGCGCGTGGAAGGGTCCCTTTAAAGCTTCCAATTAGTCTCCCAGTTTCGTAGTGTAAAGGGGGGCATTTGCGGCTTGACCAGGGGCAAAAGGACCTTTCAACCAAGGTGTAATATTGGGAGAAAATGGGGGAACATTACGCGGAACGAGCTCAAAATTCTCAGTGAATTAAAAAAACCGGTGAAAACTGGTGATTTTTTGGGAATTATGGGGAATTTTGACTCTCCTGCCAAAATTTTCTGCTGAAATACCAGAGGTTTCCAGTGTTTTTTACTATTTTGAATATGGCGAATCTAGCAGAGAACCTCGTTTTTTAAAAAATGCGCCAATTCCGGAGATATGGCTAAAAATGGCTGAAACTCACAAAGCAGCAGCCGGAACACAAGTAGCTTCTCCAGCTTTGATCAGACAGAGCTCCTTCTCCGAGCATTCAGCTTCAACACAAGCGGGTACTGTAACAATCCTTTAAAAAATGGCTATTTTCCCTACTCTTTGAATTGTGCTTATGGATCTGGAAGTTCAAATGCCCGAAGGCGACAGCTACTACAGCGAGGAGTAGCAGCGGAAGATGCATCGCGATGGAATGACGGAGCATCGATTGAATAACAGCCGGTCGGGGAAAAGAGAGAGAGTCCTTCGGGGCCAGCTGCTCTACTATAAAACATAAGGGAGAGAGGGCCCAGGTGGCACGGCTGGGAATGGGGAGAGAAAATTGAATAAAAATTTAAATTTCCCGCTTTTTCGAGCTTCCATCGCCCACTTTTTCCGGAAATTTTAATCAAAAATTGATAAGAATGCAGCATTTTCCTCTGATTCAGCGAAATTTCTCTTATCTGTGATCATTTTCCGCTTTTCTGCTGTTTCCCTCCAAATTTGGCCTAAATTTGCGTATTTTTACTAATTTTTTCGATTTAATTTTCTAAAAAGCCAAAACAATTCAATTTTCCCCCGAGATCCCGTGATTGCGTACTCCCGCCACTTTCCCGGCATTTATCCCGCGTTCAAATATGACTACACCTGCCATACTGGTCATTTTTCTCTATGTTTGCCTATTTTTTAGCTAGCAAATATCAGGAAATTATGGCAGAAGAGGATGATGAGTAAGTTTTTTTAACAAAAATTTAAATTTTGATCGGTTTTAGGGATCTTTCTGGATATTTCTTGGAATTTGAGGAACATGACATTCCTGAATGGTGAGTAACTGCTTTAAAATGTTGTTTTCTTTAAATTTTCTATATTTGCAGGAATTTTTACTTAGAAAATCGATACTTTGATCTATTTTTGACTTATAAAGTGGTTTTTCTAATGAAAACTTGAAACTTTCTCTGATTTTTATCATTTTCTTGAGTCCATAAAGAGTTTTACACAGAATTTTACCCTCAATTTCGCCAAAAAGTTGCAACTTTCCATATTTTAGGCAGATAAATGATGCTCGACCCAACGCAGGGATAGAATATCCGTTCCCCTTGAGTTATAATCTCATTTTTACTGATGGTTCCTACGATCCGAAGGCTCCCAGTTCCGGTTATGGGATTTATCTGGGAATGGGGCATCATCTCAACAGGTTTGCTTATTTTTTTAAACTTTTCTGCAAAAAAAAAGGATTTCGCGGTATTTTTGCTCGCGATTTTCAGATGTGTAAAACTTGGTCCTCCTCATAGTAGCGGAAGAGCGGAAATTCAGGCAATAATTCAAGTTCTTCTCGATATGTTGAAATGGAACGATCGACCGTAAGTATTCTTCTTTTTCTGTATTTTTCAATTTTTTAAAGAAAACGGGAAATAAACATCTACACGGATTGTCTCTTCGCTATAAAAGCTCTCTACCATGTCAGAAGTAAGCAAAAAGGAAAGAAAGCGCCACCAGTTGAGGACAGAATAAAGGAGTGGGTTTATTTGTCATTTTTACAATGTTTTATAAAAGAATATCGGGTAAATGACAAGTTGCTGGAGAGCTTGAACTTTTTCCCTCATCGGAATGGCCAAAGAATTGAGCGAATGCTGGGAAAAGTAGGAAATGGAGAAGTTGGAGCATTGCATCCACAGGGAGGATTAGTGCATCCTTGAGATTTTCCACATTTGGTGCAATAGGCGGCGACAACCATTTTATCTAAAAAAATCAGTAAAACTAGGCGGGAAAGTTGAAAAAATGGAATTTCTGTTGAAAAATGACTTGAAATAAGAAAAACAGGCGGATTTTATAGCATTTTGAGCATCAGACTAACCGAATTTCTCACTTCTCGCCCAATTCGTCTTTTTCTCATGAAAAGTGACAGAATTCTAGCGAATTTCTCACTGTTTTCCACTTTCTGCAAAAGGTCCCTTCGAATTTCTCATCAGAAACGTGAGAAAATTGAAAAGTTTGGTAAACACCGGCTTATTTCTCCGTTTTCAGGAAATTCTTAGAATTTCTGCAGCTTCACAATCAAGAATTGAACGTCCTTCTTCTTTTGATTCAAAGATTTGAAGACCCAGTTCGTTTGAATTATGTCAAAGGCCACAGCGAAGAACACGGAAACGAACGGGTTAGCCGCCTTTTCTTTAAAAAATTAAGGCTTTCAGGCGGATCTCTACGCAATAATTGGCAGGATTGGAGATGTCAACGCGGCGGAGAGGATAAAAGCCTGGACAAAATCCAGTAATTTTGTCAATTTTCCATTAAAAATGGCCATTTTCCAGCTCCCTATAACATCAAGCAGAATCTAAAGTCCCGTCCTCATTTTCACTTCAATCCGTGTCAAGCCGCCAGAAATTTGAGCAAATTATTGCTGAATATTGAGAATCAGGGAAATGAGATCCTGTATCCGAACCAGCAAGTCATCTGGGACTCGAAACATTGGCAGAATGAAGAGGAAATAGGACAAGATTGCTATTATGATATCGAGCATCCGCCACCACCTCCAGAGGTCCTGTCTCGAATGGAGAATTGCAGACGCCGCTTATTCAAACCACAACGCAAAACCAGGCAGGGAAATTGAAATTTTGAGCTGAATTGCGATAAAATTGTAAATAATTGTACATTTTTTGGATCCGTAACGGGTTTTTCTTGATCCAGGGCCACAATAAACATTTCCTTATCGCTATTTGTCAAGTAAACAGAAAGAAAAGAAGGAGGACAGAATAAAAGACTGAGTTTTTCACATTTATTTGTCATTTTAACAGCGTTTTTATGGGAAAAGCCAAGATGTTTTCGAATAAATGGCAGATGACTTGGCAGAGTTTCTCCTTCAGTCAGAAAGTGGTCGAAATGGCCGGAAAAATGAGCGGAAAGGAACGAACGGCGGTATAGGCAATAAGCTGCAAGAACACGGCGGTTTTAAATATCGAAAGCTGCGTCCACATCTTGCGCATATTTCATGGCCATTCATCTGAAAAAAAAATTTGACTTGAGAAAGCGTAGACATAGGAGCTTGGTTGTTTTCAATTTCTTACGTAGAAAAAACTTCAGAAGAGCGGATTATCTGATTTCCAGGCATTCTTTGCGCTGAGATTCGATATTCGAATGTAAGAAAGATGATCGAACTTTTTTTTAAAAAAAGAGAAATTCTGTGGAAAACGGCGTGAAACTATAGGGATGCACTGGCCTTTATAGCAGTTTTTGGGCACCAGCTGACTCCAATTTCTAACTGAATTTCTCATTTTGGTTCCTTTTTTCAGTGAAAAACTACAAAACCGGATGAAATTCTCACTTGTTTACTATTTTTTGCTAAAGGTCGTTTTCTCGGAAAGAATTCCTACAAAAAAACGGCCCAGATTCTGCTCTATAAGCAGACGTTTCTCCCATAATTTTAAGCGATAAAAGAAAGGAATCCTGAATTGTTTAAAAATTTCCTTTGCTTTAGGTCATCTTTGACAAATTTCTTCCAGTTTTTTACAGTTTTTCAGTTTTTTTTCCAAGTTTTCTTTTGTTTTAACGCGACTACAACAGCTAGGAGACAGAAATCGCACTTTTATTCAGTCTTTCATTTCTCTAGATGCTCGGCGGTGGCTCTTTTCAGCCTCCTGAATCGCAGCTGCCGTGGCCAGAGAATTATATGCCTGCCAGCGGCCAAGAGATTGTAGAATATGTCCCGGATCCCTCTCGACTCCTCGAATGGTCCCAATGGAATTGTCTCGAAGAAATTCGAAAAAGAGACTATCAGAAAGCAACATTTATTGTGGAAAATGAGAAGAAAAAAGGTCAAGAATTACAAAATAACCTCACGAATATGGAAAATCGTCAAACCGAGCTGACGGAAGAATATCAATTCCTGGAAAATCAAATAACTGATCGGCAAAAGAAACTGGACCTCTTGAAGGTCGAAAAACGCGATCTGCAGGGACAATTTGACGGTATGAGACTGACTTTTTTTATTTTCTTGGTGTTTTTTGAACTTTTGCTGCGGGTAGAGGGCATTTTAAATTGTTGGCTGCCTAACTGTGGCAATTTTCGTGAAATTTTACCGCTTTCCGCGTTTTCAGTAGCTAAGAATTACCCTATCTTCCACATTACTTGGTTTTGTAATTTGTAACAATTTTATTTGGGATCAGCATAAAATTCTGCTCATTTTGATGCAAAAAACGGGCGCATTTTAAAGGAACAGTCCAAGTGAGAAAAGTACGTGGGCCCTACTGTACCCACGCCGCGTCGAAAATGTCTGCGTACGTAAAAATTATTTTTGATGGAATTTTATTTTTTGTTATTTTCAGTAAAATTTCTAATGTTTCTTTATTTTATAGGATCCCTCTATGCATAAGAGTTATTAGCAACAAAAAATTTAAAAAAAATAAAGCAAGAACAAAGAAATACACGAAAAACGAAAAAAAAAATTTGTGTACGTAATGACATTTTCGATCACCGAGTGGGTGCACTTGGGTGCACGTATTTTCTCACCTGGACTGTCCCTTTAAATTTTTAGTTGTCTAACTGTAGCGATTTTCGTGTAATTTTACCGCTTTCCGCCATTTTTCCTTAAAAATTCGAATCTTTCCGCAAATTTACGTAGTTTTTCAGATATGAAAGGTTTCATCAATGATCTTGCCCGTCGAAAGAATCAACTGGAAAAGGATTGCCCATGGCTGGCCGACTGGGGACCACTGCAGCCCGCCAATCTGGAGTCAATTTCTATCGAAAAAGAAAATTTAATCAATGAACAGAAGCAAATATATTGGAAGAAATCAAATCTCCAACAGAAAATGTCGCTTCATAGCCGGGAATCGGCCAATCGACGCAATAAAATAGCCGAACAAAATGAACAAATTCAACAACTCAAAGCTGAAAATGAACACCTCTGGCGGCTTCAATCCCTTTTTCGCAAATCTTAATCTCTGTAGTGTTTTTAACCGTAATCAGATCCTCATATAAATATGTTTATCGGGATTTTTATTCGATTTTCTATGGTCTTGCGACAAAAATTACAGAAAAGGCCACGTGGCGTGGACAACAGCCGCAGTTAGACAGCGAAAAATTAAAAACTGGCTCTATCGCCGCTTATTTGGTAGCAAAATAGTCAGAATTTTATCCTCAACAAGACATAAAGAACGCATGAAAAACGGAGCGGCAACATGCTCGGAAACTGGGTCGCACAAGGAGAACCAAAAATTATTGAAAATTTGATCAAATTCTGAACAGAAAAGACGATTTTCGAATTGATCCATGATGAGGTTGCCGCTCATCTTTCAGAAAAGCTCTTTCGAAGATGTACCGTATGCCAAAATGTTCCTCTTGATGTGCTGCACACAGTCCTCTGTTCGGTTTCACTCAAAACCGCGTACTCCGCTGCCAATGGAGCCTCAAACCTCAATTTCCACAAATTGCGAAGAAAATGCCCTTATCGGCAGATGGCCTCCTGATGATTTTCCTCCCGACTTTTCAGCTGACAACCTCAAACAGACACAGGCAAGCCATCCCGTGGCGATTCCATCCCTCATTTCCCTCAGGAGCCTCCGTTTTCGCACTGTCCCTATAATTTTGAACCAGTGGGATTTTACCAATTTTTACAAAAATGACGATTACGCGCCGGGGGTTCGAGGAAAAATTATGAAAATTGGAAGGTAGGGGTAATCGAGGACGAGAAATCGACTGGTGCCAAAATCGACCGGCATTTTCCTCAAAATAAAAAAGATAACCCGAATTTTTGAGTGTCCCTATAATTATGAACCGGACTGTAGTTCTCACGATTGCTTTCATTTTTGCTATTTTTCATGTATTTGACCAAAATCTTTTCCAAAAGCGATGTCGATGTAAAATTAGCGCGAATTTCTGTCAATTTCCCGGCTTTCAACAGGAAAAATCCGTAAAAAGTCAAGGTAATCACATTTTTCCAACAAATTCATTCATTCAACAACAAGTCTTCTTCTTGAAATGGCGGATAAATCAGCTTTCGTCCCGGTCGATGCAGTTCAAGGTCATAAAGCTACCGGAGAAGATGTCGACATGGATGCTGAGCTCTTCGGCGCTTCGAAGCCTAAGCCTGTAGAGGCTGCTCCTCCTCCTCCGCCGGTAAAAACATTATAATCTTTTTATTATAAAATATTTATAGCCGCCGCCTCCCCCGCCAGCTCCTGCTCCAGCTGCTCCGGCTCCCAAGTTCCAGTACAAGAAGGCCGCTACCTTCACCAAAACCTATGCCGGCCAGAAGAAATAAACACGTGTAAAGAGCATTTTGACTCATTTTTTGTTGTTTTTATCACTTGTTTCCAGTCATTTTCACAGTTCCTCTCAATATTTCGCCTTTTTGACTTCCCTTCTCGTTCTTATTTGAATTGGCTACCATTTTTGGCTTGGTTCTAGGCCTGAAATTGCCCGAAAAGTTTTTCTACCAGGTCTTCTTCGGCATCGCGCCAATTTCTCTTTAAAAAAATTCGCCATTTCTCCATTTTAAGCCCGAAAATTATGAAACATAGCTCATTTTGTAGAGCAAAATCTAGGCTATTTTTTGATACTAAAATGGCACAGAATTTTAATAAAATATTTATTTTTTTATCAAAGATTCGGACTATAAGGGACTTGTAGACAGGCGATTTGTGTAATAACATTTGTCACTCCAAACATGGTAAAGGACCATTTTCCATTGACAGAATTACACTGAAGAAGGGCGGTGACTACACGGGATGGTCCATTGCTGGGAGGTGGCCCACCGAGCCAGCCGTTGAATTCCATTGAAGTCACATTATTCTCGCCGGCTTCACAAATTGCCCGGATTCGACCACATCCCTCTGGTCTGGAAATATTCCCTGGGGGGAAATTAAAGGTAATTTACCGGAAATAAGAAGAGGTGCTGCCTGGAATTGAAGGCTCCTGTTGCATGAAACGGACAGATCCTGGATTACAAACGTTGCATCCTGAAATGGGTTTTAATTTCGATGATTTTCGTATTTTTTTGCTGTCTAACTGGCTTAGAGCGCAATTCTTTTTTGTCTTACCTTGCGAACTGACCACCGTAACGAAGCAAAGAAGGCCGATGAGAAGAATTTGAACCATGTTGAGGTACAGCTCGAGTTGTCTGTCCATTGCCCAGCCATCTATAAATACAGCGCCGATTGTACCGAAATGGGACCACGGGTCAGAGGTGAATAATCCGATTTGGGAATTCTTCGCTCCGAGAAGCGGTGAAAAAGGGGAAAGATCAAAAGTTGATGAAATTCTGGGAAGGGACGATTTTTTTTGGATTTATCAAAATATTGATGTTTCGGGAAACTTGAAAATTCGTAACTTTTTTGTTGAAAATCCAAATTTTTCAAGAATGTATTGAATTTTTCCGGTTTTTCTGAGTTAGAAAGAGCCACTGTTAGATAGTTTCGCCTTTTCTGGTCATTTTACAGCCACAGTTACATAGTCAACTTATTTCGGCTTCTTCAACAGCCACAGGTAGACAGCCAAGTCATTTTAACTCTCCGAGGTCGCCACAATTAGACAGCAAAGTGATTTTTGACTATGTAGCAGCCGCAGTGAGACAGCCCCCTCAATTCTGCTCTTTTGGACAGCCACAATTAGACAACAGCGTCATTTTTGACTATTTAGCAGCCACAGTTAGACAACACCAATCCCTGACCTGTTTTTTGTTCCTCTGACCTCTTCTCATCTGATTTTCCCGTGATACGTGTCAAAACAAAAAGATCAAAAGCCCTGGTCACAATGTTGAATAATTCTGGCAATGGTAAGATTAAAAATTCCCGTGTTTTAGAGCACGAGCCGATTATGGAGAATGGCACGGACAGGGGTCATACGTCGGCTGGTTCTGTGATGCTCGAAATAAAATAGAAATATTTATTAAATTTTTCGTTTTGGTTTACACTTGGCGCGTTTCGGAATATCTTTTCGGGATTCTTCTTCTAATAAATCCACGCGTAAATGTAAATATAATTTCTTGGATATTTTCTCCACCAATTTATATTTTAAATCATTTAATCCATGAGTTTTCCATCGTTTTTTAGTCAAAGCCAGCAATCCGTAGCGACATTCATTTTCCGGGTTGCCTTCGTCTCCTGCGTGTTCATGTTTATGCATGGTATATCTTGAAATTTCTGCTGAATATCGGGTAAAACCATAGCCAGCTGCTTGTACCCTAAATAAGGAGAAATTTTAAATTTAGCGCCCATTTTACCGCTTCCTCATGTCGTCGTCTTCTCCTCCCCAGCCCCAAAAATCATTGGAAAAGCCATTGATACCGGCCACTTGTTCCCTTGACAAGGAAACGACACCTCCAAAATAGGTTGGATGATGTAATCTGGAGGAAAATTAGCTAAGAAATAGAATATACGTGTAATTATTATGGACATCCACAGCGGCGCTCATATGCCTTGGTTTTGTGGCACACGAATAATGATTTCTATCATCTTCCGGTAATAAATCCACGTCGTGGAGAATAAAACAATCCCATGGGTAAAATTTTAGGGCCTGGACATAGCCAACATTCAGCAGCTGAAAATAATAAGTGAAATAGGGAATTTCAAAAAATCCGCGGTTTATTCCAATGAATTCCTTCGGCTTTGGACTAATTTCTCGCGTTTTCTGTGTTTCAAACTGAAAATCCTTGAAAAAACTGGGAAAAATGGAAGAAATTGCTTTAAAAAACCCGCGTATCCATGTTTTGGCGGAAAATACATTTCAAAATGGTTTTTTTTCTGGCAAAATTGCCTGGTTTTATCAAAAAAAACATCCAACCTTTCCTCGATTAAAAGTCTGATTAGAGATCTGCTCGACGATTACAATGGAATAATCTAATTCTTGAGATTTTAAGAAAGTATGCATATTATTTATGAAAATTTTTAAATGATCATCTCGATTACGGTAAGGAACAATGATTGCCACCTGAAAAACTAAGAATTTTCTGCCAAAAAAGCCACCTTATGTTGAGAACGGCAATTCTCTGGTTTCCCATGGCCGCCATTCTCCAGCCATGGAAATTTTTGCTCAATTTCAGGCCAATCGTACACTGTTCGATCTACTCTAAACTTTAAAACTTTAATTTTATAGGAATGCGCATACGTGTATGGTCCTTTAAAATTTTGAGGATAGAGAAAACACAAAGGAAGCGTTTTATTACCACTTGGCAATCTAATTTCTGGAGAAAAGATTAATTTTATGGCAAAAATACCTTGATATGCTCTAGGAAATTCATTACTTGTTAATAAAAACAGCAGAGAACAGCAATTTACAGCTAATACAAAAATCCAGCAAGATAATTTCCGTCGACGATTCATTAAAATTACAGCATCTGAACAATTTAAAGGTTCTAGGGATTAAAACGCACTTAACACCGTAGAAGACGAATTTCTTGGGACTTTTTCGGACCATCCGCCGCTATTATCGACGCGTTGAATTGAAGCATTCAGACTGTGGGAACACATTGTAAAAAAGACGCCGCCTACGGGAAAAGGGGATAAATAGTTTTTCGATAAGGAATGGGGAAATAAATCGGGTTGAGGGATGCTTTGAATTATATACGACCGTCTGTTCTCACCAATAAACCAAAGGTAGACAGGAAGAAAAGACGACATCAGATTCTTTCCGATTAGGAGATGCTAGAGATCACTGTGGGAGTCTGACAGCGGCCATTGTCGAAATTTAGGGCTATGTAGAAGTCTGGGAACGGCCGTTCTCAACAAATTGGGCCATATAGTGGACCACGGGATGTTCGAGTTTCTCCGTCTGTTCGAGTTTCTCCACCGTCTGTTCGAGTTTTCTTTCAAATCAAGAAATTTAATGAAAAATGCAAATTTTTATTTAGGATTAGACTTCGGCTTCCGTTCTCCGATCTTCTTAGCATCTATCAGATAGAAAGTGTCGCTTCCAGTAGCCGGATCGACTCGGATATTCACCTTGATGCGGTAGATCTAAAACACCTTGAAATGTTAAATTTACTTATATTTTACCGGATGTTTTCCACCCTTCTTTACTGCGCATCTGTAATATGCCGGTATTTCCTTTTCATAAGGGTCAAATGGCGGCGACTGAACTTTGCATTCGGATTCTGACATTTCGGCGTCCATTGTGTGTAATTTTCCATTCACAATTTGGGTGGTAACATTTAGAAGCTAATAATTTTAAGAATTTCTTTAAATCGGTTTACTTTGAAGGGTACAAGAGCCCAGACAGCATTCTTATCCTGCTTTACTTGCTCGTTGACGAATGTGGTGCTCCACATCATCAGTAACTGAAGAAGTTTAAGAATTTCTAGGAATTTTATGGTTCTGCCTTACGTCGAATATGGTCTTCTTCGGATCATCAATGAACAGTGCGCCGGTAGGTCGAATTGGCGGATTTCTATCAATTGGAACAACTTTCGGCTGCTCAGGAATCGGCTGGACAGCAATTCGAGGCTCAGGAAACACAGGTTTAATCAGACGTGGAGGCGATTCACAATAGACGGCTACAGCTGCCGAAATGAGTAAAATTTGGATCACCATACCTGAAAATTTGGGGTAAAAAGAGGGAAAAGGCTGGAAAATGGATGGTGATTGAAGGGAGCCTCTGCCTGATTATATACCGCCATGTTTTCCCACCTATAAATTCAAGGTAGACGAAAACCAATCACCAGAAGGCCATTGAACACCTGCATCGAAAAAGATGAGAAAAAGGTGGGAACAGACGCCCATTTATAATCGGGGAATTTACAGGCTTCTCTATCATTTCCCTAGTCTTCTTCCATTTGGCCCGTTTTTCTTGCTTTTTAGGTATGAAGATCCAACTTCTCCTCATCTCGGCAGCTGTAGCCGCCTATTGTGAATCGCTACCTCGTCTTATTAAGCCAATGGTTCCGGAGCCTCGAATAGCCGTCCAGCCAGCTAAAGTAGCCCCAAAGCCTCAAATTCTTGGCCCCCGGATTGCTGTCCAGCCAATTCCCGCTAAATTAGAGGAAAATCAGCGCGTAGGCTCTCTGGTCGACCCATCCAAGGACATAGACCAGGTTTTTGAAGAATTTCATTTAATTTAAAAGAATTTTCAGTTAATACTTTGGGGTCCGGTTTTTGAAGCTGTGAATGATCTCCTAAAGCAGGAAAATAAAGCCTTTACCCAGGCTTTTGTTCCTGTTAGAGTAAGCCCCATTAAATGAGATTTTTCCTAAATTTTTTTAGGCTACTAATATTAGCATAGAATATTCTATACCTATGGATAATTTTTATTATTGGCTGGAAGTCGAAATGGCTGAATCCACCTGTAAATATGGCTCGTTGCCTCAAGGCAAATATTCTGTTGAGAAATGCCCGTTATCTGGTAAAGAAGACCATCAGGTTAGAAAAACTAAAAAAATAGAATATTTTTAGTTCTACCACGCTGCGGTAAGAGCCCAGCTGGTAAAACGCGACGGTGGAATCCACAAGTTATTCACCTTGGAGAAAATCACCAAGGTCAATCCGCCAAAACCGCGGAAAATTCAGAAATAAATTGTTTTACGCATTGCCGTTAATTACCAAAAAGTAACCCATAGTTTGCTCTACAAAATGAGCTATTTCTCATAATATTTGGTTTTGAAATAATGTAACACCGAATTTTTTTAAAAATTTGTCCAAAATCGTGTCTTCTTTTGAAAATCGAAAATATGGCGCCAAAATCGCGAATTTTCATCAATTTTCTCTGGGTTTTCAGGGTTACCAGGACTTTCGGAGTTATATTTCGCCTTTTTTGAGTTAGAATCGTTTTAAATCGACTTTTACATTAAAATTCTCCGAACCCGTCTTTCATTTAAAAAATGGTTTCTCTGGAGGATTTCCTGCTGAAGTATCCCCGATTTTCGATATTTTCTTTTAATTTGAATACGATGCATCCAGCTGTAAAATCCGCTTTTCAAACATATTCTTGAGATCAGGATATTAAAAAACCAGCAACGAGCTGCTAAGAATCATCGAAAATGCCGCCAAATCATTCAAATCCAAAGATTATTGTAGCCTAAGCCACCGCCGCCTTCATTCTGATTGGTTTTTGTCTAGCCTAGGGTTAAATGTGGGAAGAACAGCGATATATAAGACGAGCCATAGGCGATTTTTAATCGCTTTCCATTTCAAGACGCCTTTCCCATTAAAATTCCTATCGACCGGATTTTTTAGGATGAAGATCCACCTTCTCCTCATTTCGGCGGCTGTAGCTGTCTACTGTGAATCGCCTCCACGACTTATTAAACCTATTCCGGGGCGAATAATTGATGTCCAGCCAACTAAAACACCTCGTATTTTCCCAAAAATACTTCATCTTGGCGAGGATGATTCACTCTCAATGGTAAGGAATTACAAACAAAGGGCAAAAATATATGTATTTTCAGTTTCATGTGCGGTTTTACGGCGCTTCAGCAATAAACGACTACATCAGGAAAGAAAATCCGAAGGCTGTTTGGGCTTTTGTTCCGGCTAAGGTAATGTTTGAAATGTTTTTGAGCTGTTCTAGATCCTCAAAGCTACCATAGAAACTACTCGTGAAAGCCTGCATACAATTGACGTCGTCATGATCGAATCCAATTGCAAGATGAGCTCATGGATTTCTGGTTTTGTTCATAACTGTCTACCAACTGCTAATGGACAACGTCAAGTGGGAAAATTTGAAGAAATTGAATTGTTTTTAGGTTTTTCGAGTACAAATAGCTTCCCTGCCTGATCCAAAAGTCGGACATGACACGCTTCAAGTGGTGAACCTCTATAAACTTGAAGATCAAGACGAGTAAAAATTGTGAATAAATATTGTGTATTGCCATATTAACTCTTTTCATGCTAATTTTGAATATCGAAATTAATGGAGAAAACGCCTGAACAAAAAAATCCTCGAGGCCTGGAAAAGGATCCTCGGGACTTGGTGAAATATCCCCGGAGCTTCAAGAAAAATCCTCGGATCTCGGAAAAATATTATCCGTGCTGGAAAAGGGGTCAAACCATACGATCTAACTAGAAATTCTTAAACTTCTTCAGTTACTGATGATGTGGAGCACCACTTTCGTCAACGAGCAAGTAAAGGAGGATAAGAATGCTGTCTGGGCTCTTGCACCTTTCCCCCCGTTGAGCCTCAAATTCAACCCGATGACCTAGAACAAGCCGATATACCAAGTATTACAAGGATTCCCAATGAAAAAAGGCCAATTTCCAGAATGTTCTTACGGAAATAGCCATACTCTCCGTGAATGATCACTTGTTCCGACAGAAATGGTCCGATTTCCTAATGCTTGTTCCCATTAAAGTAAGCTTCTTCAAATATTCTTTTCCATCACGGCCAAGAATATCTATTCCCCGCCGTAATCCTTTGCTCTCCAGTATTTTTCACGTCTCTCTTACCTCATCCTGTCCGCAATCGAACAATACCCCCGCTAATCTCCTCAGCTATTGTGGTGTAGATGCCAATCCTCCGGATCACATGTCGCCGCAGGGCGTTTACCTAAAATTAACCGGGGCAAATTATCAGTCATCCAGCCATGAATACGAGCATTCCGACTGCTCGTCCTACTGTAGGATTTCTCTCAAAGGAGACAAAAAATCTTGAAGAAGAAGTCGCCAATTTAAAGGAGGAAGCCAGTCGACCACGAATGAAGACTTCCGACGCGATAAAAGAGTGAGTTATGATTTTAAAAATAGCAAAAGAAGATTGAAAAATAGTGGAAACCATTGGTTTTTTTTATGAAAAACGCATACAAATTTAATATTTCCCGGCTTATCTAGCAGCTTTCAGCATTCTCAAATTCATGGAAGATCATAAAGAGGAAGATCAACTGGCCAAGGGAATACCGCCACCGCAAAATCCATTCCTCGAGAAGGGCGGCGGCTGCTGTAACATTATGTGAGAAATCTGATCAATTGTCCGCTTTTCTTGAATAAATAGCATAACACCTATAAAAGATTTGTAAATATCCACAATCACTATAGACGAACAGAAATACAAAATCTCGTCGACCAATCGGCCAAATTTACCCAATTTTGGAAACCTGCAGGAGACCAAAGCTAATCATCAAATGCAACAACCATGGTAATGAATGAAATACTATTTTCGTTTATAATTTTCTGCCAATTATTGGTGAGAATATTGATAACGCAATTATTCCTGACGAGAAGTCGCTTTATAAACCTTTCATGATACATTAGAAAAACTCTTGGACTTGGAATATTTACAAAAAACCCTGATAGGACCGAAAAAATGTAGAGCTCGGTAAAAGATATTTACACCATTGGAATCGTCTCTTCGAGACGAGCAAGATGCTATATTCGGTTTTCCGATAGCTCCACGCCAGTCCATTGAGTCTCGCCCAGGAAAGGCTGGTGTTTTGTTATTTTCTTTCTAAAAAAAGCGGAATCACGGGAAAAATGTAAAAATACGCATCAAAATATCAAATGCGGAGAATTTTCGCCGACGAATCAAAATCTCGGGCGAATAAACAATCAATCAGACAGACACATATCCCGAAAACAAGAGCACAAGTGCACAATTAGGGCTTTTACGCCTAATGTGCTTGAAAAAAATCAAGAAAAATCAAGAAAACAACAAAAAGATCAATCAAAGTGGTGAAAATCGTGGACAGCACGGAGAGGAGGGCGTCAATCTGAAAAATATTAATTTTAGCACGTGGAACAATAAAATTTAAGCGGAAAGGGGTAGAATTTTCCTAATTGCCCTTACAAGGGAACCATTTTTGCGCGTGCTCCGATCTCCATACA
Source organism: Oscheius sp. DF5033 (assembly GCA_964036215.1). NCBI lineage: Eukaryota > Metazoa > Nematoda > Chromadorea > Rhabditida > Rhabditidae > Oscheius > Oscheius sp. DF5033. The sequence continues at coordinate 5,697,531 of CAXIWN010000009.1, read as the reverse complement.
AGACATACACCATTCGAAAGCGCATCGAAAATTATGGTTACTGGCAAAAATTCAGCTGCCTAATTAGGGCTATCAACTGGTTCCGGGTTAGTAAGGCGCATTTTCGGGGGAGCCGCGGTTCCTTTGCGCTTTTTCGGTGCAATGGTTCCAATATACTAATTTGAGTATGGCGAACATTATTGACATGTCGCACCGAAAAAGCGCAAGCAAACCGTGCATCCCCTGCACATGCGCCTTAATGACCCTCAACCATACATGGCCCATTAGGGTCCGCGGGCCCGCCCCAATTCGAGGTCACAGGGCCCGGGCCCGGCCCGGTTGGTAGCCCTAGCCTAATCCACGATCGTAAAAAGTTATGCGCGAATATAGTTTTACATGGTTAAGCCCGGGTTTCTGATTTTTAGCTTGCCAGACCACAACTCGCAGCCATTTCCATGAAGTAGAGTAGTCGAAGGGTTAGAGCACTAGCTCACCACAATTTTGTTCCAGGTTCGACCCGGCGGTCAATCAACATCTTTTTTTTTCTTCCAAAACGCTCAAATTCATCGAGAAACTCCTTTTTTATTATTATTTGCATGTTTACCAACTTTTCAAGCCATTATCAGCATTGCCCAACTGTGGATATGTTTTCTGAATTGAATATGTCAAATCGGTCACAAAAGCCAGCTTCCTTGTGGAAAAGACCAACTTTCAATGTAAGGTCAAAGAAAAAAGAGTTTCTCGATGAATTTGAGCGTTTTGAAAGAAAAAAAAAGATGTTGGTTGACCGCCGGGTCGAACCTGGGACAAAATTGTGGTGAGCTAGTGCTCTAACCCCTCGGTATATTATATTTTTCCTTGGACAGCTGTATTGGAGAGATCCCCGGGCTACACGCTAAAATAATGAAAACCAGACCAACCTTGGCCTCTCTGCTCTCCCTCGATGCCGCTAGCAGACCATTTGAACCATCGCACACCTGAAAATACAAATCTAAAAAAGGAAAGGCAGAGAAATAGCAAGAATTTGAATTAAAGGGACGCTGACAGAAAAATGCATCGTTTCCGAATCGGAGACGATTAACGGGGATTAAACCATTTTTTCCATTGAAAATTATCATTTTTACAACTTTTATCGAGAATTTACCAGTCGACCCAAACATCTGTCAGTATCCCTTTAAAAACTGGGACAGAAACTGTACAGTTTGTTTCACGCAAAAAAAAGATGATATCCTGGGACTGGGAATGTCTCAAATGGAGCTAAAAAAAGCCGTGGTTTTCGATTTTTGGACTCCCTGGTCTTGAAGGTCCAGGCAGCTCGGGCCGTTGTTTTATTTTGGCCACAAGGAAGTACTTTGAACTGGGAAAAATTGAGCGATTGCAAATCTTTTTTCTGGGTGAAACGCGTCAAAAAGTGGATGGAGCCTGATAACTTTTCCGTCTTGGACAGGTCCTCATTTCCACTTGTTGGTGGAAATGACGGCCTTTTCAAACCAAAAAAAATTGTAATAATTTTCGGGAACAGCAGATATATCGGAGTCGCCAAAATTTGAGGCCAAAAACGGCGACGTTTCCAGAAAATACAAACGAAAATCAGAACAGAACAGGATTTTCGGCTTTTTGGCGATTTTTTGTTTAGCCAGAAAGATTGAGACTTCAGAAACAGACGAAAAAATGGTACAAACCTTGAGATTTTCCTGTTCCCATTGGTAGAAGTCCACCAGAGGCCGGGGCTCTCTTTGCCGTAGGCTGGCTTCCTCCAATCCGCCAGAGATTCAAGGTCCTGAAAAAGCATGACAGCAAGGAAAAAAACATTTAAAAACGCAAAGAAATCTTGGTATTTCAAAAATTTACATCAAAAATAGCTAGCGCGGGAATTCGAGCTCTTCCGATTCTCCTTGGATGCCGATTGGGTCCGTCTGCCCTATTCCAGTCCCCGCAAATGGGCACGGTATCTCCGAAAAGAGCGTGCCCAATGGGAGCAGGGGATACCCAGGCATCGGGAGAATCGGGCAGGACTCTGGCCAGACGGCCATCTGTCGAAGGAGGCGGAGGATCACCATTTGACGCGTCCCATCTGCCGTCTTGAATTCCCAATTTTGATTCGAAAAAAATACGCAATTCAAAAAATTTTGAACACGGAGCAAATTGAAGTAAAAATGCGGGCAAAAATTAAAAAAAATGCAACATGACCTCGTGTTTTGAAGAAGGCGACCACTCGCCGTCGGCGCAGAAGGAAGACTGACGGCCGAGAAGCGACGTCCGCCTTGACAGAATTTGACCAGTCGGCGCGTCACTTTTCTGTCAACTTGACCAAAACGGCCAAAATATAGCAAAAGACCGCTTACAGATGGGAAAATATGTTGCAGAAGTTGTTTTTTTGGGACGAGAAACGTCGACACCATGTCGAGATCTATCAACGGAGCGGATGGTCATCTTCGATCGTTTTGATCATAACTTGGCGTCGTCTCTCCCAATTTTTACAATTTAAAATGTGATGGAAAGAGGAGATCAAGACGAACTTTTTAAACGATTTTTCAGCTGTAGAAGGATGGAGGAAAATAGTCTGGTCCCTTTGAAAGATATGGGAATTTCATCGGGTTCAAATGACTTCGGAAACTATTCTCCTCGCTGTTGAATAGAAGTCGATTCAAATACCCATCAAAATTAATCCATTCCTGCCCGAATTTTTATCAAGTCGTCTCAAAGATGAAAAAATATTTCTGCTCAAAAGTGGCATCAAAAAATTCGCCTCATCGCCCTGATCAGAGATATGTGGTTCTCGAGAAAGGCGTCCGCAGGCGCCGGGAGGCACGTCAATGTAGAAGATCTGTCAAGGCTGTCGAGTCTGAATAAAAATTCTGTCAAATCCTCCTTGACAATTGCTTAGAGAAACCTTTTGAGGCTGAGTATGACGAGGAAAGTGATTGCCGCCGAGCCTTCTTCTCTGCACCTGATAGCCCTCTTTCCCCTCTATCGAATGATATTAAACTTGAAGATCAAGTCTTGTTGCGCTGCAAGGAAAACGTCCCGTCCCGCCGGCAACCCTACCTGGGATGCGCAAGCCGCCTCAGGATCGGCGAATGATTTCGTGGGTGCAGTAATCGTCGGCCTGGGCAGGCCCGGCCCGCTCCTACGGGGCCCGATTGCTCATCACCCCGGGGCCGGACGAAACGTCTCACCGGACGAAAGGTCTCGCACCCAAGCTGGTCAGGAATTGATAATGATTGTCTATTTCCACCGTCCAACAGCCGTTTGTCTGTAGGAATAGTTAAACCGAATGATGCAACCATTTTAGCTATGGTTAGCCAGGCATTCTGCAAAGATTCCGACAGAAAACCGCATAAAAAATAAGATTTTTAAATAGTAAAACCCCTCTTGTTTTATTGCCACAGGGGAAAGGAGAGTATTGAAACTTAGCGCCCCAGGGGGTTCGAATTCAATTTTTACGGTACTTGAAATATTGCCTAAATTACAAGATTTCCAAGAAAAATTAGCTTACTTACGTAAAAAAAATAAGCTTCTTCTGTGATTTTCCTGCTTGTACATCAAGAAAATAGCAAAATATACTGAATAAAGTAAAAGAAGATGATCAACAGCAAAATGAAAAATGAAAAATGTATTTATAAATGATTTATTTATAAAAAATGTAAAAAAATAAGCCTACCTGGATTTATTACAACTGTAGACGTCTTCTTTCTTCTTTTAGAGCTGGAACCTGAAAAAATAAGCATTATATTGAAATTTAGTTGAGAAAACAAACCTTCAGCGGCTTTAAATCATCTCGTTCTTCCTTTCCTCCAAGTCGCTTGATCATCTACCTGAAAACAAAAAAATTAAAAGGAGAAATACAAGAAAATGAATGTGATAGGTAATAAAAATGATAAGCAGAATGTTTTTCAGCTGTTTTTATGCTTCAAAAGTTTTCAAAAATGAAAAAAATTACGAGTTTTTGATTTTTTAAAAAATTTGAGCAGAGTTTCCCCTTATTTTCGGGGATTTTTACACAAAAATAAACACGAAAATAATAAAAAGCGAATAATCTGTAGAACCCTAATATTTTAGAGAGCTGGGTCAGCTCTTATTTGTTTCTTGGTGAACCCGTATAGTTTTAACAGCCGGGTCAGCTGTACCGCTACTAATAAATGGCCAATAAACAACTGATAATAAATGGCAGCCTGAAAAAGAAGAATGTAAAATTTGTTACCTGCTGCTTCTTGAAATTTTCGCTGCTTCCATTTATCTTCCATAGAATTCAACCTGAAAATAGCAAATTTAGACAAATAAAGAAAAAGAAATAAGAGAAAGAAGAAAAAACAACAAGAGCAAGCAACGAAAATACGAAGAACTGAAGTAACAACTCAAATTTCATGCAAAATGCTAATTCTGCAAATTTTACATTAATTTTTGCGCTTCTAATACTTGCTACTATTCTAAAATACTGTAACCATACTTAGAAATAATAAAATAATAAGAGAAACTATAGAAAACAAGCAGAAAACATAATGCAAAAAGAAAAAAGTAAAGAGCAGCCGCCTGATGCAAGGAAAGCTATGAACTGACTGTTGCTTCACCAACTGGTCGCAAAGACTATTTCAGGATGGATTTCTGTGCAATTTTTTACTATAATCAGCTAGAAGAGATCAATATCTAACTATTAATCTAAGAAAATAATAAAGAAATGCAAAGAATTGAGTAAAAATGAAAGGTTCGAGGAATCGGATGAATTTTCGACTTAAATTGACGTTGTCTTACGAAAAGTATCAAAAAAGGTTTCTAAAATGAATTTCCCTTCATCTTTCTGCTATCATCAGCTAGAGCAGGCAATTATCTCACTATTGATACAAAAAAAATTGAAGAGAAATTAAGGGAGTGCATAAAGTGGAATGGTTCCGATAAGCAGTGACATGGATCATGGAATAAATTGAAAAACCTCTTCTACATTAAATTTTCTGCATTTTCTCACTGGAAATAGTTAGAGGAGCTCAAATCCTAAGTTATGATGTAGAAAAATCAACGAGAAATGGAAAAAAGACAGTAACACAGAAATATTTGGAAAATGATCGAAGTCTCCAGAGATTGATCGATAAATCTTCTATAAAATAAAATTTTTAGCATTCTTTTACCATAAACATCTAGAAAATGTTAATATCTAACTATAAATAAAGAAAAAAATTCGATAATAATGAAGTAGAACGAGAGAAATGAAAAATACGACGAGTGGGTGAATTTTCATGTCAAAATGAATTGCATTGAAGGAATCAACTAAAAATGGTTTATAAAATGAATTTCTCTGCAATTTTTTGCTATTATCAGCTAGAGGAAACAATTATCTCACTATTGATGTAAAAAAATTTAAGAAAAATGAAAAAAATTCGAGAGAAAATAGCTAAAGACAAAGGAAATGCGACGAAATGACTACGCACGCCCGCACCTGTAAATTCTCGGCCGCAGACCTCCCAGTATCTATATAATATTTTGAACTTTTTTAGCTTTATCCCGATTCATAATGAAAACCTGTTATTACGTCTCACTACTAAGAGTCCTCCCCGGTTTACCGGCGATATATAGGGGCAGTGAGGGAACGCAGGCCAGTAAAAGTGATGAGGGACAATAAATCGTTCATTGAACCTTTGTAGTTCGGGGGTGCCGCCCTGATTTACGAAGTATTAGATGAATGGTTTCGGGCCTGGATGGCAGCAATGTCGGCCCATTGGCGTTTTGCATTTTTTTGCGTTGATTCTGCCATTATTTCTAGTTTTTTTTTCTTAATTTTCATAGACTTTTTTGCATCAATAATTTTTCTCATAGAAAACTCTTTTCTAGTCGTTTTTCTTATGATTTTTGGTTATTTATCGTTTTATTCCTTATTTTCTGCTAAATTTATGGTTGAATTCTAATTTAGTCATGAAAAATTACAAATTCGAAGATTTTCTGGAACGATGGTGTGTTCCCTTGCTCTCTGCATTGCATCTTCTTCTTCTAATTTTTCTACCCCTAATAAGGCAAAAAACTAACAATTTGCTGCAAAAATAAAGAAAAACGAGAACAAATTAAAAAAAATTTTTGCGTGTCAATGAAAGTGCGCTCCATCGTCAAACAGTCCTTTGAATACAGTGCAAGCGTGCGCGACGGTTCATTTCTCTCCGTCGTCTTTTTTATTTCCCTCCTCTGAATTTCAGTTGTTATTTTCGCATTGCTTCTTCATTTTAACAGCTTCTAATCTTTACTCCTAGAAATTTGCGAATATTAGTGCAGCGAAGAAACGGAAATATGTCAAGGTGGCGATGTTGAGTAACGGCACATTGCTCTCATCGCTTCTCTTGTCATTATTCTCCTTTCTTTCGTTAGCTATGCTGGAAAAACGTTTTAGAATGTATAAAATGCTCTTCTGTTGGATGCTTTTCCTTGATTCATGCGTTATTCTTGTTAATTTAGAAGTAAGAGGATGAATGCCGAGTAGGCGGCACCCCAAAGGCAGGATTCTTCTTACTTTTGCCCTTCAGAAATTCATTGCTTCTTGTTTGCTTGCTATTGTCCTCAATTCTTCTTTATGTTTGCAAATTTACTAACCACCGCTTGCTATTTTTTTGACTATTGGAGGAGGAAGACGATGTTAAGTTGACAATGTTGAGTAGCGGCACACTACGATCATTGTTCTTCTTGATGTCCTTCTTCTTTACTCGCAAAACGTTCTGCGACTTAAAATGTGCTAGCAACAGAAGCTTTTGCCTTTTCTATCCGCGTTTCATAGAGTGAACGTTTGTTTGCGACGCGGAATGTTCTAAAAATTTGGTTTCTTTGCTCAGCGCTTATTTTTACCTCCTATTCTCTTTTTATGCTCTTTATTTCTCTTCTCTATTGCTTCTAATATTTTTTACAGATTAAAATCTATGTTTACAACGAGGAGTGAAGCAGAAACATCGCAATATGAAGATGATAAGTAAAGGCGCATTGCTGTTGCTGTCCTGCGCCTTCACATTTTTCGCTGCGCATTATTTCTATAGCCGCTACTAGATGCCGGAAATCATTCTATCCATGGCTATTCACAAATGCTATTGGCTGTAGCTTTTTCTCGCGAAAATTTTTTGAAGTAAGAAGGTGATTGCTCAGTAGCGGCACCGAAAGGCATTAATCTTCTTACTTTGCGCCTGAAAAACCAATACTTTTTTTGTAGTTTGTTATTTTTGCATTGCTTCTTCATTTTTACTGCTTCTAATCTTTACTCCTGGAAATTTGCGAATATTAGAGCAACGAAAGAAGCAGAAAATGTCAATGCGGCGATGTTGAGTAACGGCACATTGCTCTCATCGCTTCCTTTGTCATTTTTCTACTTTCTTTCGTTTAATATGCTTGCAAAACATTGTAAAAACTAAGTTTTCCTACCGGAAAGAGCCGCTTTTCATTGTAAAGATCATTCGCAGTTTGTAAATTAGTTTGCTGCCCATATTGCACTTTAGAAGTTATTATTTTTTATTTTCTCATTACCTCGCTATTTTCTCAATACTTCTTTATGTTTTACAGGCTGCAGAATATATTCAGAGAAGTTGGCGAAGATTGGAATAATGAAAGGAGAAGAATACATCTGATAGCTGCAAATTTGGATAATCGGTTTTCCTTTTTCTTCTGTCATTTCTTTGCTATGCTTTAAAAACTGTTATTATAGAAGCAAAATGGATTGCCATTAGATGTTCCGGCTTTTTTCTATGAAATTTGCGGATTTTAGAGCTACGGAGGATGTAGAAAATGGCAAGGTAGTGATGTTGACTAACGGCACATTATGATCATCACCTCTCTTGTCATTTTTCTTATTTCTTTCGTTTGCTAGGAAGTGTTGCTCCTCTAAAATTTATTTAGAGTCTAAATAGAAATAATTGTCGCAGGGCGGCTCTTGAATTGCGATTAGTGTAAAATCCTCTCTTGCTAAATTTTTCTTCTCTACGCTCATATCTTCATTTATTACTCGTTCTCCCATTGTTTCTTCTTTTCTTCCTTTTTAACATGTTCGTTCTTAAGCAAATATGATCGCTTATATGGACCCACTGAGCCCTGAAGCAGTTCCAGAAGAAAAACCAGCAGTTCCAGAAGAACAACCAGCAGTTCCAGAAGAAAAACCAGCAGTTCCAGAAGAAAAACCAGCTCGCCGCCGAAGCCACTTAACAACTCTTGTTCTCGATCAGAGAAATGTAAGTAATTTTTATCATTTGCCATCTAATTGTGATTGTTTTCAGCATCGCACAGAAGAAATACCGCTGGATAGCGAGTCGTCGATCCTCGTTGAAATATCGGATGCTCTCTCTGAGCGGGAAAAGGTTTGTCAATATTTAATTTATCTAATTGTAACTTGTTTTTCAGGTAAAGTATACAATTCGATCGCAAACGAAGCTAGCAGAATGGAAAGAAGATTATTCGGTCGTACGGGAACATGAAGAATTCTTATGGTTACACGGAAGCTTAGAAGAAAATGAAGCCTATGCTGCTCTTATAGTTAGAGACGTCATTGAAGATTTAATCATTATTTTGTAGATTCCTCCTCCACCACCTAAGCCTAGTTTTGAGGCTTCTCAAGCAAAGCTGATAAAGTTATCAGCAGAAGAAACAAATATGACTAAGGATGAATTCACCAAAGCTAAGCAAGACCTTGAACAGTTTGTTTTCTTTTTTTTTCTAACATTTCAAGTTTAGAGAATATTTGGCTCTGTTCAAGAAGACGATTTCCATGCATGAAGTCTATCTTCAACGCCTTGCTGCTCATCCGATTATTCGCCAGGACAACAATTTCAAGCTTTTTCTTCAATATGAAAAAGAAGTAGGCATAGTATTTTTGCTGTTTAATTTTTATTTCCAGCTTACTGTTCGTGGCAAGAATACCAAGGAAGTTGTTGGATCACTTTGGAAGCGAGTTACTTCATCTGCTGATCAACTGGTTCTCAATGGTAGCAAGGATCCGGATTATCAATTCGAATTGCAACGCAGCTACATCGTGGAATATCACGAGCACATTAGTGAAGCAGCAAATTGGGCAGAGAAAGTCGTCCGCCTTCGAAAACGTAAGTAATTTCTTGTAGTTTTTCAAATTTGTTTTAGGATCCGCTGATATTTATTCGAAACTCTACGGTCAATGTGATTTCGTGTCTCGTACGAATACGGACAACATGTTGTATTTGAATCCTGCAGTTGCTGATACTTTCAACAAAATGAAGAAGGTTTGTTGGTTATTTTATAAATCATAGAATTTCTTTCAGGTGGAGATGAAATCAGCCAATGATGAAGAGTTGAAGCTGGCTGATACATTATCGTATTATACTCGTGACACACAAGCTTGTAAAGATCTCTTCTACCGCCGTCTACGATGTCTGGCTAATTTCGAAGCAGCCAATAAGAATTTGGATCGAGCTCGTCTCAAAGGAAAGGATATCGAAAAGGTTTGTGTTTTAAATTTCTTTAAATAATTTCAATTTAGTGTGAAGCCGATCAAGCAGCTGCTTGTAAGAAATTTGAAGTCTTTAGCGTCGTTGCTAAAGCAGAACTCTTGGATTTCAAGAAGCGTCGTGTTGCTGCTTTTGGTGAAAATATTAAAGGATTGGTTCAGTTGGAAATCAAGAATGAAAAAGCTCAAGTCCAGATGCTTCAAGAATGTTTAAACAAGCTGAAAGAGACACTGTAAACATTGTATAAGTTTTTTTATCTTTTTATTTTCACATTTGATTGTACAGGAATATAAATTTTATCTACAATTTTGTTTTAGTGAAATATTTTCTGAAATGTTTTCTTGTTTCATTTGATTTTAGGTCTGAAATAGTTGAAAGGAGAGGAAAATAAGCCAGCAATGAATAATAGATTATTCTTTGATTATTGCGATGGAATTATTACGAGGAAACATCGAGGTTATTACGGAATTGCATAATTATATTGACATAATGATACGGATGCAGTAGAATTGAGGTTTGATGATTTCTACAGTCAGATCTTGTCTTTTTTTTCTCTTTCTAATAGAAAGAAAGAATGTTGAAAATGCACAATTTACTACAAATTTTCATTAATTGCTGTTTACAGAGAAAAGGGAGAGAAAGGTTGGGGTCCGACGGGAAGAGCGCAGACATCGAAGATTTCTCCGACAATAGCGAGGGCCTCGTATTTGTCGCAGAGATTATTCAGCACGTAGACATATTTCATAGCGTAGTCATACTGAAATTTAACAGTTTTTGAAGCATAAAAAGGGTGTGAACCTTGCTCAAGGGGATGCAGAATTGATTGAATCTTTTGGTTACCATATGATGGCAATCCAAATTTGTGACCGGGCGCTTTTCTGTGAAGATTTTTTTCCTATAAATTGATTTCTTTGAACTTTACACAAAAAGAAAACTCGCCTTTCGATTTCGTTATTTACGAGTCTGTCGACGATCTCGTGATATCTTTCCTTTATCCATTTTCTCTCCTGGTGGATCTGTCGGATGCGTTGGGTGATGGTTTTCAACTTTCCCAGGTCGTTTTCTTGGTCACGGGACTTCATTAAACTGAACAGCTCAACATCTCTAGCCGGCCATGAGGATAATCTCGTTTTGTACTGAAAACAGGCATTTTTCAAGGTCTAATTCATAAATTTTTAAGAAAATTAGGGGTTCCGCTGGAAATTTTGAAAAAATCGTGTTTATCTTTCATTTTCCTTCAAAATTACGCATTGTAAACAGCGTGCAGAGCTCTTTTGGGCTGATTTTGCCGATTTTTTTGTATTTATTGCAAATTTTTACTTACATTATCGATGTAATTGACTCGTTTTCCATTTCTTTTAGCTCCTTGGAACCAGCCGACGGGTTCCTGGGCAATGGTCAAGTTACCATAATGCATGACGTGCGACTTATTTGTGGTTTTCTTTACCAGCTCGTATTGAGATTCCAGGGTTTCGACGTCGAGATCTTCCTAAAAACACTAATAAATGGTGAAATTGGGAAAAAAATGCCGAATTTCTTGGATTTTTAGATGGTTTTACGTGGTTTTTCGTTCCCGGATAAAAAAGTGCTAGTGAAAGGTTTTTGAAAAAAGAAACATAGAATTCTAGCCAAGATCCTCCCCTCACCTTATCACTGTCGTCCATCCAATTGACCGAGAAGAGATCTCCAAGACAGGGCAGATTCATGTCATTATCACAATATGTACCCCATGATGACTCATGGGAATTGGCGGCAGTTATGGCGTAGACTGAAATGGTAGTTTTCTTTTAAAAAAATAATACAGAAACTTTTTTAAACTTTAAAGGACGGTGGAATCCCGGCAAATATTTTAGTGCCGCGTAATTTGAAATTTCCCTTGTTTTTTTTTGGACACCGTAAAAACTGAATTCGAACCCCCCCCTATAATAAGACCCCTCTTGTTTTATTGCCCCAGGGGAAAGGGGGGTATTGAAATTTAGCGCCCCAGGGGGTTCGAATTCAGTTTTTACGGTATTTTACGATTTCCCCCCGTTTTTCAGGATTTTAAAAATTCTCACTGTTGATATCCTCCGGCAGAACTTTTTCAAACATCGATCCACTTTCGCAGGCTTCCAAGTAGAAGACGAGCTGATCATATTTGTCATTTTCATGCATCCAATTCAAAGCGTCGTTGAGATCTTTCACCGAGAGCTGGAATTTTGGGTTTTTTAATTAGGAAAAAGGCTCAAAATTACAATCCCATCAGGGAAAGAGATGAGGCCAACGGCTCCGTGATCAGTAAAATAGACGAAGACACGATCATCGCCGGTACTGAAATAGTTTTTGGGTAATTTTTGCATCAAAAAGCAGGGCAGCAAAGGGAAAGCAGAAAACTTTCGGCATAAATCACAAGAAAAAGCAATTTTCCATCAATTTTAGGAGAATTCTGGTAAATTTTCGAGGTAAAAGAGGGAAAATGAGCGAAATTTGCTGGAAATGGGATAAATTTGGAGAAAAATCCAACTTACCTTTCAATTACACGGCCATTTCCTCCATTAACTTCAGATTTCTTTCCCTTGAGAACGTTGAGGAAATTTTTTGGGGTCACGTCGTTGTGCTGAAAAAAATATGGACAATTCTAGCAAAAAGACAAAATTCCATCGATTTATGGAGGATTTTAGTGATTTTCCAGCGATTTTTGGTAAATTTTCTGATAAAAACGTGGGATTTACAAATTTTTTTTCCGTTTTCTTCGGTGTATTTGACTTTTCCAGCAAAATTTCCTTGAATTTCTTCTTCTGTCGCATGATCTCACCTTATAATCAATTTTGACTCCGGCATAGACATCATCGCCATGAGGCCGATTGTATAATTTTCCTCTGTAGGGATTTTCCCGATTGTTTGCAATGTCGTCGTACATCATGGTAATTATCCGATCCTCGTGGATTCCATGATTCTTCAGGACTTGATAAGCATGGGCGACGTCTGCCTGTAACAGGGAAATATTAAAATTCTGGGGAAAACCCACCTGATGACGGTAATTGTACCAGCCATTAGATCCAGCGACCAAAAGAGCCCACGTTTCGCCTTTTTCTGTTCGGGGAGCTCTGGAAATTGAGAATTCCTGGAGAAAAATGCCCGAAAGTTATAATTTTTCCCTAAAATTGCCAGTTTCCCCCAAAAACTTGCAATTATTCACGATTTGCAATTGAAATTCCCCTATTTTCCCAAAAAAACATCGGAAAAATCTCCTCCTCGCAGAGATCCATCAGGTGCTGGGCACGGGATGACCTCTGCTGATTTTTATGAGCAGCTGTTGTTAATTGGGAAGGAAAGTGACCGACTGCTAGAGATTTTAGGGGAAACCGAACGGATTTTGATTGGAGAGACGATCTTTACGCATTTTACCCATTTTTAGTGAAAATTATAAGGAAAAAAGTCTTCAGGAATAAAAATTACCTGAAATTTCCCCTCACAATGTGCTTGCTTCTCGAATAAGCGAAGCTCCCAGCCACCAGAAGGGCTAACAGGAGGAAGCAGCGCATCCTCCCTGAAAAAATCCTCAATTTATTGTCGATTAATCAAGAAAAAGGGCGATACAGTCAGCATTTTGAGTCACAGAAATAAAACAAAGAAGGGCAGGTCGCTGAGCTAGCAAGGAGCAAAACAACCGGGTCAACTAAAGAAGGAACAGCTGCCGCCTGTCCACATGACTGAGGGCCATTTCTGCAGTAATAGTGACAAAAGAAAATCTGAGCTGGGGTGATTTAAAGGGCCAAGGGAGAGGGAAAACAATGGATGGGAAAATGGCCAACAGATGGGGAAAATTGCGCAAGGGGAAGGGGGAGCTGGGGGCTGGAAAGTTGGCGGGGTGAACTGAGAAAATCGCTGGATTCCGGGAAAAGCCCCTGTTTTAGGAAAAAATGCGATTTTCAAACAAATCTCCCTGTTTCAGTGAAAATTCTCTACCGGATTTTCAAGAGCTGGAAGGGGATCTGGAAATTTGGCGGGTGGAATAAAGAAACCTTCCGGCAAATCTCCCTGTTTCAGGCAAAATTCTCTGCCGGATTTTCAATGAGCCCAATTCCCCGGCTAATCAGTTCAAAAAATTTATTAAAGCATGCAAATATACCGGTAAATAATCTCAATAATATCAAGGAAATAATTCAATTATCACCCAATTTTGAGCGTCGTCTCATATTCATGAAATAATTGTTGATCGTGGCGAATTCCAACTGCAATCGAGCCGCAATAATTTCTTGCATTTCCCTGGATGGATTTCGAGTTTCGTCGAAGATTGCCTAAATTTTTCGGTTTTTTTGTAAGATTTTTCGATAATTCACAGTCGTAAGGAAACTTACATCAAGCGTTCTTTTCTGTAATTCAGTAAATACCAGTCGTGGCCTTTTACAAGGGGAAATTCCGTCATTTTTCCTCTTGTTTGTCTGTTTTTTGGCACTTTCTACGGCCGGGGAGAAGGGGAGCGGTGCCATTGGTGTGTCGGATTCTAAAAATTCGAATTTTTCACATGTGAAACTTGTTTAGCGCTGAAATTCGTTGAAAATTCTTATATACGATAACTGAAACCAACAAATTGCGGCGTCTTGAATGCAAAAAAAGCTAGGCTATTTTTAAAAATACACAATTTTTTTATTTACAGACTGGATTTTTGGGTGCACGAGCGTATTTCCTAGCGGACGGCAATTTTACTACAGGAATTTTCGAGTTTCGGGGCATTTTTGGATTCACGAATAAATTTTTTCTAGTTTGAATTTAATTTTCTTGAAAATTTTGAGGGAAACGCGCTATTTTTAAATAAAACGAAAATTTCAGAGGGCACAGCAATATTTCCAAGAATTACAATCAATTTAGCCAGGAACTTAGAAAAATTAACATCCAGCATAAAATTTCAATCAATTGCCTAAAATTCTGAGAAAATATTTATAAACGCGGCTCGAAACCAAAAAAAAATCAAACAAACCTGCTTCCATATCAAAAACGGCCATTCTTTGTACCAAAGGCAAGTCGAGCCATTGTTTCATGCGTTTGAATGTCTCTCGGCCGGATTTCAATTTATCCCAAGGTTTGGGATTTTTCAGCAAATCGGAGAGGGTCCCCTGGCTGCGTCCTATGATTTTCTCAGCAAAAAGAGTCTGCGGAATTGAACGGCATTTCAGCTCGTAGGCAATTTCTTCGCAAAGTTTTTTAGTATCAATAAATTCATCCTGATAAATCGGCGTCTTTTTGCGGCGATCCGATGAATTTCGCTCTGAAATTTCTTCCATTTAGACCTTTAAAATCCCCATACTTTTAGCCTTTTTCGGACTTTCTTCCACGGTTTCTTCATGATTAACTTCGTCATATTTTTCTGGCTCATTTTTCTGTTCCAGCGGGTAATTGTAATTGAAATTATTTAAATTTGGGACCATTTGAAGTGGCGGAAGACAGTCGGCAAAAGAATTCATCATGCTGAAATAATTATCGACAATTTATGGGAAAATAAGGTGAATACCTAATATTTCCTGGCATCATGGAGGGAAATGAATGAGATTGAGGGCCGAGGTGGTAGTGAGCACTGAAATTACGTTTTTCTTTAATTTTTTCATTTTCTTTCTGAACGATTTTTAATGTCAAAAAATAGCGCAGAATTTCCTCTACAAAATGAGCTATTTTCCATAAATTTTCAGCAAAAATTAAAGAAACAGTGATTTTTTTGAAATTCCGGCGCGGAAAATCGAAAATATGCCCTAATCTTCAGTTTTTCTGCCTATTTTTTCCTTCAAAAGCCTGAGACTCCCGTAAAAAAATAAAACTCACTGCTGCGTGGAGGAATCCAGTATCGGTGAGGGCTGGTAGCTTCTGAGCGTTTGCAGCTCCTTCTCCTCCCAGGGTGGACATCCTTGTCCATAGGCAGAATACGCGTCCTCCATTTTTTAGAGAAAAAAAGGCAAAAGAACGAGAAAAAATCGTTATCGGTCGATATCGACCTATCGATTGGAGCTGACTGCCATCGATTGAAAGCGAAAAAAAAACAAAAATCGCGTCTAGCGAGCACGTGAACTAGGCATGTTACAATAAAAATATCTGCACAGGAATGGGACGCGGCCAGGAATTGGAGAGATGCCTAAAAAGAGGAAACGTGCCCAAAAAATGGGAAAATTACCCAAAAAAAAGGAAATCTGCGCGAAAAACGGGAAAAGCACCCCAAAAAGTGGAAAAACTGCCCAAAAAATGGGGAAACTGCCCGAAAAATAGAGAAATCTGCCTAAAAATGGTGGGCCCACCCCAAAATTCCTTGTGGAATTGGCTTCCTTTAAAGAATTTACCAGAAATTTATAATTCTGCTTGAGCGCAATCGGTTCCAAACTTTTATTTACACGACAAATGATCAAAGAAAAAGAGAAATTACCGGCGATGATGGCCATTGGTGGAATGATAATTATTGGAAGGTGGTGGCGGTCCGTAATTATGCTGAGGTGGTGGTGGATATCCATGATGTGGTTGATTATACGGGGCTTGTTGGCCCATCGGCTGCTGCCCGTAATTGTGGGCCGGTACGTGATTTCCATTATATTGGGGTTGTGGTGGCATTGGGGTAAAATTCTGGGGGTATCCCGCTTGGTACGCAACTTGAGGAGGCTGATTATAATTCTGGGCTGGGGGATTGTAACTGGGACCGGGTGGGGCTTGATAATTGTTCGTTATTAAAGGAGGAATATAGCCGTTACTACTGCCAGTTGAATTTTGACTAATTTGAGTCTCGAGGGGAACTGGGGGCTGGGCAGCAGCTGGAGCCGTCGAAGGACCCTGGCCATTTTGAATTCCCGCTTTTTTAGCGGCATCTTCTGCTCGAGTCGTTTCATAAAAGACCAAAACCTGAAAATATTGGAAAATCCCATGGAAATTGGCAGAAATCTCACCAAATGGCAGACTTTTTCCAACATTTTTGGGCTCAAATCGCTGATGAAATTATTCCACCATTCTTCTTTTGGCTAAAATTGGGGATTTTGGTTAAAATTAGGGGAGAACCAACCTTGAAAGCTTTCTGGTCGTGTCCCATGGTGAAGGACATGTGCAACATCCCCACGGCAATGATCTGCGGCTCCCAGAGAAGGCAAATCGGGGTATAGTAGCTATCATTTGTGAATGTCCACGCGCGCTGTACGTAACTGGATGCCTAAAAACAGTCGAAACTTATAGAAAATCAGTAAATTTCTCAGTTTAAGGAGAATTTACGGCTGCGGGCTGAAATTCCAAGAAATTTGCGGTTTTCTGTTCGAAAAATCAATAAAATTATGTCTTTACATTATTTTCTATCAAATTTTTGTACTATTTTATAGCAGAAATCGAGATCTTTCTAATGGTATTAAAAATTATGAAAAACAGGGGATAATAAGTTAAAAAATATAGAAATAAGGAAAAACTCACGTCTTCTTTAGATAATTCATGGATTTTCACATATTCAATCAAATATTTGTATGGATGCTCAACTTGGAGATCAAATTTTAATACTTGGAGGAGAACTCTCTCAACTCCCATAACTTCATCCTGAAAATGCCATGTTTTTTATAATTTTTGTAGTATTTTCTTCGATTTTTGATGCTTTTCTATTTTGTAAATTCGTTAATCGAATTTAGCAAGCAATTCTGAATAAAATAAACCTAATTTTAGTAGAAAAAAACTCACAACAAGGTTAGGATGATTTTTATAAATGTGGGGAAATCGAATTTCGGCTGCTTTACAAATATCTCGAACTTTTTTCGGTGTTTCTTCAACTTTTCCAGCTAGAAAAATACAAGTCAATGCTGAAATCTAAAAGAATTTATATTTTTTCGGTTCCTAGGAGAAAACTCACAGCTCCTGGATATTCTTGAAATGAATGAACCATGTGAAAACGATGAAAAAATACTGCAGCCGTTGCTAATGTTGGATTTTGCTTTCTAAATTTTATTTTTTGAAGGAAAATGGTTTTCTTACAATTTTATTCCCTCTCCGGAGCCTGTCTTCATCAATATTCGTACTCCTTCTCGTCTATACTGATCTTCTTGCTTTCTTGTCATACCTTGACGAATTGAGGCTGTATCCTATAAAATTATATGTTTTCCAAGGTTATTTAGCTTCTAAAAATGCTAAAAACATAAAAATTTGCTAATCAATAACAATTTGTAAGAAGAAATTGAATAAAACTTACATTTAGCACTTCTTCCTCAATTAGCCAATCTTCACAAACCATTTTTCTATATTCCTGACTCCTAAAATAGATTTTCTTGTAAAATAATTAATAGAGAAGCTTATAAAGTAGCTGCTTTATCAAATTTGGCTTCTATTTTTAGTAAAAAGCGGAAGAAAATGTAGCGCAGAGTAAATTATCGAAATAAATGAAATTTCCACATTTTTTTTACTGCAGAGGACAATAATCCTTGGTATTATCATGTAGCTTATCATTTCTACAAACTTTTACACTAAATTTCTGCATAAAAAGGTTAGAAAATAAAGGAAATCCAAGGAAAATGAAAGTCAAAATCAAAAAATTTTTCCGTTATAATTGTATATGTGCTCCATTGCCACACCGTTTTACGGTAATTCAAACTCTCTTTTTTTTGAGAGTTCAACGTGGCCTAATTTTATTTTGCTGTTTATTGACGTGTTATTGTGTTGTTTATATGTATTGTGCCCTTTTTGCATGTTTTCAGTAGTTAGATAGATGTAGAACATTAGAATAATGAGAAAGAGCTGTGAAAATTAGATTACTCACGTTGAAATGCTTTAAAAATGACAATTTTTAATTTTCATCTTTGTTTCTTATTCAAAACTCCTTTAGATCATAAAATTACTAGAGAACGCTAAAATATCGATCATCTAATTGATAAAAACCGCAGCACAGAATTGCGCAAGGTTAGCACAAGCTGATTGCTCACTTTTCGTATAAAAATCAAAGAAATCTACGCATTTTTATCACGCTAGAATGTATTCTCCACTCTGTCCTTCTTATCAGAGCGTAAACTTTGACTGTCTCCATTTTTCTACGGGTTACATCTCTTCTAGTTTTTCTCGTTGCTTTTAACTTTGCTAATTTGTGCACAAACAACAAGAGTCACTTTGTGATAAGCAGTGAGAGCGTTCCCCTCACAACGAAGACAATCGATCATGGATTGGCCTCAACGACGTAGACGTAAAAACATGACTCATATGTCAATTGGACGGGTATTCTCTGCAGCTGCTTGTATGTTCTTTCTAGCTTTATTTCTTATGAATATGGCCATTGGCAATCCTAAGCCAATTATTACACCAAAGTGAGTAATTTTTTGTTCTTTGGCTGTTTCCAGCGACAAATGCTGTTGATTTTACGCGTTGGCGAATTGATTCACTTTTTGGATGGTGGGTGTTCGCGAAAAATGTCTTTAGCCTTCTTTTCAACCCTTTGCCTACTTCCCGCTCTTTCTCATTTTTTCTATGTTCTTCATCTATTGTACATCATTTATAGCATTGATAAAGTACGTCATGTTTGAATTTTCTAACTCTAAAAATTCGATGTAATACGTTCATCTTATCTTTCGTTTCTATGACAACGGGTGAATCCTCTAGATGCTGACGTCATCTCGTATGCTAGCTCTCTGCCGCTTTGGCATGGGTTGTGCGGCTTCATCTTCTCGATCTCGCTTGTGTTCACCTCGTGCCTCTACTAGCCGGCAAGATTCTTCAATGTTTCGACAAGCAAAAAGCGCTGCAGCACAAGCTAGGTATGCAATTTTTTTCTTAATTTTTAGCTCTAGTGATTTTGAAAGTATTTGAACAGCTGGATTAGAATAAGCTTTGCATGATATGTCACGTCTCTTTGTCAAATCTCTCACTTTCATTGCTCTCTTTCATTTCTTACAATGTCCTGGTGGCGTTGGCTTTGTTCTTCTTGCTTCAGCAAACCTCTGCCGGAAAGGTTGATGTACTAATTTTTCAATATGGAATCAGTGCTGTTGTTATTCGTCTTCATCGAAATTTCTAGAAGATTAGCTATAATTTTCACTCTTGCCTTTATAATTATCCCACTCTTGCCTATATATACATGCTCGTTTCTTTATTTATTTTGATTTTTTCAGGGCAGTAAGCCAGTCTGCAGTTGTTCTATCACCGCCGACAGAAATGGCCAACGGAGATGTTGTAGAATATACAACAGTGACAAGAGGATCCTTGTACTCATTGGACTATCGAGTTTATATTCGTAAGTTCTTATTTTCTTCATTTTTTTTCTTTTAGAACGATTTCTATTCTGTTAGATATTAAAATTTACCGCAGATTGAAGTATTTACTAATTCTCTTGATTTCAGGTGGTCCACAAGGATTTATCTCGCCATGGCACGATATTCCTCTCTATGCCAATCGAGATCAGAAGATTTTTAACATGATAGTTGAAATTCCGCGATGGTCTAACGCTAAGATGGAAATGGCTACAAAAGAACCACTGAGCCCAATCAAACAGGACGAGAAGAAGGGCCTGCCTCGATTTGTGCACAACATTTTCCCCCATAAAGGCTACATCTGGAATTATGGCGCTCTGCCTCAGGTTTGATTTTTCTTTTTTTTTTTTAAATTTATTGTTTGTTTTTAGACTTGGGAAGATCCTGGCCATATTGTGCCTGATACTGGAGCCAAGGGTGACAATGACCCGATTGATGTGATTGAAATTGGATCGAAGGTTGCTGCACGTGGAGCTGTTCTTCAAGTTAAAGTCGTTGGCACATTGGCGTTGATTGATGAAGGAGAAACTGATTGGAAACTTGTTGCCATCGATATCAAGGATCCTCTGGCCGAGCACATCAACGAGATTACTGATGTCGAAACATATTTCCCTGGCCTTCTTGCTGTAAGTTTTTACTTTGTTTTTCTGCATTTTTTTCTTGTTGTTTCTCTTATTATTTAATCTTTTTTTCAGGCAAGCGTTGAGTGGTTCCGCATTTACAAGATTCCTGCTGGAAAACCAGCAAATGAGTTCGCATTCAATGGACAATTCAAGAATAGAGAATTTGCTGAAAAGGTCGTAGAAGAGACTCATGGATTTTGGAAGAATCTCATCAAGGAAAACGAGCCGAAACTAAACACGTTAGTTTTTTTTTAATTTTTTTCAATTTTGTATTGTATTTGTCTTTATAATTGTAATCTCTTTCAGTGAGTGCCGCGTTGAAGGAGCTACTCATCAGATTTCGCCTGAAGTAGCAAAAGCTGTCGTGGATAAATCAGCCCAGCCAAGCAACAACAGCTCATTGCCCGAAGATGTTGACAAGTGGCACTTCATCCAAGCCAAGATGTAAGCGAGATATGAAAATGTTCCCGATTGTCTTCTTTTTCTAAATTGTATTTTTTACATAAATTATTTTTCTATTATTTTGTTTTTTCTTTTCGGCTAACCATTTTTATTTTTCGAAACTTTCCAGAATTGTAAGAAAGGAATTGAAAAAGATAGAAAATTGAATGAGAAAGGAACGAAAAGGCGATAGAATAAGATTCCCAAGGATTTTCACGGGAAATCGGCTAGAATTCTTCTCGTTTCATAATCTGACGCTCATTTTTTCCCGTTATGAATTGAACTACGTGAACAGACACTGGGCGGGCAAGGGCAAAGTGTGCCGGCCGCCGAAGCGAGCCAACCCCAGCCGATCAGGCCATTTTTCCACGGGCATTCCACCACGACTGGCGGCTATTCGGCTCGTCTCCCAAATAGAAGAAAATGACTATTGCTACTCAACTTCGGCAGAAAAAGACCCTCGAACGGGTGGTACGTCCTCTTTTTCGCTAATTTTTGTTTAATTTTAATTGGGAATATTTTGAGGGGAAGGAAGTGAACGCAAGGCGCCAAAGAACACCCATTGGTGCTTGTCTAGTGAAAAGTAAAGGTCAAGACGGAATAAAATTGATGGATTTTATGGTTTTTGAAGAAAATTTTGAATTTTTTTGTTTAGAAAGTGGTATAAAAGGAAGCCAAACTATTATTTATGATCAATCTGTAGTTGAGTTCAGAAAAATAGTAAACTTCCCCTGAATTTTGTACAGTTTGGGATAATCTTCCAATTTTTTAAGCTTTTTTGTTTAGTGAGGGGTATAAAAGGCATCGGAGGATTTTTTTGACAGTAATTTCGCTTTTTTGGTTAGAAAAATAGGAATTTTGCAGTTGTTTCGGGAAAAAAGCTTGCTCAAAAAGTTTTTTTTGTTAGGAAATTGTAATAAAAGGAATTCCGGTAAAATTTCCAATTTTTTGCTCTCTTTTTGTTTTAAAATTGGGATAATTGGATTTAAAAATAAGAACTGCAATAGTTGCATCTTTCAGGTAGGAACAAATACGAAAAAATTCCTGAAATATCATTTTTTCCTTCCCATTTCGCATAAAATGTTCAGAATTTCCTGAAGAGCATGAAGAGAAAAAATAGAAAACAGTAAATTACTGAACTGGCCGCACGTTCGCTTCGCTAACCAAAATCAACTAATTTTCCTAAGTTTTAGCAAAATTCCATTCCCGATCCCCGTCTTCCCTTCATTTTCCCTCTTTTCTTGACCAGAAAAAGCTATTTCCAGTTTATTTACCTAGCCAACTGGTCATTGTCTTTGAAAGTAACCACTTTGCCGAAAAACAATGGGCTAAAACCGTCCAGAATAGCGGAAAACAATAGAAAAGACCGTCCAGTTTGGTATTTTGAGGAAGACCAAAGTTAGCCGCTGTCAAATTTTGGTGCATCTGCACCCGTAAATTCTCGGCAGCTCGTGGCTGCGACCTGATGATGCTCCAGAGTGACATTGGATTCTTTCCCTTTATTCAAGGTAAAACTTGTATTCCGACCTTCGCAAGAAGTGTTGGAATAATTTTTGAATTAGATTGTCCGGGGTTTCTGGGCAATCAAAAAATTTTTTGTACAAAATTTGTGTGTACTTCGTTGCTTTTGTTCGAACAGAGAACTCCTCGTCTTCTTCTTCTGATTGATAGCGATTATCATAGAAAGACGGCGGCAAAAATCGAAAGATAACAGGGAGTTTTTCCAATATTTCCTTTATGTCTAGCGGGAAAAGAAATGGGGTGACTGATTAGACGGACGGGAAGAACAGCTGATAAACGGGCACAGATTTGGACAAGGAAAGAGGGGGAATTTTGGATTTTTTGGGCTCGGAAGACATTTTATTGTGGAAAATTTAAGAAATGAAATAAATGGGGAAGTTCATACATTAAAAATTCCGAAATTCCGAGTTTTCATAGTATTTTTGTCATATTTTTAGATTTTTTGAGCAAAATAACTGTGCTCAAGGTTTTAGAGCCCTTTATATCGTTAAAACCAGGCTACAGCAGCTCCCAGGACCCTAAAATGACCCTGTCTTGTCCCATTTTGGGCTAAAATCCCGTAAAACAGAAAATAAAGAAAATCCCGTAAAAAGAAAATTAGGGCAGATTTCTATTTTTTCCGGAAAAGTTTCGGCCTGCCCATAAATGGAAAAGAATTGTGGATTTTTGCTGTATTCCGCCAACCATATCCATATATTCAAAATCTTTCTAGGAACCACCCAAGCTGCCGACAGTCGACGATGTCCGAAAAGTTGTGCCGCCCCACTGCTTCGTCAAGGATCCGATCAAGTCAATCCGTTACCTGATTCAGGATTACATCCTGATCGCCGCCCTCTACCTGGCTGTTCCCTATCTGGAGCATTATTTCGGCTTATTGGGACTCTTCGCCTGGTACTGGATGATGGGATTCCAGTTGTGTGCCCTTTTCGTGGTGGGACACGACTGCGGACACGGGTCATTTTCGGACTATACGTGGTTGAATGATCTCTGTGGACACCTGGCACATGCCCCCATTTTTGCCCCCTACTGGCCTTGGCAGAAAAGTCACAGGTGCGGTTTTGGTATTAAAATACGCAGAATTTTGTGCTGAGTGCGAATGTGGCGCTTAAAAATTTGAAAATCTTTGAAAACCCGCGAAAAACGGCTCAAAATTAGGTCGACGTTCCTGCACCACAATTAGACAGCCCAAACTTCAAAAACCTTCAATTACAGTCAATTTTGATATCAAAATGTGCAGAATTTTACGCTGAATACGGCTAATGTCTTTAAATTTTAAGAAATCGTCAAAATCGGCCTTTTTACGTGAAATTTCAGACAACATCACCAATATACAGCTCATTTGGACAAGGATAAGGGCCATCCCTGGGTAACCAAGCAAGATTTCGACAATAGAACCCTTCTGGAGAAATATTTCGCAGCTCTCCCCATTTCTGGATGGTTCAGGTTGGATATTTAATCAATTACAAGCCTTAGTAGTAGTGGAATCAAAAAAAGTGCGGTTTTTCCGAAGTTTTCCATCAAGCTACTTGCCGCGCCCGCACCTGTAAATTCTCGGCAGCAGGTGCCAACGACCTGGCGCGGCCTGATGTTTGGGTAGGAAACAGTTGTTCCTCTAGGTGTCCAAGGTAACTTGAACACTCCATTCTTCTCTAAGAGAAGTGATGGAAGGAAATTTTTGGATTAGACTGTCCGGGGTTTCCGGATGGTCAATAAATTTCTTCAAAGATTTTGAATTTTCCATATTCTTGTGAGTTTTCCCATACCCTCGCCCCCTTTTTTTCTTCTTTTTCCCGTATTTTGTACCCGCGATAAGGCTACAATCGATATCTTCTTCCCGGGTAAAGAGCATGGCTCTTTTCCGGGCAAAAAATCAAACTTCTGGCGGACTTTAGAAGAGAAAATTCAAGAACACCCCAGAGTTTATCGATGAACCCCAGAATCCGTCAGGTTCCAATTATAAAAGGACAAGGAAACATTGAAAATAAAACGAAAATTGCAATTTTATGGGAAAATAGCGAATTTACCTCCCAAATTGAAAGTCGGTTTCTAATTTTTGAGGGAAACAGGCGCTACGGGACCTCAAGACGCTCGCGTTTTGAATTCGATCTTTTGTAAAATTTGCCGAAAAATAGCCACATTCTAGCCAAAAATTGTCCAAATTTTGATTGTAGCACCCGTAAACTCCCGGCAACCGATCCCTTACTACTAAAACGCTATGGTGTCTGTCTGTGCGTTGACATGTCGAAAAATCGTGGCCGAGTGGTCTAAGGCGCACGCACCAAACAAGCGACGCGGGTTCGATCCTCGCCGGTGACAAATGTGCTCAAAACATTTTTGCTTTTTTGTTTATGGCTCCACTATAATTATTTCGCAATACAAGTGTGACTGAGTATCAAATGCACCATTTGGCTGCGTATTTCATATTTTCCATCGATACGCAGCGAAATTAGTATCATTCGGCTGCTCTCAGTCTGGCGAGTCAGAATCTGCAACTTATTTTTCCATTAAATGAGACTGAGTATCAAATGTGCCATTTGGCTGCGTACGTGTCAGTTTTCGCTCTTTTCCAATAAAATAAGTACCGTTGGACTCCTCTCAGTGTGAGGAAGCCGATTATGGTGATGGTTTTTCGTTTAAATGAGACTGAGTATCAAATGCCCATTGGGCTGCGTATTTCCTAAATTTTCATCCTTCTGCAGTGAAATTAGCATCATTTGAATGCTCTCAGTGTGGAGAAGATGAATTTCACACTGCCAGCTTATGAAAGCGGGGCTGAATATCAAAAAACATTGATTTAGCTGCGTGTATCATGATTCGGATCCTCAGTAATGTCGCAGTAGTTGGTTTTATCTAATTATTTTTTCTTTTGATCGCTGGGCCGAGCGGACTATAGTCCGGCGGAGCCGGACAAGTATCCGGAGCCTTGGACTTCTTAGCCCGCGTAGCGGGCGTCCAGCCGAAGACCCCCCGCAGGGGGGTCGAAACGGCTGGTTCTTTTCATTAAAACGCCTCAAACTTTATAAAACTTTCATATTTCGAGCAATTTTACTTGCCAACAAGCTACGGGAGCTGCAGGCAGTCTTTTTTCAGGTTTTTTGGTTTTGGTCCGACTTTAATTAGATTTCTGTCTACTTTCTTTTGCTAAATCGACGTAGTCTAATAGAATTTTCCTATTTTTTTTCCAGAAATATGAGTTACCTTTTTTTCTCCAAAAAATTGGTCCCCCTTTTCACTTTGTTCCCTAGAAATTCGTCCTGTCTGCTGTCCTCCTTCCCCTCCGGTTGTTGACTTTTTCTTCTCTCAAGAGTGCTAACCAGCGCTAATCCGCGTGCCCTCCGGCGGCCACATTTTGTGTGAGCTTTTTCGCTGGAGCTCCTCGTTCACTTCTGCTCATCCCCCGAAATATGGCGAGAGTCAGAGAAAAATGACGAAAAAGTGGAGAGAAAAAGAGAAAGAGAACAGGATTTTTGACCACGACCGGAAGAGAAGGAGAGCCCCCCGGCGCAGGAGAGGAACATGCGAGAAAATGCGATAAGTAGCACATGGATTAGACCCGGAGAACTGTGGTGAGAAAGAGGAAAAGATTAAAAGAACGCGAAATTAATCAGGGCTAAATCGAATGGGTACGCGCATTTTTCACTTTTTATACGAAACTTAAAACATTTGAAGAAAATTGTACGCAATGGCCGCGTTCTCGTCGAAGTTCTTTAGTAAAAAAAAGACGGGAACTTTAATTTTTTCACTGGATTCCAGTAACGGTCATGGAATAAATGAAGAGACATGGCAAAAAATAATAAATAGACCAAACAGAACGTAAATTTTATGAAAATTTGCTCTAAAATCCGTCAGCACGCATGTAACTTGGATCTTTTACCGTTCCGTTAGATATAAAGGCTGAAACTTAGCTTTCTTCAGTGGATTTAGGCAAAAGTAAACCTTAAAAAGTTCCAATATTGGGTAATTCTGGTCGACTTGGCTATTATTCCATCTATTTTCCATCATGATTTGCGTAAAATACAAAATGGGACGCCAAACCTCCTCTTATTGACATCAACACATTTCTAAACGATTTCTTACAAGATATTCAGGGTAAAAAATTACTGAGGCTTGTATTGTTCCAAGGGCCACTGATATTCATTCTGTTCATTCAATGAATTGAGCTGGCCTTCTGCCCCGAAAAATCACTCGAATTCCTCAATCCCCACCAATACCCCTTTTCCCACGCAGGCGCTCCCATTCCAGAAAAGGCTCAAATGGGAAAAAATGGGTGGTCAAGGGATTCCAAGGCGCGCGTTTGTCGTGGCTCCCAGTTTTGAAGTGCTTGCGACCCCGGTGGATAATTCCCACGGCCTCTAAATAGCAACAAAGACAATAAAAAGAAAACGAACAGAGAGACAATTTTTGATCACTTCTCGGCGAAAAAGTCGTGAATTTTGATCAGGATATGGGAAAATACCCGGGGCTGAAAGAGGTGCGCCTGCACCCGTAAAATCATGGCAATTGTGACCTGGCGTGGAGCCTAAATTTTGCCTGAAATGATTCCCTTGGTCCTGTAAGGGCAACTCACAGCTTTGGAGCCTGGAAATAAGCGCCAAAATAATTTTTTTAACAAAATTATCTGCGTTTTCGAAGAAAAATTCAAATTTTTAAGTTTTCCTTTAAAAATGCGCCCAATTTTCAGGTGGATTCCCATTTACACGGTAATTGGCCTCCCAGACGGCTCTCATTTCTGGCCCTGGTCGAAATTATTCACAACAACTGAGGACAGAATTAAATGCGTCGTTTCGGGAACCCTTTGCGCTATTTGCGCCTACGTAAGCGGGAAATTTAAAAAAATAGAAAGTGGGTTAAATTCAGGTCGCTTTAAGCTATTTCTGTGAATATTCCGTCTACAATTGGATCAAATATTATTGGATCCCGTTGACATTCCAGGGATTGATGATGGTCGTCATTACTTATCTTCAGCACCAAGATGAGGACGTTGAGGTAGGAAGTTGGGGAGAAAAGGGGGGGGGGGACGGGGAATTTCTAAGGTTTTTTGGCTACTTTATAGGGAAATCTGGATAATGGCAGTAGCTGAAGTGAGTAAAGACTAGCGGAAAAATGTCAAAAAATTGCAATTCGCGGCAATGTCTACTAAAATTCGCTCCTTTTGGAAAGTCCACAGTAGAAATTTTCGATAAAAGCGGTATAAATGGCTTTTACATAACAAAATATTCTGGAATTTTCATCAAAAGGACATCTTATCATTGCTAAATTATAATCTGGAGCAAAAACATTGTGAAAATGACCCAAAACCAGGTAGATCTATAGACCATTTCCAAGCTCGAGGAAAGGACGCTCGAAAATCAGGGAAGCCGGTCTTTTAAATTGAATATTTTCTAAAAAGTAAGAAAAAATCGAAAAATTTGAATGATCTCATTCCCTGATTTTCAAGCGTCCTCTTCCCTGAGGTTGGAAATGGACCATAAACGTTTAGAATATTCAAAACCGAGAGGCCGGCTAGGAACATTCGTTTTTCTAGTGATTTCCATAAATTTCGCACGCAAAACATTTGAAACATTAGAAAAGTTTAAAAGAAAACGCCATAAACCAATAAAAACAGCACAAGATGCCATTATTTCAATCGAAAAATTACGTCGCTCCATGTCTGATTGTCCAACAGCTGCTTGCTGGCTCAAATTAGCTAAATAACAGTGCCAAAAACTAAAAAAAATCCTGAATATAGTGCAAATATTCAAAAAAATTATGCCCTATAGTCGATTCCAAGTGAAGTGATGGCAATTCTCCAACTTTGAATAAATTCTTCGTCCAAAATACAAAACTATTTGAATTTGTCAAACGAATAGTGATCGATATGGGTTTATAAATTTGAAATAAGTTTCATTCTCAATACATAACGAAATTGCTTGAGCTGGCCACAATTCTCCATATTCTGTTCCTTGGAATCCCCCTATTTTCAGGTTTACGAGCATGATGAGTGGAATTTCGTCCGTGGTCAGACTCAAACCATCGATAGAACTTATGGATTTGGTTTGGATACTGTAATGCATCATATTACCGACGGTACGTGGCAATTTTCCCGGGTTTTACCCGAATATTGGGGGTTTTCGTCTAATTTTTCGAGATTTTCGACTAATTTTCGAATTTTCCCGGATTTTCCCTGATTTTTGTGTTTTTGTCTAATTCTCCCGGATTATGGCTGAATTTCTCCATTTTTGGCTAATTTTTCCAAGTTCTTTTTCGATTTTCCCGAGTTTTCTCAGATTTTTGGCGGGGTATCATCTAATTTTATGGGGTTTTAAAGAAATTTTTCAATCTAGATCTAACTTTCCGGTCTTTCCTCAGTTTTTCTTCGAATTTTTGCGGGTTTTTGCGAAATTTTTTGGTAGCGAATCATTTTTTCCCCAGTTTTCTCAGTTTTTCTGGAGATTTTCCCCAAATTTTCCCATTTTTTCGAGTTCTACTCGAATTTTTCATATTTCCCGCTTTCAGGCCACGTAGCTCATCACTTTTTCTTCACAAAAATTCCTCATTACAATCTCCTGGATGCCACTGAGCCCATCAAGAAGCTCCTTGAGCCCTACAAGACGACTCCTTACGGCTACAAATCCCAGACGAATTATGATTTCCTCTTCCGTTATTTCACTTTCAATGTGACTTTGGATTATTTGATCCATAAGAGCAAAGGAGTCCTACAGTATCGGGTCGGCGTTGAGAAATCCCGCCAGCAGCAATAGACGAAAAGACGGGCAGAGTATGTGATCGGGGTGAATTTCCCATGTTTTGTAGCTTTTCTTGAATAAAATTTTTGGCTCACTGTCTTGAAACGCAACGGAGAAGATTTGGAAACCTCCATGGCCATAAAAATCCTGATAAAAGTCAAATTTCCAGGCGAATTGACGTGAAATGGTTTTTTTTGGCTATAATATGGATTTATTAGTGGGAAAGGAACTAATTGGACGCTTTACCGATCTTTTTCTTGCAAATGTCCCACTAATCCAAAAAAAACTTTCTTATGACTCTAAAACTTCATTTATGCGGCTACCATTTCCAGTAATCCCCCTTATTTTTTATGGAATTCCAATTTAGTGCAGGAATTTCTTTTAGGTGACAGGAATACTTCTTGTTTTTTTGCCTTCTTCGTTTTGATAATATTTTGATGCGGCGTAGATCGAAAAAAGGACCAATTTTGTGACCAGGCAGGCCGGCTTGAAAATTAACCTGCCAGTGGCCGACCTTTTTTTGGCTGTAGAGTAGGTGATTTTCAATCATTTTCTGATCCCTTACTACTAAAACGCTATGGTGTCTGTGTGTGTGTCTGTCCGTTGACATGTCGAAAAATCGTGGCCGAGTGGTCTAAGGCGCGCGCACGAAATGAATAACGCGGGTTCGATCCCCGCCGGTGACAAAAGTGTTCAAAACATTTTTGCTTTTTTGTTTATGGCTCCACTATAATTATTTCGCAATATAAGTGTGACTGAGTATCAAATGTGCCATTTGGCTGCGTATTTCTTATTTTTAATCCTTACGCAGCGAAATTAGTATCATTCGACTGCTCTCAGTCTTGCGAGTCAGAATCTGCAACTTATTTTTTCTTTAAATGAAGCTGAGTATCAAATGTGTCGTTTGGCTGCGTATGTGTCAACTTTCGTTCTTTTTTCAACAAAATAGGTACCGTTCGACTCCTCTCAGTGTGAGGAAGTAGATTATGGTGATGATTTTCCGTTTAAATGAGACTGAGTATTAAACGCCCATTTGGCTGCGTATTTGTCTATTTTTGCGTTTTCTCAACAAAATCTCAACAAAACGGGTATCATTCGACTCCTTTCAATGCGGGAGAGCTAACTGCGATAATGGTTTTCTGTTTCAGCGCAACTGAGTATCAAATGGTCATTTGGCTGCGTATTTCTTATTTTTCATCCATATAGAGCGAAATTACTATCATTCGATTGCTCTCGGTGTGGAGAAGACGAATTTCACCAGGTTACCATTGAGAGTGGGGCTGAGTATCAAACACGCTTATTTGGCTGCGTAGATCGGCCAATTGCAGAGTTCACTCGGAATACGGGTATTTTTCGATTTCATCAGAGTGGATAATTTATTTGCTTTTATGTTTATCGCCCCTGCAAAAAATTCTGCAGTATTTTCGCTGCAGGAAGCAATTGAGGGGAAAGGAACGGTGGGCAGGGGAAGCGAGGTCCGGCACGAGCCGAAGGCGAGTGACGGGCCGAGCGGACTAAAGTCCGGCGGAGCCGGACAAAAATCCGGTGCCTTGGACTTCCTAGCCCGCGTAGCGGGCGCCCAGCCGAAGACCCCCCGTAGGGGGGTCGAAACGGCTGGTACAAGTCTATGACAGGAAAAATCACTAAAAACAGGGAAAAGTACCAGTGTCAATATAAGATTTCTAGGATTCTAATCATTCTAGACTCTTCGCGCTTTGACGGTGGTCATTAATTTTACTAATTTTCCCGCCATTCTCATGGGGGCGTGTGATTTGTGGAAAAGAAATAGAAATTTCTTTGAAAAAAGGCGGTTTTGTAAGGCAGTGAAGCGGGCCCTTCATTATACGCTCTTTGAGGATTATTTTATTCCTGGAACCCTGTTTCAGGGAGTTCAAAAGAGCTCCTTTCAGGGCTCGGCAATAATGCTTCGATTTTCACGTTTTTTGGAGCTACTCTCTTTTTTTTAAATTTTTTCTCATCTGAATATTTTTTTCGTTTCAGTAGTCCTTTAAATAATTTCACTTACCAGCTTAGGGCTGATTAGAATGCTAGATACTTTGGCATCAAACTAAAATTCTCCCATATTTTTGCCATTTTCCAGTCCCTCTAAAAATTCTTCTCGAATCCATGCGCGTTTTCTCGAGAGATCAAGCGAGCCAGGGCTCTCAGCCGTTTGCCCGCATTCCTCTGTTTCTTTTCGTCATCCCGGAAAAGAAAGAAAAGAAGAAGACGAGAGGGGAGATGATTCACGGGAGAGGAGGAGAACGCCCAGGCGGAAAACAGGCGGACACAAGAAGGCCAACAAAAGACTAAGTAAATAGACTCGGGAATGACTCCCTGGGGTGACTCTGGTAGAACTGGTACTGGTCCTGAAAAGAAAAAAAGGAAAAAAGCGGGGAATTTGAGAAGCACAACAACAATCAACAAGAAGATTATGAATGAACCTTATTTGGCGCAATTTTGACTGGTTGGGAGACGCGGAAAAGATGCCTTTGGCTGTCTAATTGTGACTCTATTTACTAGAGAGGTTGCAATAATAAATTCGAAAATTTGGGGTGAATAAATAGGCTTGATCCATAAGGACGCGCAATTTTGAATTTTCAAAGATTCATGAAATTCGACGATTTTTTTTGAAAATCCGCGTCCCTGCAGATTAAGCCCGATCACCCCCGTGATTGGCTTGGGGCGCTGATTGCGCGACATCCCGATTTTTTTTGTCAATTTCGCCAAATTGACGCGTCATTTTTTTTAAATCTCGGAAAAAGCGCTCAGTTTTTGAGAACCATGGCTGGAATTTTTCATCAAATCAAAGTTTACAGGAAAAATATTATTAAAACTGGTCAAAGATACGCTCAAATTGCTCAAATTATTAAGCTTTAAATAAATATAT
Source organism: Oscheius sp. DF5033 (assembly GCA_964036215.1). Classification (NCBI taxonomy): domain Eukaryota; kingdom Metazoa; phylum Nematoda; class Chromadorea; order Rhabditida; family Rhabditidae; genus Oscheius; species Oscheius sp. DF5033. Next base: position 5,665,713 of record CAXIWN010000009.1, on the reverse strand, counting down.
TCAATCTTAAACCAGAAATTCTATTGTTCAGGTGATAATCTGACATCTTTTCTAAGTTTTGCGCAGCCTACATATGGTAATAATTCGATCTTTTTACGCTTCTCTTTTGTTTATTCCCAGATTCTCCCTTATTTTTTTGCAAAAAAAGTGGCAAAGGCCGTGAAAAAAGGTAGAATTTAATTCCAACGTTTACAATCCCTTTTCCAGGGGAATTTACCAAGTTTGGCCCCTCCTTTATAATTAAAACTTTTCTTGGAAATGGCAATGGTCTCACGTGCGGGTTATTCGCCTACATTTCATGTTTTCCTGCCATCGAATGCTCATAGGTTGATCAAAAACGACGCTAAGTACACAAATCACGCGGGAATAGAATGCCGCGGTGCAGGTTGAGGACGCCGGTGGCTGCACGGCAACTTTTTATATCGAAAATTAATCAGATATCAAAATAAACCACTCAAGACCGTTTGAATCAAGAAAAACAGGCTAAAACCGCAGGGAAAAGCGGAAAACAGGCGTGTTTCAGGCAGAATATTAAAGGAACAGGTGAATTTCATAACAGTGAATGAATTTCTGACTATTGGGAGGGAATTGAGTAGAATTTGAATGCGGATTACGGTATTTTTTTTGGATAAATATCCACTATGTCTACCCATCCATGAAAACTCAGAAATCGGTATAAAATAACCCGCCTGTACATAAAAAATCCGAGAAAATGCGTCAAACCTTCCAAAAATCACAGTCACAGTTTTTTTTCCATAATTTTCGGCGAATAGGGAACTTCACCATCACCAAGTTCACCATCGCCCTGAAACCTCCTCCAAAATCTTTTTTTTTCTAATTTTTTTCTACCGTAGGCATGATTAGGCTTAGTTGTGTCTATTTCAATCGTTTAAATCAAATTGGCAAGCCAACCCGGTGAGCTACAGGGCGACGAAGTTCAGGCTCATTTGGTGAACTTCCCCACACTTGCGCCCCAAAAACCTTTCTAAAAAACTTTTCTCTCATTTCTTTTCTGTCAAAAAGTGGGCTTAGGCTTAGTAGAGTTTATTTTACTATTCCCGAAAGTTTTACGGTTTGAAAGCCGACCTACCCGACGCAGCATGCAAAAATAGTGTTTGGTGAACTTCCCTATTGGCCTAATTTTCAAATCACAGTAGCTCGAAAAGAAATTGACCTAAATGGACAAAAATGAATAAAAGGGGACCCCGATACATCGGAAAAATGGTAGAACTATTTTATTATCAAATTTTGCCATTTGCTGGTTATCATTTCATAATGGACAACTAAAATTATTAACGAAAACTTGGAATGGTATATAATGGCTGCTTGATACAGAAAATTTAATGAAATTGCTAACAATTCTCCTAATATGGATTCTATTAAAAGTTACCATATTCTTCCCAGAGAGTTAGCCTCAATCCATCGAGAAAAGAGAATGCGCTGCATCAGATTCTTAGCTCTCGTTTACCGTAATTCTTTTCATAAATATGATTTTTTTATGTGGTGGAGTTGGTATACACTGGACTTGATCCATAAAAATCACTGAAAATCACCCAGTGTTCAATTTTCAGGCGTATTTTCTTTATTTTCAAACTTCTGCCTCCTAGGAACCTGAAAATCAGGTAAATTTCATATTGCAAAATGTCTCGAAGCGATGGGAAATTCTAGAAATAGCCAGATTTTCTACAAAAAAAAAATTAGGGTAATTTTAGGATGGCGTGGAACCTCTACACTATTCCTAATTTCCGCAACTCGTTTAAATAGCCCATTTGAAGCATGAAAATCCCCGAAAGGCAGGCATTTTTCCTAATTTTGGGGCTATTTTCTGCCATAACTACCGTATTCCTCTAATTAAATGAGTTTAATGTGGTCAAGAAGAAGCAATTCCCTGGAGAAAACCAATTTCTATATAAACTCCTCTAAAAACATCGAAAAATTCCCACAAAAATGCTATCAGTCCCCCTTTCCAAGATTTCTTCCCAAATTCTCCCCTAGAAAAAGATGACGATGGCTTGTGCTGTGTTCTACGGGCGAAAAATGAATGGGCCAGCACTTGAACGGGGGGAGGCAACCAAGAGCAGCCGAGAAACATCGATGATCCACCGATCCGTATCCGGATATCCGCTGGCCATGGTCATGGTCATCTCCGATGACAAAAATTCAAAAGAGAAGACGAGGAAAGGGCAAAAAAAGGTGAGAGCGGACTAGAAGTCTGGGAGACGGGGGAATCAGTCATGAAATCCGTCGAAAATCCCAAATTTTTTTCAGAAGCATTTATAAAATCTGCGGGACCCAAAAAATTCAAGGATTACATCTGATTTTCTCACTTTTTTTTCAGTTATACAATTTCGCAAGAAGTAAAATTGGAAACTTTCCCGATTTTCGTAGGTTTCAAAGGACAAAATGAACAAAATCCAAGCTTATTGGTCTCTAATTCGACTGACGTCTCCTTTTCAATAAAAAGAAGTAAAAAAAATTGAAAATAGCCATCACGACGCCCGCTGAAGAATGATAAACAGCCAAATTCAAAAGATTTTAGAGATAAAGCATCGGCAGTAAATTGGATTTCGTTAGTAAATTGGAAATAAATAAACTCAATAGAGCACAAAAATCCGTGGTATAGTTGATTCCCAAAAGAAAGGTTTGGTGCATCTGGCGCAATTTTGGTAAATTTTGAATTTTAACAACTACCGCCACGTAAAATGAAGGTCCCGTAGCGGAGAACCGAATTCTCCTTTAAATTACGGTTCTGTTGGAAATCTCTGGTAAAAAATGTCGACAGCTCCTTGGAAATGCAGAAAATGTGGTAGTGGATGCACCCTATTACTAAATTTTGCACATTTTTTGGTTTTTATAGTTTACTCGCAACATGAAGAATTTGAATGTCTCAAATTCAAAATAACTCGAAGTTTTCGCACTAAAAAGTGAAGGCGGAATAAAACGTTGTGCTACACTCCAAAATAAGTAAACTTACAAGGAAATCCCAAAAGTTTTTCCCAAAAGAAAGCGCCTAGCTGGTCGCTAATGGTCAAAAATTCCTTGTCTTTCCTGTGTTGCTAAACCGCCATCTAATCCGAGGGTTAAACATTGTGTGCCGTTGATTTTTCTCCTAATTCCGAATATAGCGGCGGCGGGACGGAAGATTATTCAAATAATTCCCAAAATCTTAATAATTTCCCCTTTAAAATGATAAAAAGACGGGAAAAAAAGGCTAAAATCCCCGAAAACAGCGGGGTGCGGTCCCCTCTCGTTAAAAACCATAAAGAGCGCGAGAAAAAGGCTCGGCTTGTCTGGCCGCCTGGCGAACTCTCAGCGTTCAGCGATCTCTCTCACCTCCTCCAACTGAGACTATCCGGTCCCGGTTTTCTAGGAGGCGGAGATGGGGGCAGGCGACCAGGGGGGCAGGGTCTTTTCCACCAGGGCCCATATATAAGACGCCCAACGGCGGCTAGAAGGGCATCCAACTGTCTTCTCTCTGTCTTTTCTCCCGGAATTTGGAGGGTTTCTGTGACGATTTTTAGCCGTAACGTCTCGGCAGCTAAATTTTCTATTATTTCCGTGATTTTCAAGTTTTTATTCGAGTTTCCAAGATTTTACGGGTGTTTCGGCTCATTTTACCGGGATTTTTACAATTTTGAACTGCTGGTGCGCCTGCACCCGTAAGATCTCGATATCTCCATTTATTTCTGCGGTTTCGGCCCATTTTCAAGCTTCTGCCAAGATTTTACGGGCGCAAAAGTCATTTTTCTGGGATTTTCGAGCTTTCGAAGCTTTCCTGCTCCCGTAAATCTTCGGCAGCTGAAGGATTCGCCAGTTTTCGGCCACCGCAACCCATTTCGCTCCATTTTCCGTGATTTTACGCGTGCAGTCCTGTATAAAACACCAAACAGCCTGTTTTTGTCCATTTTTAATATTAAATTTCCTGATTTTCCCAATTTTTCCACTTTTATGAGCCAAAATCAAAGATTTCTCCAGTTTTTCGACTTTCTGAGCCACAATTAGACAGCCAATTTACAATTTATACTTTTTTTTCAGCCACAGGAGCCGCTGTTAGACAGCCGGACAAGCCACAGCACCAGAAGAAAAATGTTCAGTACGCGTCTTATTCTTGTAGCCGCCGTCGCCGCGGGTTTGTTTTAATTTTTACAGTAACCCGGAATAATTCAGGCACAGTTTTTGCTGAAGACGAAAAATCCGGCGAGACGACCCCACAATTCTGGAGGGCTATACTCGGCGACATCTGTCAGCTGCCCAGTTTCCCACGGGCAACTGGTGATCCAAATAGATACGTCGAATGCGTACGACAGAGCTCATTCTCCGCTGACAGGTCAGTCCTTTGAAAATATTATTACCGTATTTAAAAAAAACCTTAACGGATCTCAAAGCGCCTTAGCTTCGAATTAGAATTCTTTAATATTTCGCCCAAAACATCAAATACCCAAAAATTTGACTTGAAATCTCGGAAATTTTTGGGTTTTCTTGCTATTTTTCGGGTTTTACAAGGAGTAAATTCTTTTTGTTCTCCTTTAGCAGCACTCGGGTTAATTTACTTATGGAAATTATCAGATTCCACGTTTTCAACAACTTTTTCATGTATTTTTCCCATTAGACAATTTCGTATCCTCCGTAGAATACTGCAAATATTCTCTCTCATGTTTTATAGTCGGCCAAAAAAACTCAAAAATCCAGTTATTTTTACTGGGAAATGATCATCTTATTAGAATTTTCAAGTTTTGGGGAGGATTTATTAGAAAAAAAGCGCAATTGGAGGCAATATTAGGATTGCGTACCCTTTGATTCAAATTCTTTTCTACTTTACCGGGCATTCTGAAGCTGGCAATTACCTCGATTAGTAAATTATTTCCCTCTTGTTGTGTAATTTGAGCTTAAAATGAAGAAAAGTTTTCAAAATCCCAATTTTGTTCCATGAAAACAGCTAAAAATCAGAAATATTCCCTGTTTTCGGGGTTTCCTAACACATTCCCCAATTTTATTTCGTTTTAGAACCTCTTTATAAGAAAATCCCAGCGTTCCTTAGCCAATTCCTTCTGGGATTATACCATAAAATTAGCGTTTCATGCCTCTAAAAGCCAAATTTCTATTCAAAATTGGTGTTCTATCCAGGATTTCAATACGTTTTACCCTAATTTTATAAGAAAACCGCTTCTTTTGCCGCAATCAAGAGAAAAAATCCTAAACCACCCAATTTTTCCTACAAATCCCCCCAGTTATTTTCGTCCAGTGCATCCTCCTCCAAATTCTAAAAACCAGAGATCCTCGAATCCACTCGTCATCTCCCCCCAGCTGGCTCTGTCGTTTTTTTCTCGCCTTTTCCAGTCGACTCTAAGTGTCTGTCCCAATGTTGTTTGTATGCACTCGTTGACCGGGGGGCAGTCGATTGTCGTGGTAAAGAATCAAGGAGCACTTCTTTTTAGCGCCAAAAACCCGGAAATTTAAATAAAATTAATCGGAAATCCTCCGATTTTCCCGCCAAATTTGAATTTTAATTACCCGGAAATCCCCGGCTTTTCCCGCCAAATTCAAATATTTTAATAGGAGATTAAAATTGCCGACGAACACGTCGCCGTTGGTTTTGGAGATTACGGGCCGATGGGCTTGAAGTGAGCCCCTCGGAGGACCGGTCAAGGATACGCTCAAACAGCCGTTGGATGTGCGCTTCTTCTCGCGCCCAAGGGGGCTCCGGTCCTTGAGGGATCATGCACGAGAAAATTCGATGATATCTGTTGTTTGTTGTCAAGAATCGCGGGAATGAAGCACCTGGGGAGCAGCAACTGGAGGGGGAAAGATAACATGATCCTTTGACCGGGAAGATGAGATTTTTGTGGTCAAAGCGGGGGACCAATAGTAAAATTCAGTGAAATTCTTGGAAATTTAAGGGATTCTCGTAACATTGGAACCCAATTTCTCGCTTTTATCTTTCTTGTACTGAAATTTCTAACTAATCCAAAAATTTACAGGATTTTTAGAGCAAAAACAACAAATTGTCACTAATTTCGATCCTGAATCAGGAAATTCTCCATTTTTAGAACAGAAATTGGGAATTTTATGAAAGAATGAAAGTAAAGGCCCGCCACTTTTAAAAATAAATAGCTCTCCTGAAAAATTAGAAGGGAAAAATTATCCGAAATCTACCTTTTTTTCAACGTCAATTCGATGGCACACTGGTTCTAAAAATTCAAGAAGTCTAAAGTGACGGCCCGAAACGTAGAAAATTTTGCAAAGAAAGAAGTTATACCTGAAAAATACCCGGGATTTGTTCATTTTTTGTTCAAATTCATTTGAATTCAAACTTAGGACAATCATCATAAACTGAATTACCTAAAAACTGATAAAAATTTATAGAAATCAAGGAACAGAACAATGACAATTTTGGATTTGTAACTTTTGCTCGTTTATTATTGAAAAGAGTGAAAAAAAGATGGCTAAAGTAATTTGGAAAAATCTTTTGACAACTTATAGAAGCCATAATACCGCCAAAAATCCCGGTGCTTTCCTGTTTTACTCGAATTTTCCAATATTTTGACGATTCGCCTTGTCGCTAGCTCACTAAACCAACCGTTACATTCAAAAATTAATAGAAAACTTGAAGACCATCGAGAAATTTAGTAAACTAGGTCAATTTTATCCAAAAACTTATCTTCCTGGTTTGTTTTATGTTCGAACGCCCGTATAATGGAACTTTCCTCTTCAAAGTCAGCTGAACTGTCTGTTTGAATTAGAAAAATGATATTAGAAAATTATCCTTTCAGTATCCCCTGTTTTCGTCTATTTTTGCCCAATTTTTATTATTACTGCCTGGCAAGTCAACCGATCTTTATAGCTCGAAGAGATTTGAAGGCGGCGGTAAAACCACAAAAATACAGAATTTCTATATGGAAATTGAATTTCCTTCTGTTTTGAGCCGCTTTTATTAGCAAAACTGTTGGATTTGCTACGATTTAGACACAGACGCTTCCTCCAATTTTCCGCTAATTCCCCCTAAAAATTTCCGGTCTTCCGGGTTTCTCAGAAAGATCAGCAGCCTCTTCTTTTTCCCGCCGTTGATCACAGTCCAAAAACATCTGCAAACATTTGAATGCCCGGTCAGAATCCTCTTTATTTTCTTTTCCCGCTGCAATTATCGTTGCAAAACCCCCTGGGCTTCTTCCGTCGTTTTCTGTTTACTCGGCGGACGCGTAAACTCAAATCAACACAGATGTTCTTTTGTGGCTGACTGGACTCGCTGAAAAATGACGTGGCGGGCTTGAAAAATTAAGAAAAGTTGCCACCTGGAGCCGGTTACTGGCAACATTTCTTGGCAAATTGAGGAAATGCTTCTGGTTAGCGATGTTTGTAGCTTGGACCTCCGTAAAAGGCCGGGAAATTGGGAGGCGAAGGGGCAACAAAGGCGTTGATCATGAAACCAACTGAATTGAGATTTTGAGAGAATTCATAAGCGTGGAAAATTTCGGTATTTGCGTGATATGGGCTGAGTACAAATTTCTTCTATCGGGCTCTTTTACGTTCCACTTGAAATTTCAAAAATTCCGCAAAATTCAAAAATACCTGAAGGTCCAGGAAATTCTCTAGAAATCTACCGAAGAACATTGGTTTCCAATCTCAGGGAAGGAATTAGCGTCTCCGAGCCGTAGCCCGGGAGTTTGAATACATTGGTTCCAATTCATTTTTTTCAAAATTGAAACTCCCGGGTTCAACTCGGGGACGCTAACTTCTCCCCCGAAATTGGAAACCGACTATACAAAATTTACGGTTCCAGCCAGACAAAATTGCCCCGTAATTTCCAGAAATCCTGTAACGAGTAGTTGAAATAATTTCCTATCTTATAAATTTGGGATTTCAATTTGGCGCCTTTTTGCCCAGGATGTAAACGTGGCGCCAAAGTCGAACGTAATAACGGGCCAATGAAGCAAATTTTCAGCGAAATGCCAGCTTCTTCTAGTAAAATCAATTGGATTCCAATTTTTCCAATTCATCGACTGTTCGACCTCCAAAAAAACAATAATTTCCCGCCAATTTCCCTATCCTCCGGGGATCCTCGGCTCCGCTTAAGTAAATAAAAATCGTCGCCAGCTGTTTTCTTCCGAGTAAAAGTAAACTTGTGACCAGTCCGCCGCCCCTCTTTTACCAGTTCTTCCCGCCTTTCTTCCCAATATTTTTGGCTATGTTTTGCTCAGCGCGTCGTCGCCCTATTTCCGGACTTTTGCGGCCCCGCAAAGACGCCAAAAAAACAGGGATCGGGCGGAAAATTTGAAAGTGACACCAGCCGGGTATCGAATTGCCGAAGACTATTGACCCGACCCGACTGGAGGTGAAAAGGTTCTGGGTGGCTCGTTTTTTAATAGAAAACACACACCACATGAACCAGGAGGGGGAGGGAGGGAAGATTTTGCAGGAAATTGGGGAGGGCGCTCTTTTTGAAAATTGAAAAAAATGGATAAATTGGAATAAAACCGGAGAAGATTGGAGAAACGAAACTCCAAAATTGAAGAATTGGTGGCCAATAGGGAAGTTCACCAAAGACTATTTTTGCGTGCCGCAGCGTGTAGGTCAGCTTTCAAGCCGTAAAACTTTCGGGAATAGTAAAATAAACTCTACTAAGCCTAAGCCCACTTTTTGACAGAAAAGAAATGAGAGAAATATTTTTTAGAAAGGTTTTTGGGGCGCAAGTGTGGGGAAGTTCACCAAATGAGCCTGAACTTCGTCGCCCTGTAGCTCGCCGGGTTGACTTGCCAATTTGATTTAAACGATTGAAATAGATACAACTAAGCCTAATCATGCCTACAGTAGAAAAAAAATTAGAAAAACACGATTTTGGAGGAGGTTTCAGGGCGATGGTGAACTTGGTGATGGTGAAGTTCCCCGTTCGCCGAATTGGTGGATTGTTCCAGAAAATAAAAAAAAATCGCCACAATTAGACACTTTTGAACCGTAAATTTGAATTTGAGAATTCACAAATTCCTAAACACAGTAAAAACGCCAAAATTGCCCACTTTTATAGAAAAATTGAAGCAAAAATCGGTACGCCAATTGTATCCATGAGATATTCCAGTAGGTAAAACACCTAAAAATATATAAAATTCCTATCCAAACCACAATTATTATCATGTTGACGCTAAAATTGGAAAAAAAAAACATAAAAATTATCAAATTCCCCCATTTTCTTACCATTTTTACCAGTTTTTCATTTCAGAAACGATCTCGGAATTTGGCTGTTGCGTGAATGTCTTCCCGGCTATGAATTTGTGGCTTCGGCTCGTCGTTGCAAGACCATCCGCTCCGTTGCCCGCCAACAGGAACTCTGTAATTCGGCCAACGCCACTTCCTACCAGTTCTGCCCTCCCCAAACTGCTTCTCAGGTAGAAATTACAGTAATCTGCCCTTTAAATGGGATTTCAGTTCCTGGTAGAAGAGATCCGCGAGGCTCCCCGTCAGTGTACTTGCCCCAATGGCGAGGCTAACTGCGTCTGCCCTTCGCCCGAAATCCTCGAACCCGTCCACATTCCCATCAATTCCGGTGCTGTTCGTCGCTCTCCTCAATCTATTCCCGTAAGTTTTTGGGGTTTATTTTTCCTATAAATTGAAAAGCATTAGTCTGATGCCATTTTATTCCAAATTTTACTCGAATTATAAAAAGGTTCAAAGTCCTAAATTTCTTAATTTGAAGACCTCTCTGGTTCGAGAAAAGAAGATTTTATCTCATTTGCCCGTTTCACGGTCATTTCAGCCTCATTTATAGGAGTCTTTGGGGTACTGTAACCCTCTTTTGGGCCCCAAAACGATTAAAATTCCCGCATCACGCCAAAATTCGTAAATTGAGCATTTTTTTTTTTTCATGCGTTTTTTCAGCTTTTCAGGAGATTTATTGTGGCAAATTGTCTAAAAACGTTCGTGCCGATGTTATCAAATTCCGGATACCGTTATAATATAGGAGCTGTGCAGCATCTTAGTACTGGAAAAATAGGGCAGACGAGAAATTGACTTCAAAAACGGAATTGTACCGGTACTAAAATCTGCACAGGCCTAAAATTGACCAGGAAAACACTCCAAATTTATGATTTATTCAAAGTTTTGCCTGTCAGCTATTTGAGAGCGGAGATGCTAGGTCGTGGTTCAGCGATGTTAATCCGTTTATAAATTCCGGTCTTTTTTCTACCGTAATCCTGGTTCAAAAATTTGGGGTAATTTTTAAATGAAAGAAATTGTCCTCAGCCTACTAATGCGACTTTTGATAAGAAAATTTATAGTACGGCGGAAATTTTAAAAATTCAATGAGATTTTCGATCAACTGACAATTTTATGTCAATTTTTCTGTTCCAATGAGGATTTTTATAAGGAAAAAAGGGCGCAGCTTTGATATTATAGCCCTCCATAAATTTCTCCTTTTTCAGAGAATACAATTCAACCAATATCCATCGTGCCCCTGCCCCCAGTCTCAGCCTCAGTGCGCCTGTGTTGCCAACAATGCCCAAAATGAACAAGTTCTTCTCTCTGTCCAATGCTGCAATCAACAACAGCCACAGCAACAACAGCCACAACAGCAGCAGCCCTGCCAGTGCCAGCAGCCACCAGTCAACTGCCAGACCACCACAACTCAGCAACAATATTGCCCACAGCAGCAACAAGCCGTCGTCCAACCTCAGGCTTGTCCCCTGGTTCAGGGAGGAGTTCAAAATGCTCAATATCAGGTGGGTAAAATGGTTGCATAATCGAAATCTCCCAAAACAGCGGGAATTTTTTAAAATAAGAGGATTTCAAATGCTCCAAAGGTCCTTTAATGGAATTTTAGGGCCATTTTATGCTTTTTCGATGTCCTGTTCGTAAAAATTGGGCTGTAATCCAGTTTTTCACCCAAATTTCCCATAATTTACAGTCCGGAATCCTTGGACATTGAAATTTTACATGTTTTGAACCTGGGAAAGAGTTTTTAGTTTGAAAACTATGAAAATGCTGTCCTGGATGAGACTGAAATGCCAATAATTTGAGGATTTTTATAGAAAATGTAAAACAAAAATGTTTGGACGACTATTTTTATGATTTTCTTTTGGAAAACGTGCAATTGACAATTCGGACGCATGAAAATAGCTAAAAAATCAAATTTTGTCGGTACAGCAAGGATTTTACCTGAATTATTGACCAAATCGGTTCAAAACTCCCACAGAATTGGTAACTCCTCCAGCAAAAAAAGTTTTATAACGCCTCTGAAAGTAAAAAGCTTCCCTCAAAGATTATAAAATGAACCTAAAATGAGGCTATTTCGTTTTTATTTTTGCTACCAAAAAATATTGAGTAAAGAAATTTTAGAAGTTTTTTTGTGGCAATAACTATCACGTGCTATTGAGATGCTGACATTTCCAGTACGGAGACATTTATATCTAGGCACAGGAGCACAAATTTCTTTACTTATCATTTTTCAAATTTTGCGGGAAGTTCCATTTAATTTTTTAAATATCGTAAAATTTAGCGGAAATTGGCCATTTTTTCTCATATTTTTACGGCAAATAAGGTTCCGAGGGGATCTTGGTAGAAAATCCTGCGATTTTTATAGAATGCCAAAAACCAAAAATGTTGTGGCTTCTTGGTAAAAAGCTTTTTGGAAATGTTTGACCATTGAGCCTGCCGTTCTCTCGGGGAGAATTACTGAAATCTATACTCGGATCCCAAATCCCGTAGCCGCTTTCCAAATTTGGTGGAAATGGGCGTTGCGGGACTAACATGATCCTTTGACTGGGAAGATGAGATTTTTGTGGCCAAGAAGGAATTGAAAATAGTAAAATTCCCAAGAAATTTTGGAATTTTATAGGATCAGTGAAATATAGCCGGTTTCCAAACTTACGGGAAGTGAGCGTTGCGGGATCCTCTTGATCAGGCAAATTTTTCGAATTTTCGTTGGAACATCTCAAATTCAAATGCGAGCCTTTTGAGGTCGGGCATTCGGTTCTCTCCAAAATTGGAAAAGCGACCCTACCGTAACCCAAATGCCCTACAATTGTACCATTTTACCATGAAATTTTGGATAGAAACGACTGCCGTTGTGTACCATACTGGATTTTCACAATTCCCGGGAAATTTTTATATCAGCGCTGAAATTTTGGCATTTTTCAGGGTTTTCCATCTTTTCCGATAGAAATTTAGCCCGGAAATTGCCTGAAAATGTCAATTTTTCGTTATTTGGCTCAATCAAAGCAAATATCGCCTCCTTTTTCAGGGAATTTGCTCCTGGATGGTCGATCCCTTGGCTGTAGATCCCCAATCGCGTACCCATTATCTCCAATGCCAGCCAGCTCCTAACAATCTTTTCTGTGGTCGATGGCAGCGAATGCCCTGTGCTCCCGGAACCATGTTCGACGTCAGTGCTCAGGTACAAATTCCCGCCATTTTCCCCAATTCAAATGAGAATTTAGGTCTGCGTTTGGGATACTCAAGGACAGCCCGGCGGTCTTCCCACCCCCGCTCCCTACGTGCCTACCCAAGCTCCCCAAAATAGTCAGTGCAGCTGCACCGGCGGTGTCCAAATCGGCAGCTGTAATCAAAATTATCAATGCCCTGGCCAGTCCGTCTGCCAAGTTGGCCAGAATTCTGGACAACAGTGCATGGTTTGCTGCTATTTCCGCAAGAAGTCCCGACGTGTTTAAATTTTCCTCCCTACGCGATTCGAAAAACCCGCGAAAATTCTTCACTTTGTTTGTAAATATTCGAAAAGAGACGCGTAGACCCCCTCCAATTAATATTTTTTCGATATATTGAATATTTGCTATATTTCTCGCCAGTCTTTCCCCAGTTTTTTTTTGTCAATTTCACTCTACAGCAACGCAAAAGAAAAAAGTTAGAAAATATTGTCGTGTGTGTGCTCAAATGAAAATTATTTAATTTCTTGTCTTTATTTGGACGAGTTCACAAAGAAAAAACCAATAAACGGGATAAAATGGGCTGATTTTATAGAGAAATTGATAGTTTTAAAAATTTTAAAGGAAAGGGCAGAATGATTTGACCTCAATCTTTCCATTTTGGGATACCCGCGAAAGGGTGGGGCTATTTCCAGGTCTCCTCATGGAAAACCACGCATATCACCGTGATCAGCATGCAAAAATGTGTGTGACCAGTTAAAAAATATCCAGAAAAGTGTCTATTTTTAGGATTCTATGACCCGAAATAGGTCCGAAGCCTAGAATTCCGAACTTTTTGCTTTGGAATTTCTCAGCGAGACTCAATGGATCCTATATATCTGACAAATTACCGCAAAAAATATAGTCGGTTTCCAATTTTGGAGGAGAAGTTAGTGTCCCCGAGCCGGGTGTTTGGAATTTGAATAAAATGAAGCAGATCCAAGATATTCAAACTCCCGGGCTACTGCTCAGGGACGCTTATTTCTCCCCCGAGATTGGAAACCGGTAAAAATGCTGGTTATCGCAGGCTTTCCTCCATATTTCCACTGGCTTTCTCTTAAAAATGTTTAAAATCCCGCCATGTAAAAATTTATTCAATGTCTGATTGGGAAACCCTCGAATTTTTGGACTCTAGGCTTCGGAACTTGGATGAGTTTTCCCGGTTGAGGTCTTGGAACGAATTGAGGGCTAGGGACCATTTTGGTAACCGGCTGGGAATCCCAAACAGGAGCAATTTTCGGCTGAGAATCCCGTGCCACGATAGTTTTTCTCGTAGTTTGTGGTCCCTGAATAAGATTAGCAGCTGGTTTTCTTGTTGCGTGGATCAATTTTCCCGGGTTGAGTCCTGGAGCGACTTTTTCGGGCTGGGGTGCTGGGATATCTTTGGGCTTTTCTTGTTCGACCCGGCTGACGGATAAAACGTCCAGGCGTTCCATCCATGGCTGGTGGACAATTTCTACTCGGAAAACCTGGAAACTGGGTGATTTTTTGGTAAATTTCAGGGTTTTTACGAGAAAATTCGACGGGATACCCCGGGAACTCAGCTAAATTTGAATTTTATACAGAAAATAAGCCGGAAAATTCGAAAATTTTAAATTTCTTCCAGGAAAATGCCCGGGGATTTCAAAATTTTAAGTATTTTTCAGGTAAACCTCAGTTTTTCTGAAAAATTACCAAGAAAAACACCCGGGAAGTTGGGTAAATTTGGATTTTTAGCGAGAATTTACCGGAGGATTCGAAAAAATTTAAATTTTCCCCAGGAAATGCCCGGAATTTCCGTTATTTTTAAATATTTTCATGAAAATATTCCGGGAATTCAAAGAATTTCGAATTTTTCCCACCTGATGCTCTCCTTTTCCTGTGAGCGGACATTTATGGGCAATATAGTTGGCGCTATTGGCATTTCTAGTAATTATACACGTGGATTCTGCCATTTCAATGTCCAGGGTATAGAGGAGTCCTGAGACGATTTGAACGCTAGCTTTTAGAACCTAAAAACGGGCGGTAAGATCCTTTAAATGGCCCTACTTTGAAGGGAACGTAAGCCTGAGTAGCGGCACGATTCTGATTACGTAAGAAATTGTTCACAGCAGCGGTGGCCGGATGCCAGGCTAGGTCCTGAAATATGCGGAAAATTGGCCCTTTTGGTTACGGTAGCTGCTTATAAACGGCTGGCAGAAAAAATGCGCTAAATTGCTTCAATTGACTACGATATTCAAGCCCCAAACACGCTTGCCGTTTACGCCCCCTAAACGTTGGAATAAATTCAAAATACCCGAATTCTACAGTTTTTAGCGTAAAATTAGCCGGATTTTTTATTTTAGTGGCCGTATTTTCTTTAAAAAATAAAGAAATGCAGGAAAGTGGCCGTGATACGATAGAATTTCGAGTTTTTCCAACGCGCCAACCAAATTACGCTTGTATACATCGAGCAATTCACAGCGTAATCGTTCACATTCCCTAATTTTATGCGTTTTTCTCTAGTTTTCTGATCTTTTCTTATTTTTTACGACTGCTATAAATTTTCGGGAACAATTTCTGAGTAGTTTTCTCGAAATAGGCAATTTTTACATTATATCTCGGCTTGGAAGGGCTATCATTGCCGATTCCTCCAACAATTCCACCAATTGCAGCAAGAGGCTGTCTAGTTGTCGTCCGAGTAGAGTCCCGCTGTCCATAACAGGAAATTATTGCCAATGAGACGAGTAGAAGACTTTTCATCCCTAAAATTTTAGGTTTTCGGGCAGAAAAGGACGCTTTGAGGCGAATAAATCTTCGGGGATATCGTCTTCAATTATAAGCGGCTATATTTTCCCACAATTTGAAGAGAAACGTAGACAGAAACCAATCAGACTTGGATTTTAGAGGGAAATTGATAGAAATTTTAGGAAATACGACACCTTGCTGAATGGCTGACTGCAATCAAATCATTTCCTGGCTAATAAAGTCGCAGAAAAACAGACAAAAAAAAGAAACGGTCATATTTCCAGGAAATTGGATTAGTTTTTACAATAATTTGGTCAAATTTGGATCTGCTTAAAAAAATTTAAAAACTAGGCGAAAGAAGGAATCGAGGCGGTTCTAATGAGCCTAATGTCAATTTCCCAGCACCAAAGGAAATATTTGTGATAGCGAAAAAGTATCAGGACAGCCATAAATAAAAGTTTTTGGTTTTAGAAAATGCTCTATGAACGAAATTCGATGGAAATTTAATTTATTAGATCGACGACAAAGAATTTTGCTGTAATATTGGAGTTTCCTTGACTTTTTCAAGTTTTCTACTTCAAATGTTGCCGATGAAATACGACTAATACGAAAAGAATTTTCCCGCTAAAATAGCTGGCAAAAAGCCAAAAAAAAGGGAAAAGTCGTAATTTTTACTGTAATTGAGCCAATAAGCTCATAATTTGGCAGCATTTGCACTAGGGTTGCTCGAGGTGGGGTTTTTCGGGTCGGGTTGACTACTTTAAAAATCTTTTCGGGCGGACCTCGGGTCGGGTTGTAGACCGTAGATTGTAGTCCTTAACCCGAAATCGGGTCGGCCGGGGCTGAATTGACAAAGGACAACCGAAATGGAGCAGGGTTCAACCCGAATTCTCCAGAAATGTCCGTTTTCAGGTCGGGTTGGGTAGGATATCGCCAAATTTCCTCGATTTTCAGACGATCTGACGAAAATAGGGAAATTTTCTTGAATTTCGGGTCGGATTGAAGACCTCAGCCCGAAATCGAGCCGAGTAGGGTCTATGGCCGGGAAAACCGAGCGGGTCGGGTCAAATCCTACCCGACCCCGTGATTTTCAGATCGAGTCAGGTCAGCTCGAACAGTCTTGATTGGCCCCATTTTCAACAACTCAAAATTTCCAATGTCAATAAAGTGCCTCTTGCCCAAATGCCCGCTAAAGAACCCGATCCGGAACAGAAAAATTACAATATTCTGCTTCTCCAGAAACCTGAAATGTTTTATTCCACTTAAATAAGGAAGAAAATAAATATTTATTCAATTAGATGGATCAAAAAATGACTAAAATGACTAGAAAAAACCACATTATGGGAATAGGATCACTGTGATTGAGAATATAGAAGATGTTCCATTGACGGAGTCGAGAAATATTCCTATGGGCTGCCTCAGTTTCTGGCCAGCTATTTTCAGCAGAATTCAGGTCGAAATTGCAGCGAGTTCGGTCACAAAGCCATTGCTCTCGGCCCGTGTATGATTTGTAAAACCCGGGCTGAAAGGAAATTTAGGGGATTTTGACTAAAAGTTACCGGCATAGTTTCCTGGGGAAGACCGCTGGCAAAGGAGATACAACCGCGATGAACATCCCCGTGGGAAGTGGACGAAATAAAGCACATCTGAAAAGGCCAACCACTAATAAAAGTTGAATAATTTTAGATTTTTGGAAGCGGTTTATAGTTACCGCAAAACAGAATTTTTATGGAAAATCTGGTAAAAATTGAATTTTTTGAGGTAACAGGCTGGGTTCAAATAAAACTGGACAAAAGTCGACAATCTCGAGCAGCTCAAGGTTTTCAGCAATTTGACACTGTAACTGTTACCCAAATGACATTTCCGAAGTCTTCAATATTACGCAGAACTTTTGAATGGAAAAATGTGGTTACTGTAGAAGAATTGAGGTTTGAAATGGGACTATTTCAGTGAAAATCCGTGTTTTATCCAGGAAATTCTAATAAAAACGGGCTGTGATCAAAAATTTCGAGCAAAATTCAATTTTTTAAAGGTTTTGGTCTGCATTCAAATAAAAACGGGGCAAAATTAAAGGGACAGTCCAGGCGTAAAAAATCCTGCAGAGAGCTCTTGTAGCTCAATCTGCAGCTTCTTTTTCTTTTGTCTGTGGACCTAAAACAACAAATTAGTAGTTATAAGAAAGAGAAGATATTTTAGAAGGAATAATACATAGAAACAAAGAAATGAAGCAACTGTAAAAGATCAAATTTTGTGAATGAAATGAAGAACGCGCAAAAAATGTTAATTAGACTGATTTCGCTCATTTTTGCAAACTTCTGACTGCAACTACATTCACACATTACAAATACAAAAATATAAATAAAAACAGTAACTTATAGAAGAGATCGAACCAATAATTTTTCTCTGAATCATCAAGGAACATTTTTTAATATCATTTCAAGTCCAATTTTTGAATTTTTTGGTATTACTTTCGCAGGCCCCACCTCTATTGCATTTGCAAAAGATGTGCTAGTGTCTGGAGGTAGTTTACCAGCAAAAATAACGAAAAAAAACAATTATAAAGAGCAAAAATAAATAGATTTACAGATCACAAGAATTTCCAGAAAAGTGACGCTTGTTTTGGCGCAATAATTTCCTTTCACCACTTTCACCAGAAATTTTTACGTCTGGACTGTCCCTTTAAGGTTACTATTTTTACAAGGTTTTATACTCGAAATAAAATAAAAAAATTTTGCGCTTTTTTACTGAATCGCGGTTTTACGGTTTGTTCCCAGAATTCATGACAATGTAGATGTTTTTGGAATGTTTGGTCCGCTTACTAAACTGAAATTCTTCTCGATAACGGATCCCGCCGACGTACATAATAGTTTTGAAGCTACCGAGCCCATTTTTTCCTGTATCAAGTCAAGTTTATTAGCCGCTGGAGCCACGGCGAGGTATCGCTTAGCCTGATTTCCCATTTTACGACTGCAAATTACCGCAAAATAGTTGATCTTCAAGAAAAAGTAACGGAAGCGACTGGGACTGGGACCATTATTGCAACAGACACTGAGCTTACTGCTAAAATTCCAATAAAAATACCCGCCATGCAACAAATTCAGTCAAATTTTTGAGTTTTGAGGCCATTTCAGAACTTCTAGTCAATAGTTTACCGTAACTCTTGACTTGTCCATAAAAAAATAATTTTAATTCTAGGATTGGTATATTAGGATGAAGAAATTAGTTGAACACAATGATGCGACCAAACCAACCAACAAACCAAACCAACAAATCGCGAATTTCACAGTTTTCCGTAAATTTCGGAGCCAATTCAAAACTTTCCAAAAAACAAAAATTATTCTGACACCGATATTGCCGCTTCTAAACCAACCTGTCCCGTGCACAATTCCCCAGTCCTCATGTAAGGATAACTCGGCGAGTAGTAGTCCATATAACATTCGATAATATTTCCATCCGTTGGAAAAAGTAAATCTGGCGGGGAAATTTGGTCTCCATAGCAGAGAACCCGCTCCTGGTGGCCTAAAATCGGGAATTTTTATAGATTTTGAACCGTCTATAAGATCTGTAGGCTATTTTTAGCACGAAATTCATACCTAAATAACTCAAAATAGCACAAGTTCCTGGCCATTGGAGGATAACATCCGTCACGGAGAAAACATCCCATTCATTTTCTTCAGAACAATCAGAATATTGAGATGTGTAGGAATTATTGGCAATTGTGAACTGAAAATGGGGAAATTTATGGTAAAACTTATGTTTATAATTCATTTTTTATGGAAATTTGGCTTGCTGATCGAGATTTTTATTCTACAAACTTTTTATTGACCCAAAAAGCCCACATTTTCCTATTTTTTTGCTGTCAGGAGCATTTTTCAGTCGTAAAATCGAGTTTCTAACAGATTTTTCCCTCATTTTCATACTGACGGGCAATTTTTGAATTAGAAAAAGGAAATTCCTATGGAAAATGAAATTTGGGGAAAATGTGCGAAATATTAGGCGATTTTGTGGATATTTCAAGGTTAAATTGGCAGGAATTTCTTTTTTCTAATTCTAAAATGACTCGTCAGTACGGAAATGTGAAGAAAATCTGATAATTGAAGGAAAATGTGAACCGTGAACCATGAGAAAGAGATTTTCAAAAAAAATTGCGGCAATCCTGGATTACTGGCCGGTTTATTGGATGTTTTAGGATTTCTTTATAAGGAAACGAATTTTCGGCTTCCAATTCTTACCAGTCGCTGTAGTTAATATTATCATTTTTAGCATTTTTCAAGTTTCACCTTGGATATAAAAATTGAAAGAAAAACTGATCTTGTTTGGTGTTACTGATCAATTTCCCAAAACTACAGTACTCCTTACCTGATTGCTTTCATAAATGCAAAAAGAACTGGCACAGGGTTTCATCCATCGTCGATTTTCATCAATTCCATCAAATTCGCGCCTTTCACAGACCCGGGAAGGCAGCTGATTGATAGCGTTGATTCCCGCCATCGCGGTTACATTTGTATTACAGGCTGGGGTACTGTAATTTATGTTAAAAAAATATCATTAATTGAGGATCCTACTTGCAGAGGCAAAGGGTATGCCCGTCTTGATTCCGGCGACAACCAGGAGCCGCCTCGGTGCCAATAATGCAGCCCTGAAATGGGAAAATAAGAATTTCCAATGGGAAAAATCGGGGGAATCCGTAGTTACCAATGCTACATCATGGCGGAAATTTGGGATTTTCTACGACATAAACCATGAAAATAGGAGAAATTTGAGATTTTTCAAGTAGAAACCCACCAAGTCCTGGAAAACGTCGGCTCCCCCATCGTATCGATACTCAATCAAGTAGCAGAAATCTCCTTGACAATCTTGGGAACAGCTGAAAATGGGAAAAATGAGGGAATTATTTCAAAATGTCATTGAAATCAGGATTTCCGAATCTTTTTATGGTTACTTTGAAGCAAAACCTTCATTCTCCTCGAGAGTATTACTTCAATTTTCTAAATAATTTGCAAATGCCTCTCAGTTTTAAAACTCGCTAATTTTCTACGCTTTTGAATAAAAAAAAACTAAATGCATAGCAAAATGGCAATGGATCGGCGTCGGATAGAGTCCAATTTTCCATTTGACCATTTTTTTTGTCAAGTTTCAAGGATTTTATAAAATTTCCAGGTTTTCTGCGTTTTTACTCATTGAACCCCATAATCCAAATATCCCATCAGCCCTGTATTTTGGCCAAAATGTACTGTGGCAGAGACCCTGACTCAGGGTAACTATTAGAATTTTTCCAAACTGTAACTTCTCAATAAAGTCGTATCTCAGAAATCGACAGAAAATAGGCGACAAAACCCGGGCGAAAACACAAATTTTAGTCATTTTCTCAAGTGCTGTCAATATCTCAGTGATACTATAAAATTAGCAAAGTTTTCGATTGCTACTTCGAGGATCTCGGATAGCCTCAATTTTCAAAAAAAAATATTCCAAAAATACTTTTCTACTGAAGCAGCGAGTGTTTCAGTAGAATTATAAGAAGGTCCTCTAACTACAAACAACAATTGTCATCCGGTTTACAGCTAAAAACACTAAAAAAATCCTACCGCAGCATTCCATCAGCATCTTGCCGACAATTTCTACAATTTATTAGTCCGCCAGCTGCTAAAGTAGTAGTTTCCACGACTTCATCTTGACAATAAACGAGAAATGAAATAGAGGAAAGGGAAAATAGCAACAACAGCATCCAGTAAGCCTTTGTTTAGAATCGTCGGGCGACTGACAGCGTACCCCGGGATTTCCATAATCAATTTCGATTTCAATACACGGAACTCATGAATAGCGAGAGCTGGCTGTATATTGTGAAAGTGAAATTGGGCCAAAAATTGCAGATTTTGGATCGGGAAAAGGGAGAAAATCCAAAATTCAGAGAGATTCTTCTGAAAAACTGGAATTTTTCAATTTTCTGGCTGGGAGCCTAGCTGTGCTTGCGCAGATATTTCTGTACAAAATGAGATATTTCCCATAATTTTCGGCCAAAAAATTAAGAATCAGCGAATTTTTTTAAAGTTTTTTTGCAAAATTGGCGGCATTTTTGAAAATCGAAAAGACGGAAAAGTATAAAATTGCGTATTTTCCCAGCTTTTTTGGACGAAACCTGGTCATTCTTACAGTCAAAAAATAGTCCACAAAATTCTCTACAAAATAAACTATTTCCCATAATTTTAGGTTAAAAAAATAAAGAAACAGCGGATTTTTTAAAAATGTTATCCGTTATCTGCATGAAAATTCCTGATTTTCAGGGTACTTCAATAAAATTGGCCATTACGATGGGTCCTGAGAGGAAAACACTAGAAATTCCTGTAATTTTAGTCAATAAACGGTGCATCCACTGAAATATTCGAATAATTTTATTATAAAAATAAGTAGCGAAACCCGTCAAACAAAACGAAATCTCTTGAAATTTGCTCAATCACCAGAATTCCCAAAAATTCTATAAATTACCGTAAAAATATACACAAACTATGACAAAATAAGATCAAAACAAGGCAAGTTATCAGTTTTTAGGCAGCTTGGAAAGTGAATTTTTCACCAGAATGGCAATAAATGGCACGAATACGCTCCTTTGCTGGATCAAAATTATATTGAAGGGCCAGGGTACTGTAGTAGAATTCCAATGAACGCTGGTAGTCACCCTGAAAATGGGAGGATTTTATTGTTATTGAAAAAATCGGGGAATGAAAAATGGAAGGTGAATTGTGGGCCACATTTCTCGTAATATTTTATAGAATCACTGAAATTCGCCATTTTTGACTAAAAATTAGAATTTTCCTCAAAATTATCGAAATTTTCCTAGGGATTTTTATCAATTCCACAAAATGAGTCGCTTTTTGTCGATTTATTGATGGAACCGTTGGATAAATCAATCTGCGAGGTTGTTTTTCTCGAAAATCATGAAATTTCTGTCAGAGAAGACGTTATTTTCCAGGAAAATTCGTCCTGCTAGGTGGTAATTTTCCAGAAATTTCAATAAATTCATATACAGCTTGTTTTGGAGAGTTTTCCAATAATCTAGCGATAGTGAAGGGAATTTTCTCGAAAAATGCGATTTAGGTAGTAGCCCTTGATATTTCAGGATCTCTATATAATTTCTACAGCGTAAACTATTGTATTGAACCGGTAATCGCTGATAATAATTCAGAATGGCCCTAAATTTTTGGTACAGTCGCTAGTTTTTTTTTTCAAAATGTGCGAATTATTCCCCAAAAATGTGCGCAAACAGTCGTTGAGAGCTTTTCTACGGCTTCGATTCCCCTTTATAAATCTCATGGCAAAAGTTGTTGTAATTCATATTCAGGAGGAATCTCATTCCCTCAGTATTTCACATTTCACCAACTTTTTTTGGGCAGATGTCATTGGTTGTATAAAAATCTGTCTCACGGCGAAATTTTAGTGATTTTTGTTCGGTGTCACTCCAATTTTCAAGAAAAAGTAAACTAACGGACGAAAAAACATGAAAATTGATGTTTTGCTGATTTCTTTTATGAAAACCTGCAGAATTTTCCCCAATCCATCATCTGTTCTTTAGCGAAAATTTTTTTGTAATTTTCCCAAATACGAGGCAAAATGCGGCAGAAATCATTTGAAAAGCTGCTTTTCCCTAATTTTTATCGGATTACGGTAGAAATTGGCCTCGAAATTATTGAAAAATTCTAGAAATTTGCAATTTTTCCGGCAATAACGGGAATATTCTCCCAATTTGGAAAGAAAACAAGAAAAAGACGTAGAGGAGCCCAAAACATCGAATATTGAAGGTTCAAGGAGTCCTTTTATATAATTTTTAAAAGATCTCACTTTGGTCGGTGCAGAACGTATGTAAAAATAGGGAAATATTGCCGATTTTGGGTGAAAAATCACCGTCAGCCGCTTACTTTAGTCGGTCTCCAATCTGGGGGGAGAAGTTAGCGTCCCCGAGCTGTAACCCGGGAATTTGAATTTTGAAAAAATGAAGCAGATATTCAAACTCCCGGGCTTTGGCTGAGGGACGCTAACTTCTCCCCCTGAGATTGGAAATCGACTTCAATTTTACTACGGAATACGGTAGAAAATCCCCCGAAAGGGGCTAATAATTGCATTTTCGTGCACAATTGATCGAAGGACTAAAATTTCCCCCTTTCCTCTTTATAAAACTCACCAAGGAAGCATAAATATTAGCAATTGTGAAGTGAATTGCTACGAGATTTGGCGAAACGGAGAGGGCTGCTCCTGCAGCGATCAGAGCCGAATGTAGGAGACCAGCTTGGTGGGCAATATTGGCCAAAGAAACCAGGGAAACGTCTCTCATTTGGGGAGGAGCCGTCTGGAGGGCACATTGAAGACAGCCGACGGCACGAGGAGCGTCACCAACAACACGCCAATAAAGGGAAGAAAGGACGCAAAGTAGCCAGTTGACATTGGCGCCGTCTGAAAATTGAAAGGATTTTTTTATTTATTTGATTAGGAGATTGGAAACCGGGAAATAATTGGAAATTTATGGGCTTCCTAAAACGGAAAATAATAAATTGAAACGTTTCAGAATGTTCAGATAGTCGGTTTCCAATCTTGGGGGAAACGGGCGTTTCAGAACCGCTTGAAAATCAGGTCAATTTTTTAAATTTTCTTTGGAAAAAATCTCAAATTCAATTGCGTTTTCAGGTCCCGCAGCGCCCGTTTCCCCAGGGTTGGAAACCGACTATACCTAACAATTTTGATATAATTCGCAGCATTTTTGTTTCTACTCAACCTGAAACCCGATATTCTATTGTTTTTGGCAGTTCCCAAAAAATATTTGTAGTTTTATTGAAATAATTAGAATTTTCTGGCTATAGCTTGGTGCTTTTGCAATTTTCTACAAAATTTTAGGTTTCGCTAACCTATGAGAAGTTCCTGTGCAATAGTAAATTGCTACATAAGACATAGGTGTACATAAATTCAAAAATGTTAGGTTTTGGCGGCTCTACTAAAGATCCTCGTCGGTATAAGTCTCTTTTGTTGCAATGGGGCAAGAATACGGCGCATTTTCAATTGAAAATTTGGAAAAAATGGCCGGTTTATCTGCCCCATTGCAACAAATATGAGACCTTTAGTTGTCGTCTTTTTTCTTGACAGACTATATTGGATTTCACACTTTTTCGACAGTTATTTTGGAATGAAACTGTGTATCCTGTATCTAGGCTGCTATTTTATGGTAATTCGAAATATTTTCACGGTTCGTTATTCAGTGTTACTTGAATTAGAGTGATATTGGAAATTTTCTTATATTTTCAAGGTAGAACACATAAATTCCGAATATTTTTACGTGTTATGGTGGAAATTATGGGGACGCGCGGGAACTTCAAATCAAACCAGATTTTTAGCCAGGTATTTCGCGGTAATTCAAACATTTTTTCTTTGGATGCGGGATTATTGCAATTTGGGCGCTTTTCTTATAACTTCAGAGAAAAACACATATAAAATCCGAAAGTTTTTATGACTTTTGGTGGAAATTACGGTGGTACAAGCGAATATCTAATCAAACCAGATTTTTAGCCAGGTATTTTATGATAACTGGAAACATTTTATCGATATTCAAAAAGAATCCACCGAGTGAATTGTTCCGCTTTTGGAAATTTCCTTTTATTTGGAGGGTAAAACACAAAAATTCCCAGAATTTGGGTAACTATTAGGTTACATAAACTACAAATCTGCTCAGGTCTCCTGCCCGGTATTTTATAGTAATTTGAAACAATTTCAGCAGTTTTTCCGCATTTACCAGGATCGATTACTACGAATATGGGGGTTTTCTTATATTTTTAACATTCATAGAAATCCATGTTTTTCGACTAATTTTTAGGTTTCCTAATACAAAAACTTCCCGCAATTTTCCAATTTCCCCCAGAAATCATAAAGAAAAACCAACTTTGTCCCATGGCATTGGCCAGCATTGCCGTGTGAAGTCGAGCTGCCACGTGGTCGATGGTATCCCGTTCATTTCCCAAGGATTTCAAGCTCTGAAACAGTTTTTCCCCTAAAATTGAGCAATTTTCTTACGTCTGTAAGCATTTTTTCCTTTTTATAGAACAAAAATTGATCGCTGAGGGCAAAAACAGGCAGGTGGTCCATTCCAAGGATCGGGGAGCCGCCAGTTTTCTCCACTGATGGGCAAATGGGCAAAAGACCCGCGATTCCAGGCACTGGGCCACGTAAATCCACGTATTTTTCGATGTCAATTCCTTTGGCGGTGACGCTGACCCAAGTTGACATTTGTTTTTCCAACAAAACAGAGAGTTTACTGACACCGTTGCACATTGTATTCGTGTGGCGGGGAGGCGGGAAGACTTCCAGGCCTCTGAAAATGGGGGATTTTTATCGTGGGATACAAATCATCACAAAAAAATGACGGAAAACTCTTTTGGAAGATTAAAAAATGAGAAAATTGCTAATTTTTGGGCAAATTTTGTGTCTCAGCCGAGTTATAAAAGGATTTTTATAATTTTTGGCGCTAATGAGAAAGGTTTCTTTGGATACCCAAACGGCAAAAACATTTAACACTTGGATTACTGTAGCTTGTCGAAAATAACCAAGAAAACAAATAAAAATTCAGGTTAATTTTGAATCTGGGAGGAAATTTACTGGATGATTTCAAACTTCATTCGAGGAATGCAAGCATGTGCCCAAATTTTGTGATAAATAGAAGGATAAACATAAAAAAATGGGTGAATATACGATAACCCCCTTCAATAAATCAACGTGTGCAATTCTAGGTAGCCTTATAGCCACTCAGGAAAACTTTAGAAAACATGGAATTCTACGTCAGGCCACGATTTTTTTCTGGTTTTATAACAAAACACCATAACTGAGAATTTTTTAATTTATTTGCTATTTTCTTCTTTTCTCGAGGAAAACCTGGTTTTTTGCTGTTTACACGCTGTTATTTGGGCTCAATGCGTTGGAAATAAACTTGCTAACATTTTCCTTCTTTTCCAAAACTTTTCCGAGCTATTAAAAACATTTTCACTGTAAAAATGGCCGAAAAATATGGTAAAATGGAAGTTTTCCAGATTCCCAGTCAGAAAGTACAGCGGTCGCTGTAGCGAACGTGAACGTGTTAGGAAAATATCCGCCAAAAGATTTGAACTGAAGTTACAAGCTTATTCCCCACCACAAAACCATATTGAGGAAAGAAGGAACGGAAATAAAAAGGAAGGAGGATTGAAAGAAACGTTACATAAACTCGGGAAAATGACGATCAATGTCCAGGAAAATACCATTTTTAGATAAAGTAGTGGCTAAACTTAAAATGGACGATTTTGAACAACTTCTTGTCATACTAGAAATTTCAGGAGCAACTGATGGATCCGATTAAACCACAGACCTTCGGAATTGGAATAATATATAGGAACCATAAAGCATAGAAAAGTTAGCAAGAAATCTTCAAAAATTCAAAAAAAAGGAAATTGGTGATTTATCGGAAAAGTTTGTCATATCACCGGTTCAATTTCTCTGTCTCTTATAAATTCCCCACAAAAAAATTCCTAAAATTTGGGTCCAAAATTGTTTTAGGCTTTCCTCATAAGAATAAGTTTTTTCATCTAGCATTTCTGGAGTATTCCGTGTGTCCTTTTACAACAACCTCCCGACTCCCGGACGCTTGATTACAAAAATCCGAGGTTTTTACCGGTATAAACTGTTAGGTTATGGGGAACCTTTATAAAAATGAACAATATTAGCTTGATGATTCCGTTATTCCATTGATTCATTTTTTTTATCCAACATTTCCCCAAATTTTCCCGCCAACTTACTTTCTCACCAGTTTCAAACTCGGCCTTGAGAGGACTTCCGGCAACTGAACATCCCATTCTAACATTTCTTTCTTTTCTTTGATCCAAAGGAAGGATAAAGGCTTCTAAATATTTGGATTATTCAATCAATTGGAATAAAACTGACCGGTGGAATTTTAGGCAAAGTCGACTTGGCATCTTCTTCCCAAAAATCGACGCTTTCCTTCACGGGTACGGTAGATCGATAGCGCATTTCGTTTACGGTCCGGGACCACCATTCCTGTGGACGAGGGGCGAAAAAGAGGTCAGTTCCACCGTAATCCAAGGGTAATTCGTCAGTTTCAATTGACTGCGCTGCGCCGGAATCGTCCACAAATGCGGGAAGAAGCGGTTTTGACACTGAAATGAGTGATTTTAGTCAGATTTTTTGGTTCTAACATCAAAAAACTTCCCATTTTTATCAGTTTTAATTATGGTTTCTGGTATCAAAAAATAGCCCAGAATTTTCTCTACAAAATGAGCTATTTCCCATAATATTTTAGTGTAGAATCAAGAAACAGCAGATTTTTTAAATTTTTGGACAAAATGAATCTCGTAGATCAAAAAAATGGGTAAATCTCGGTTTTCGGAACCTAAGTCAGCTCTTTTCGTGTTTCTGCGGTAATAAAGGGCACCAGGATCAAATTCTTGTCTTATCTCGAATACTTTCTTCAATTTGCCCGCCAAAGAACAATTTTGATAGGAAAATGGGATAGAAACCAGGAAAATGTCTCTCTAATCCGAATTTCAGAGTTTTTAGACAGTTTTCCACTTTTCAGATGCTCGAAAAGTTTTTTTACCTACAGGATCTGACCTAAAAAGCACAGAAAAACACCGAAATCGCCCGATTTAGACGGATTTCATGTAAAAGAATGGAATAAAGACAAAAAAATGCAATAATTTAGCGGATCTATAAGAATTTTTCCCCGGAATTCGAGCCACTGATATTTCTTAGGTTTGAATTTATATTTGCCGCCAATTTTTCCGTCCCAAAGCCTTCAAAACAAACTCACAAGTCTGAAAAATGCTTAAGAATGGCGATACAATATTGGCGAAAGGCGATGTTGGATAGGAAACTCCTGTGTAGACTCCATTACACCGATGGTAGATCAATTTATAGCTGGATTCCTCGACGACGTAGCATCTTTCCTCGCCAATTTTTGTCTTGAAACAAACGGCATTCTGTACCCTTGCGGTACAGCAAACTGTCGGAAATTGGCTTGAAATTGCCTGCTTTGTGGACTGAAAATAGCGGGAAATTTGATTGTTTAGCCAAGAAACGCTACCTTTCCACTGCAGGCAACTTTCAGGAGATCCTCGGCAATTCGTCGATTGGTTGGGTCTTGGTCCACGGCGTCTTTGAGATGATAAAGGGCTCCGTCGACGTCAGGGACCAGCAGTTCGATCCGCCCTTGGAGCCAGGGGAGATAAGGCTGAAAATGAAAACTTTGTCTAGCCGCCAACAAAATGGACAAAATTCGGGGGATTTTGAAATGCTTCCTGGGTTCTTTATAATTCTGAGCTTTTTTTTGTGCTCCATTGATGCAATAACTCTCAAGTATTGGCCAAAAACTAAACTTACATGTTCCCTATCGACACCAGCCGCCATGTTTAAAAATTCCAGGGCTTCTTCTTTATTCCCCGTGGCTTTGAAAATAACCTGGGAGAGTTGAAAATGCGCCAAATCTGAGTGATGAGGCTAAAAATTGCGGGAAATTTAAAATTTGGGGGGAAATTAGACTTACACTGGTCAAAACGGACTCCATTAGACAGTAAGCCGCCTGACGGGGATATCCCTTGACTCGCCAATAAAGACCGGCCAAATTTAGAGCCAACCAACGGGGACCAATGTTCTGAAATTGAGGAAAATTGGAATTTTACGGGGATATGAGCCATTTTTAGGGGGAAATTAGGAATTTTTGAACTTGTTCAAACGAATTATCAGGTTTGGAATATTTTGAACCGGATAACTGGAGGGAAAAACATAAAAAATATAGTAATTTTCGCTGAAAGTCGCTAAGAGTTAGTAAATTTGGGGAGCAATCTTTGCTTTATTACCGGCGATTGAAACAATTTCCAATCATAGAAATCACAAGAGCAGAGCTCAGAACTTTCCCAAAGTTTGTCAGTCATTTTATAATTTTCTTGGTACCAGAAAGATATTATAATGAGAAATAGATGCCTCGTAAGTTGATGAGTGGTGGTCATATTTGATTTTTCGCATGATTCCGGTAACTTTTACTGGTCAATATAATTTTTTTACAGATCAAAATGATTCATTCCACCAAAAATTCTGCTCAATCTCCAAATTTTTTTGTGGGTAAGATTGCCGTTCAACTGTAACTGGTTTCACAGGATTTTTAAGCATTTATAATTTTCTTGGTACCAGAAAAAATATTATAAAAAAACTAAAGATTTTACTGAACCTACTTAAAATTTGCAATTCTCTAATTATTCGGTCAGTTTTCTTCTATGTTGCTGAGAAAATCGTGGAAATTTAGTCCGAAACGGGCCAGTAAGCCATATTTTGGGTGTTTTGCTCCCATTTTCTCATGTAATTTCTCAAAAATCAAGGAACTACAGTATACTGCACATTTTAGGAGCGCAAGATCTGATTGGGGCCCAACTTTTGCGTATGTTTTGCCTTTTCTATATATTCTTTCTAATTTCATTTTGGACAATTCTGCCCTCGAATAGCTCCGAAATTTCCTAATATTTTAGAAATATTGCAAAGTGAGAAATTCTTGTCTGAATTAGTTTTCCAAAAAAGCGTGCTTCAAAAAAAATTATCCCCCATGTTCTTCCACTTACAGATTCCAGCAATGTCCGTATTCTCTGTCCAACTTCAGCCATATCCAGCAATTTATCCGTCAGGCGGATTAGTACCGTTTTTAGTTGAATTTCAGCGAATTCTGGCTTGAATCCGGGAATTTCCATGATCATTTTTATCGAGGAAAACTGGAATTTGTGTTATTTCTAGAAAAAATGGCCAAATTACCGGGGAAAATGGATTTCCATCCAATTTTTGAGGGGTACAGAAGGGCTCATTCCAGGGAAGAGGATGCTCGTCGTTATGTTCCAAGCCGAGGTATTTAGTCAGCAGCTCGGAAATACTGGAATAAAATTATTTGATGGATTGAAAAATATTGTAATTTTCTTCTAAAAAAGTTAGAAATAGCAAAAATTCGTCTGTAATTTGGCGTTTTGGGGAAAATTCGTTCGTAAACGCGGTAATTCTGTCAATTTTATCTATTTCTAGCGGATTTCCGTAAATTTTCTTCCTATTTTTCCTATTATTTCGCTTTTTTTATGAGCTAAACTACCGTAATTCATAATAAACCAGAAAATTAAAGGAAAATCATAAAAAACAGCTAAAAATGCCCGAATTTTCACGGAAATTTCGAATTTTCCGGGCATTTTTTGAATGGAGCACGTTTACAGCCGATCACTGTGGATTACGGTAGTTTTCTGTGGTTATTTTTTAACTTACATGTATCCCTTATCCTCCGGCGGAATCCACATTTGTGGCATACTTTGAGGACTGAAAATATCCGTCTTGGAGACAATCGCCTGACAATCCACGGTACTGGGCCAATCTGTCCGCCGCCAGTAACGATCTTTGGAATCAGAATTGCTAAAAAAATTAATTAGAAGAGGGACGATCAATTAGGTAAAAGTTTCGTGGAATATTTATAATTTAGGTGAAACATTTTGTTCCAATTCAATCCTCTGTGAATGACTTCGATTTCCCCCTTCGTTTCCAATTTATTTCAGCTTTCTCCTACTGGTTAGGATTCCTTTAAAAAATTATGAAAACAACAAATAATTTGGGTAAACGGATGGAAAATTTTGAATTTAGGGAACAGTGGGGTGCTGTGGAGGAAACAAATGAGTTTTTCCGGATTTTTATAAGTTAGGTGAAAGATTTTGTGGCAAACCCTGCGAAAAACAGCCAAAATGATCGGAAATCTCCTCTGATTACGGTAGAATTTCATTTAAAAATTATAGTTGGTTTCCATTCTCGGGAGAGAAGTTAGCGTCCCCGAGCTGTATCCCGGGAATTTGAATTTCGAATTGAATTCAAGCTATTCAAACTCCCGGACGAGCATATATAATAGTAAAAAAAAGTTTCGTTCGTTTTTATAATTTTATTGAAACGCGGGGTCTCAATTCCGTGTTTTGATGAAAGTTCTTACCTGACCGGATATTTTTTCTTCATTGCTTGTCCAAATGACTGGGTTTCCTTGATATTTTTCAGCTTTTTCTCAAAATTTCGATCCTTTGGGAAGAGTTCAGCTATTCGCCAGGTGGTATCGTTCAACTGAAAGGAAATACTGGCTGTTTGGGCTTTTTTTGTTTCGGGCAGGGTATTTTAGGCAACAGTTGCCTAGAAATCTCATTGTATAGGCACTTTATTTTCGGTATTTGCACTTTGTAAACAGAGTGCAATCCTTGAATTCTTGGCAAAATGCCCAAAAATTACAGGAAATCTCAATGTTATTTAGAAAAACTTACCGGTGGTCTAGAAGACAACGTTGTTTTCCTCAATGGCGTAATAAAATCTTCATATCCTTTAGGATTCCTCAATTCACAGTACAGCACCCCAGCAATGTTATTGGGATTAATGGAATACGGAAATCTCTTGGCTATTGAGGCAACACATTCTCGATCTAAACTTCAATAAATTAGAAAATTGAGGGAAATTACGGGGATTGAAGCCGTATTTGGACAGCTCATAGCCTAATTTTTGAATATTTCGGAGCTCTGGATCTGCTATCCGGGACAGGATTTGTTCCTCGTTTTGCATCTGAAATTAATTTTTGAATTTTATGGGTTTTAGGTGGAAATAAATAGAGACAAGGGAAATTTTGAAACGTGGATCCATATAGCTCGAAAATTGGCCAATTTTCTAGCATTTTTATTTCCACCCGGTTGGTAATTCGTGATGTTTTTCTGGAACAACCCTAATAATTCTTGTTACAGAATTTTTGATGGAAAACGCTATTATTTTTACTCCAAAAGACTTGAATTCTACATAAAAATTTTGAATTCTTATTATTTATCCAAGTTTTGTAAAAAGAATAAAAGAAAACGAAAGACTTTCAAGCTGTTTTTTGTTCGATATTTTGAATTATCCTCAATTTTATCACTTTCACTATTCTTTCGGATGAATTTTTGTGAGAAATTGGCACGATTATTCAGGGAAATCGAAAACAATAATAAATATTGATCAGAATTTCATCTCTACCTCTTCAGATAAAGATCCTGCGAAGAATAACAAAAATAGTTGAAGGAATACAGAAGATAACCAGGAATTGACCCAATTTTCCTCTTCTTTTGTTTTATAAAAACCACAAAACTAGGGAAGTTCACAGATTTTTGGTCGACATTAGCTTTGCATGGAAAGAATTAGAAAAATTGAAAAAAAAACACATCCTAGGCTCATAACTCTCATTGAATCCCAATTTTTATAAGGATCACGTTCTCCAAAAGGCGAAGAGGAGATGAAAATTTGCTAGTTACCCAAAAAAAGTGGGAAATTTCCTGGATTCGGCCAAATTTATCAAGTTTATTATAATTTTTCCGTTGTACGTGAATTATAAAACTAAAAAGCCTTCTCTATTCCACTAATTCAACACCAAAGTTTTTCAAAAATGCAAAAAAAAGCAGAATAACTCACCCTAGTGCCATAAATCTCATTGAATCGTAGTTTTTCTGTCAATAAAAGCTCCAAATTGACCTGAAACATGGAGAAAACCTCGATTTTTTTTTACTTTTTCCTGTCCTACCCGTTGTTCTTCCAATTCTTTGGTTACCGCCAGTTGGCAGGAAAGCACCGCGTGTTTTTCTTCAATACTTTTCATGATTTTATCCCATCCACGGATCTTTTTTCGGTCTTTTTCCATCATTCTCTGGAAAAAATCGTGAAAAACCGAATGAACTGCCAGAAAATGAAATTATTTCCATAAAAACAGCCGCCAAAACCGAAAAAAGCCGGAAAAACTCACAGATTCCAGGTGAATTGCTTCAGCGTAATCCCTGGCGGCATCAGCGACAGTTTTTAGGGTTACGGTAACATTTCCTAGCTTTTCTCTAAAATTCTAGGCATTTTTAGGGGCTGGAGGAACTCACATTGACAGAAGACAATCCCCATTGACCGCATGGATCAAAGTCAATCGGCAAAAGGCGTCAGAAAGAGGCTGGACGCTGTCACTGTACCACTGAAAATTATGGGTAGTTAGGGGATTTTTCACCAACAAAAACGTTGAAAACATAGAATGTACATGGTAAAATTAATATTTTTGAAGCCTAAAAAATTTAGCAAAAGGCTGTGGTTGGCTGATTGTGCCACCCGTTATTAAAATTATTTTTGCATCAATTCTCCCTTTTATACCACTGCGACCTGGAGACTTTACTCATTGAAACTCAGAGTTTGCTAGTTTTCGACAATTTTTAGTTTTTTTTTGGACTTACCGAAGCCAAAACAGCAGCTTCATTAGGTTTTCCGGCATAATTCAGCAGAGTTATGGCTCCTGTTTGGATAACTTGTTCTATATAAGCCTTGTATTCTCCGGAATGGCCTGTCCCAGCCCGAAGAACGGTGAAAGCTGTCCGATAACAATTCAAAGCCTCGTTTAAATTTCCATTCGCCCGCCAATAAGCGGCTGACATCATGTGAAGATATGGATGGGAGGAGATTTCCTGCAAAATTATGATCATTTTGGTGATTTTCGAAACTTTCGGACAAAAACAACAAGGCGTTCTAATAAGTTTTTCTTTAATAAATTTCGTTCAACATAGGGAAATTCTTCAAAAGAGGGAAAATTGGCAGTTTATTATTCGTTCAACATTCAAATCAAATTTTAGTTACCTTTGCGCTTATAAAATAGTATTGAAACATAAAATATACGGTTTTTTCGGAGAAAAGAGCTTGTTTTTTGAGTAAATTTCGCGAATTTCTTTGTGAAAAGTGTAAATACAAAATGAGGAAAGACGTACAACGATGTGGTGATCAGAAACAAGAAAATTTGAATGATTCGTTTTGCGTTCTACATTTCCTAAAACCCCGCCTATTTGTAAATGGAACGCCAAAAATTTTGTGGGCACACTCAACTTTTATAGCGGATAGTTTTTGCTGTAAAAGTTTTTCAAGGTGGGTTCTGAACCGGACGCTTTTATGATGAAATTAGCCGATATATCTGCTTTTTTTGTTAGAGAAAAACTGGAACTTGAGATAACTGTTGAATAAAGAAGTAAAAGTAAAACTGGTAAAAGTAAGAGAACAAGAATCTTACAAATTATTCTAAATTCGTTTTTTTATCCTTTGAATTTGGAAAAAAATGTTCGAAATTATGCGAGGGCACTAATCTTGCGAAGGAATGAGGAAATACTCAGGAAAATATAAATTTTTGGCTTATGTGTCTGTGTGGGACTCATTTATAAGATAAAATTGATAATTTTCCATTTTTCCAGATCCAAAATTCTTTGAAAACTAAAAATCATCAAATAAAATGATCAGAATTGATTTTGTAGCAAAAAAAA
The DNA here is from genome assembly GCA_964036215.1 of Oscheius sp. DF5033. NCBI lineage: Eukaryota > Metazoa > Nematoda > Chromadorea > Rhabditida > Rhabditidae > Oscheius > Oscheius sp. DF5033. Next base: position 5,631,245 of record CAXIWN010000009.1, on the reverse strand, counting down.
AAGAAAATTGTGCTAGCTTTTGGTGGACAAATAGTATTAACAGATCTTTTTATTTGGGAAATTTTGTATTTGAGCAGTAGTTCAGCGACTAACAAGCAAATTCGGGCCAAAATTACCTGATTTTCCTTCCAAGCAATCATTTTTCCCAAGAATCGTCCAATTTCTGTCGATGATCTTCCTTTGAAATCCAAATAATCCGATAAAATCCTCAAATAATCCGAATCCGAATGTTTTGGCTTCGTTTTTAGGTCAGAAATCTTCTGGAAAACCAATTTTGGAGAGATAATAGCTAGAAATTACCAAATTATTCTCAATTTCAGCGGGAAAAGTGGATTTTTCGAAGAATATCGAGCAAAGCGGCTCGACGGCGTCATTATTCGGCAGGGAACTCGATTTTATTTGAGAAATGTACCTAAAAATTTCAAAAAATTAAAAGAAGCGGGCTTACTCCTGATTCAGGACAGCATAATCGGTGCAAACTTCGAGACTGTAGCTGGATTTGAAGAGATCTTTCGTGATTTTTATATCAGCCGCCCGTTGACAATGAGGATTCTCGATCTTCACTCGGCTCTCAATATCCGGCTCGTCTAATTTTTCCCGCTTTGTGATGGAACGCTGAAAAAAGGAAATTTGAAAATAAAGGAGGGTTTTGTAGGTTTTTGTGGAAATTTGAACTGTCGGAGTAGAAATGTGGGCAGTTGATTTGGTAAAGCGCAAGGAAACACATTTTTTTCCGTTTTCTAGGAGGATTTTGTCTGTTCTGAGCCTCAAATAAGAAGGCAGCGATTTTTAGCAGGTGATTTAGTCATGATAGGCATCAACAATGATTTATGCAAAGTGTTCATCTATAAAATTCATCTAAAAACTAGAAAAAGCAGCAAAATCTCCGTTTCCAATATGTTTTTTAGATTTTTTCAGGTTTGGAGGATTCTATAAAGACTCCGGGATCATTTTTCTTCAGTCATTCACCATAATCGAATCTAAAACTCCCCAAAAACCCCTAAAAATAACAAAATCTCACCAGAGTTTTATTCAATTCTAGGTAACTTTTCCCAAAAGCCTTGACGTTTTCCACCTGTCGCAGGAAATCGATCAATGACCCGGGATAATTCAAACTAAATGGGCTGTCTATCTGAAAAAAGGAGAAAAAATTTAAAGAAAAAGGGCAAAAACCAACCACAGCTTCAATTTTCTTCCCATCATCCGAAATTCGCCACTGATGAACACAGAAAATATCCTGTAGACTTATTAAAACGATTAAAATCCATGATTTATATTTGACTGACGCCATTTTTACCCGCTTTTTTACATTCAAATTCCTGAAAATTTGGAAAATCAGAAAGCAATCAAATTGTGGGATAGTTTTTTCTTTAAAAGAAATGAAAAAAAATTAAAAGAAGTAGAAACAAGAGGAAATTACCCAATTCAAAGAAGGTAAAAGATTTGTATTGGAATTATGGATTACGGTAGCCGGACTGCGTACCAGTGCCAAGTTGCAGTAGAAAATTGGGTCAAGGAGACAAACCGGTCGGCCGGGGGCGCTTTTTAGGGGTTTTCCTATAAGAATTGCCTGGTTTTGGATCAAAGTATTGCAAAAAAAAGAGGAATTTGGGGAGAAATGCTTCGAAAGTGGTATATAGTCTGTCAAGAAAAAAGACGACAAATAAAGGTCTTTTTTTTGTTGCAATGGGGCAAGAATACGGCGCATTTGTAATTGAAAATTTGGAAAAAATGGCCGGTTTATCTGCCCCATTGCAACAAATATGAGACCTTTATTTGTCGTCTTTTTTCTTGACAGACTATAAAGGTTGGAAGCAATGGGAAATGTCGGTATTTCGACATTTTCTTCTCGAAATTTAAAAATTTCTGCTACTTTTCCCAATGAATGACGAGCACAGTGGTATTCAGGATTTTTCAAAATATCCACAGGTGACGATTCTACGGCCATCTTGGCTTCTCAAACAAAGCTTTGAGAAAAAAATCTTCGAAACCATAGGGAAATGGGCTATTTTGGGCAATAAACCCCTAAAAATGGCCATTTTTATAAATTCTTAAGAAAGAAGAAAAGCTCTTGAGGATTTGCAACACCAACAAGATCACGAGGCCAGTTTATGAGCCGAAAATTCCTGATAAAATTACCACAAGCCGATGCGCTCGTCTATTATCAAATTCGATTCATCCTGGCAGCTTTTTTTCATAAAAGAGATGGAAATACTGAAAAGGTGGCAGAACTGGTCAGAGAATCGAATTAGCGACCGGGCTTCCAGCTTTATAATCAAGGAAAAATCAAGCAAAATAACCAGCAGAATGAGAAGAACAGGGAGAATCAAAAGATGATTGCCAACCGATAACCCAAATGCCCCAAAACAACCACGTAAAGAAGAAAAAACAAACGGTATAAATGAAATTTATTTAAAAAAATACCATTCTACTTTGTAGTCGACGTGCGCTTCTCAGGTTGTTCCCCAGCTTTCTTCAGGTTGCCAGCCGTCTAGGAGGAGAGCAGGAGAGCTGAATGATGATTTCTACTGGAAGAATGGCTTTTATAGCAAAATCTTGTTAAATCCTTTTCACTTTTTATCCATTAGCAGTAATTTGGCCGGCGACAATTTTGAATTATCGCTTTCAGCCAAAATTTATGGAAAAGTCGATGAAATCCTCATAAACTAAAGGAAAACAGCCAATTTTTGTACAGTTCCGGGAAAATTAAAGGCTTCTCCTTATTCAGCTCGCTCTGGGCTACAAAATTACATTAAATTTGTTTGAATTAGAGTATTTTTGAGATTTTTATGGGCTTGATAAGCCCTGTGATTCCATGGCCAAGTGATTAAACGCTGGATTGGAGCTCAAAATGCTGGGCAGAATCAAAAGTGGAGGGACCGCCAGACTCTAAGAGTCGCTGGTTCGATTCTCATGGGATTTTTGCCAATATTTCTATAATTTTCGGGCTAAAATTACTGTAATTTGTGGTTTTTCTTATTGTAGATGCAAGAAAATAGACGAAGAGTTCAGAGAGCAAATAATGACAAAAAAGGGCAAAAATACCAAGAAAAGTTGGTAAATTATTGAACAAAGAAGAATTCCAATGAAAAACAAGAAACAAGAAGAATTTCAGATAATAAAATGAAAGAAAAACAAGATAAACAATATTAACCAACTAAAATAATAACAAGGATGATGATCAAATACTTTATTTTTATCTTTCGTCAAATGTCAGTCGCAATGAGCAAGGAATTCCAGCTCGAAGTCTTTTTCAATCGGATGGGAGTAATGCAGCAGGTCATCTCTGCTTCTGATGACGGTGGCCATTACTTCGAAGCACCGTTAGCTTCTATGGTGCCCACGTAGATGGAGGCAGTGTTTTGATACGAGGCCTTCTTGACCAGGGCATTCACGCGGTAGATTCCTCCACCCAAGGCGGTGCATTGGATCTTCCATCCTTGGACGAGTGGGATCCTCACTGGAGAATAATCACCGTCTCGGTCCACGTTGAGCGTCAACCAATTGGATTTGCCCTGGAAATAAATTATTAAGCTGTAGTAAAGAAAATCCTACCGGCAATTTGTCAGCGAGGTTTCTTGTCAACGACAGTTGAATATTTCCCGTTGCCATCGCCGTCATCTTTTTTTTCTTAAAGTCAACGTAGCAATTCGCTGACTCGAAGACGACTCGCTGGAAATGTCTCAAGTCGTGGAGGTTCAAATTCAGTCGCTGCGTTGCGCGATTGACATACTCAGGCTTGAAAAAAAAGCACTCGTCCGCTTCAATTCCCATTCCAGCAAGAGCAATAATGCCGGCAAGGATTTGATCCCATATGTCAAGCTGAAAAATATTTATTTTCAAGAGAAAAAAGGGGCTGAAATATTGGCGAAATCTCCTAATTTTCCATTTCAATCAGTCATGGAAATGCGGTAAAGTTTGCTTTAAAATGCTTAAAATATTGCGCAAAATTTTGTGAGCAACCGATCTTTCAGGCAGAAAAGTGATCTCGGTAAAAGCGACGCCATCAGGCCATTTTTGAGCCAAGTGAGCGGTTGTTTTAGTAATCATAAAAATATACGATTTTCCGCCAATTTTTACGGTAAAATCAGTAGCCAAAAAAGCAATTGATAAGCAGCAATCACAGCTGATACTTTCAATTTTAAGGGTCCATAAGTACAGAAAGCAACATACGTTCGTGACAATACCAACGGGGATAGCGTCATGGAGATTGTCTGGGCGATATTGTGCAACTTCTTCAGCGGGTACCACGGGAATATCGGCATGACCACATTGTCCAATTGTGGATCGACCATTTTCATCGAACCAAGGGCTAGAAGAAGATTGCTAGCAGCAGCTCGCAGATCAGCAGGAACAGATTCCACCATAGCTGATTCTTCTCTCGATAAAACTCCAATGTTGATGGCCTGCGGGACGTGATTGTTCAAATAGCGAATGACATCGAGCAGTCGACGATTTTCCTAACCAACGATGGCTTTTGTTCTTCGTACTGGACGACCAGACATGTTCGAAGCTGCAGAAGCCAGTGATCAAAATTATGACAGAATTCAACAGATTAATTCTTAATCGTTTTCACGATATATTTCATCTTATTGCCAAATATTCTCCATTCAATTGCGCATCTTTTGCTACCAAACATGATGTCCACAATGCAATATGTGCTGTAAAATTCATAAAGATTTCAGATTCATGCTGCTCATATACTTTTATAAATTTTGAAGCTAATATTTCGGGGTGGATACACATCGACAAAAACCAAAAAGGAACAACTTTGAACGCCGAAAAACAAACAGGGAACGACTTGAACCGGATAAAACCAAGCCGGGAAAGCGCAAAATGGAAAACGTCCATTCCGGCAAAATTTTTCTGCAATGCGTTTTTTTGCTCACGACAACTTTTCGCTTCTTGCGAGGAGTGTTTTACGTGGATTTTTTCCGTTTTTCCTCCATGAAAATCCCTTACTACTAAAACGCTATGGTGTCTGTCTGTCTGTCTGTCTGTGTGTCCGTTGACATGTCGAAAAATCGTGGCCGAGGGGTCTAAGGCGCGCGCACCAAACAAACGACGCGGGTTCGATCCCCGCCGGTGACAAATGTGCTCAAAACATTTTTGCTTTTTTGTTTATGGCTCGACTATAATTATTTCGCAATATAAGTGTGACTGAGTATCAAATGTCACATTTGGCTGCGTATTTCTTATTTTTCACCGTTACGCAGCCAAATTAGTATCATTCGACTGCTCTCAGTCTGGCGAGTCAGAATCTGCAACTTATTTTTTCTTTAAATGTGACTGAGTATCAAATGGGCCATTTGGCTGCGTATCTGTCAATTTTCGCTCTTTTTCAACAAAATAGGTACCGTTCGACTCCTTTCAATGTCGGAAAACCGATTATGATAATGGTTTTCTATTTTAGCGAGGCTGAGTATCAAATATGCCATTTGGCTGCGTATTTCTTATTTCTCATCTTTACGCAGCGAAATTAGTATCATTCGAACGCTCTCAGTGTGGAAAAGATGAATTTCACACTGCCAGCTTAAGAAAGCGGGGCTGAATATCAAAAAAGGGTAGATTTGGCAGCGTGTATCATGGTTCGGATCCTCAGTAATGTGGAGAAGATGAATTTGATACTGGCTGCTAATGAAGATGAAGGTGAACACCAAAGTCGCAAGTAGCTAAGGGGGAAAGGGAACCATGCGGAGGGGGAGCGAGGTCCGGCACGAGCCGAAGGCGAGTGACGGGCCGAGCGGACTACAGTCCGGCGTAGCCGGACAAATATCCGGAGCCTTGGACTTCCTAGCCCGCGTAGCGGGCGTCCAGCCGAAGACCCCCCGCAGGGGGGTCGAAACGGCTGGTATTATCATAAAACCAGGAAAATTGAGTAATATATGAATTCATGCAAAAAAAAAATAATGCAAAATAAGGCAGGTGTAGGCCAAAAAAACCTCCTGTAGGAAAATGTTGCCGAAATGGACGTTTCCCGTTTTCCCGGTTTAGCATTTTGCCGGTTTGTTATTTCCCGGCTCGCCCTGTTTTCGTTTTGCATTTCACAGCTCGCCGGGGGCGACGCGTTAAAGGTCTGTGACGCTTAAATTTTGGCCGAGTGGTCTAAGGCGCGCGACGATCTGATGGTCGCGGGTTCGATCCCCGCCGCAACCAAAATATTTTTGCTTTTTTCCTTTTGCATAAAAAATGATTTTTTATCTATTTTCGACTCAAATTTTATGTTTTCATAGTTTATTTTATGCAGAAACAAGAGATTGTACATAAAGATAGCTCTGTAGAGCATGTTAGTTGAAGAAATGAGTAGCATTGGTGAGATACACGATGACAAACAAAAAAATCCAACCGATCCCTATTCCAGCTATCTAAACGATTTTTTCCGATAAAGATGGTCTAACTTACATAGGAAGAGAGCTAACCACTTGATATGACGGATAAAAAGGCTGAAAACAAAAAGAAACATGCATTGTTAATCGCAAGAAAACTCTTGAAAAAAATTACAAATTTTCAAGTCGGTAAAATTTTTTTTCAGAGTTTCTTCTTGTATTTGATACAACTACAACTATAAGACATCAACAAAAAAAATAAAAACAATGCCTAAAAGTATTTGTTATCGAAGGAAACAACTTACTTTGTCTGTCGCTAAAATCCATTACCTGAGCTCTTGCTGATCATTGTTCTTCTTTATTTTTTACTGTAAAAGTATCTAGAAGATGTGGATTATCGAGTAAAAATAACAGGAAACGTAATAAAAAGAATAAAACAATAAAAGAGAGCAAAGCAACAGTGACTAGAAATGACATTATGAACAAATTTGAAAGCGAAGTGTCATATGCTAATTGGTCTAAAAATGCCAATTTTTCATCTTTTCTTTTACTTCCAACTGATTTTCTAGATTGCTAACACACTAGAGTTCGATAATACAAGAATTAGAAAACTGAAAAGTGAAAGGAACAAATAGAAATCATCAAATTGAAATTGCAAGCCATTTTGTGTTCTTTTGCATTTTTTCACGTAATTATATCACAAAACATTTCAAATTTTTTTTGATGAAAAGCTTGTTCATCATCTTTAGATTATTTAGCAATAAAAACTAAAGAAAAAATAAGTATAGTGAAGTAAAATAACCATAAAACAGTAGATGTCGTCAATATTTGCACGCGTTACGTAACGCGATTTGGCTCGGCCGACCTATTCACGATTAAGCTGAGCGATCCAGACATACTTATGGGCTGTTTTTGGGCTCAAAATGAAGCTAAGAAGATGATCTAAAAAAGTTAGGAAACAGATTTTTGATTTAGGCCTTTGTTTTTTCACAAGCCCATCATTTATGCAAAATTTTTGGTGCCTGTATTCCAGTGGCTACTTTTTTGATGAATATGACAAAAAACTCAAAATCTGTTTCCTAACTTTTTTAGATCATCGTCTCTAGATTTTTTTAAGTCCAAAAACAGCACATGAGCATGACTGGATCGTTCAGCTTAATCGTGAATAGGTGGGATAGTTTTTCCCAATATAAATTTTGGCGGGAAAATGGAGGTGGCGAAAAATTCAAATTTGGCGAAGTGTGATTTGTTTTGTGCGTTTCGTTTGCATTTCATCGTTCCCTATTTGTTATCTGTCGGTGTGTATCCACCCCAATATTTCACCTTGTAAGCTAAAACAAAATAACTTACAATCTCTGGAGGAATTTATCCTATTAGATAACATCAGGCGCATTTGAAGCCATTTTTTCGGCGAATTTTGATCATTTCAGCACAGAAAGCGCCAAGAAATGAAATATTTCCTGTATTTTACAATTTCAGGAAAAATTTTATGTATACACAATCAAGCAGAATTGTAAACTGGCAAATTTCACTATTTTATAGGAATATTGAAGCATTTCTTATAAAAAGCTATACGATCCTCTACTAAAATTATTGAAGACTCCTTGTTTTATCCAAAACTTGAAATTTCAGTCAACCAGCCTATATAATTCGCCGTCTTCTTTACTTTTCAATGGGTTTCCTCCAATAACAACTAAAAATGACGATTTTTGACTCATTTTATCCGATAATTTTCAATCTCCCTGGGCTATAATTGAATGCCTATGAGAATAATCAAATTCCTCTTTTTACCGCCTTCGAGAAAACTAATTTTTCCCGTCATTTTTCATTTTTGAACGATGGATTGCGACAATCTGGGGTCCATAAAATTCTACAGTTACCGCCAGTTGCCCTGTGTTCCTTTGTCTTTATCGATCCTTCATTATTTTCTTATTTTTACGGAATCTGCAGCAATTTTCGCATGTTCCGGAGCACTTTTTCTAATTGTGAAGCGTCGATTTGCTCAAAAAGTGAGTTTACCTGTTGAAACATCGAAAAATAATGGAATTTTCCAGGATATGCGCTCAATTTTGGGTGAAAATTTAATTTTTGCCATTGGATTGAAAGCCACGGGGGAATTGATGAGATCTGTGGGAATTCTGATGGCAGGAAAGGAAATGGAGCGGTTTATGGGTGGTTGTAAGTTTTTTTTCTATCGAAATTATTCAAAATCCCTGCAAATTCCAGTCTTTTCAGCAATTTATCTTCTTTCAATTTATTTGAGCTACGTTTCCTGCGTCTACTTACCGTATTCCCTCTTTTCCTTGTCTTTTTGTGAGCTCCTGGATTATTTTTCTACAAATTTAAAGAAGAAAATGCAATCCTTTGCGGCTTATAAAATGTAAATGCCTCGAAATTTCGTTCAGTATCATTTCTAGGCACATTTTCTCCCTAATTGCACTGTTTTCTTGGCTTCCGGCGCTGTATTTTACGCTAATTCTTTCTCCTGGAAGTAATCAATTCATTCAGCGAGTATTTGACCAGGAAAAGGAGGAATTTCGCATAATTTTTGGGCTGGATAATGAAGAAGATGCGAAAATAACCAGAATGGTAAGAAATTTAGGGGATTTTTGGGATTTTATAGGATTAAGGATCCCAAAACGATCAAATTTTAGAGTAGACAGCCATTTTCAGTCCAAAAATGAACTAAAAATAGCATTTTCCGATCTACAGAAAGTTTTCACCAGGAAAATCGATGAAAACCCGTTAGATTATGAAAATAGCTGTAGAAATCCGGCACAACTAAAAAGTTGTGTAAAGTTTTATAAGTTCCATGAAACATTTTTAGAGCCAGAAATTGTTTTTATTTGATAACGTAAGGTCATTGAGCATGTAAATCCAGCTATAATTTTCTTTTTGGTAGCGTTTTGGTGGACAAAATTACTTCCCTTTTGCCGAAATTCAAATTAGAATTATATCAAAGTGTCAGCACAAAATGGATCAATTTGACTGCGTCTCCATAATTTTATAGGCTTCGAGAAACATTTATAAAAAAAGAAAAAAAAACAATCGTAAGCCAGTTTTCAGCCATAGCGAAGTCCCCAATAGGGACATTTTTATATTCGGTTTCCAATCTCGGGAGAGGAAGTTAGCGTCCTCGAAACGTAGCCCGGGAGTTTGAATACCTTGTCTCTAATTCATTTTATTCGAAATTTAAACTCCCGGGTTTACAGCTCGGGGACGCTAACTTCTTCCCCGAGATTGGAAACCGACTATATCAGCTGTAGCAACCAAAAGCAGCAAATTACTGACGTGAGAAATAATTGGCATCGAGTATATTTGCTAAAAATTACACGAGATTTCGGAAACTAAAAGCTAATGCTCCCTCAAATTTACAAAATACCCTAAAAACAAATGGACATTTCTGTTTCGTTTGTATGTTTACAAAGACACCTAGAAATTATTTTTTTTTCAGATCTACAAATCTCTCTCCTATGGCCTCAACTTCTTGACTATAATCCTCTACATTTTAAAGGTTTCACTCCATTTTCTTGGTAAAAAACATGGCAGCAAAGCCTACATTTGGGGAATATTTTTATTCGTCTCATTGGAGGTAAATTGCCATTTCTATGGAGGAAAAACGGCGGAACTGAAAAATTCGACCTTTTATAGCTCCAATAAAACTCAAAAAAATAGCTAAATTCTGATACTTTAGGCGGTTACATTGGTAAATTATGGAATTCTCAATTTGATACGGTATCCAACAGTTAGCAGTGGATTTTATGCGATGGAATTTACGAATTTGGTAAGAATTTTGTGATCCTTCGCAGATTATCAAGTTCGTTGAACAAAAAGCTCTGTCCAAGTTACTTTTATGGGAGTTTTGTGGCTTTTTCCCTTAAAAATAGTGGAAATCACAGTGAGAAATTTCAAATAAACGCCGTGTTTGTGATTTTTTGAATAAAATAAGCCACGGAAAGCATAGAAAATAGCATAATTTATTGCATTTATTGGTTTCTAGGGGGTAAACAGCAAGCCTGCCGTAACTTGGCGCTCTCCGTTGGATGAAATTGGCGAAATTGGAGAATTCCAGATGAATTTTATGCGTTTCCAGGCAAAATCCTTGGTTTTTCGGAGTTTTCTCTTCGTTTCTGTTAATTTGCGCGAAATCCTGAATAAAATAAACCAGTTATCGACAACTCTGCCGAGTTTTAGTTTAAAGTTGGCTATAAAAACAGCAAAATAAAAATTATCCAAAGAGACGATTGTTTTTAGCTCTCGATGATTTGTTGCTGCCTTTCTCCTCTACTTATTCTTACAAGGATTCGGGAATTTCAAGGAAATAAACCGGGCAGCATTACTGAAATGAAGAAGAAGCCCGCATTTGTGGAACCTGCTTAAAATTTACCGTAACTCCAGAATGTGACGCATCTGTACCAATTTTACGATTGGAATAAAAAAAATAAAGAAGTAATGATCATCCTCTGCCCTCGATAAAATCAAAAATTGACGTGATTACAGGCGGGAGGAGGTGTTGCAAACCCTCACGAGTACCTTCTCTTTTCCGTTTCAGTGTTACTGATTCTCGAAGTGAAGAAAATGACCAAAAAAATTGCCAAAATCGAAAATTTCTAGCGAATCTTCTACAATAAAATCGAACTATTAGAAATGTTGTCAATTTATTTGATCCAGGAAGCCTATAAATATCCTAAACATTTTGAATTATCGTTGTTTCCAAAAGCTGATAACAGAAACTCGCAATATTTCCTGTATTTTCCCCAGAATTCGATTATCTTTTGAATTTTTTTTGTATCAAGGCGGGGAAAATATATTTTCCCGTCGAAAATTTCAAATACGGATGAAGCTCTTGTTTGTATGAAAATAATTTATTGCACATAAACAAAGCCAAGAAAAAAATGAGGCAGAGATCAATTTTGAGAAATAATTACCCACAAAAATACTAGGCAACCTACAAAATGCGCGAAAATTGGTGAAATTTCATCCTAAAACGATTGTTTGGGTGATATTTTGCCCAATTTTTGAGCTATTTGCGAAATCTGAGCAAGCTTCCGTCATCCGGTGATATTCCAACATTTGGAGGCCGGCTCTCTGCCACCAAACCATCGCCGATAAAATTAGGAGATGCCACCATTGATGGGAGCAGCCAACAACATCAAATGTTCCTGAAAAATACGATTGGAGCAAAATTATTGAAGATTGGAGATTTTGGATAATTATAAAGTTTTGGGGAAGCAATAAAAGTAGAAAGCGGGAAATTTTCTAATTCTTCAATAACACTGTTCGCGGACACCGGGACTTTAAAGGTCTCGCGCTCCAATGCTAAACTTTATTTCATGCATTTTTATGCAATTCTGAGGCCATATTCATTTTTACCAAGTCAAAATTACTATATAGTAAAAGAGAAAATAAGAAAATACCATAAAATTTGGGAGATATGAAAATTCGTCCGATTTTTAGAAGGAAATTTTATTTTCAATGAATAAAATAGCTTTTTCAGAGAACCACGTAGTCGTTCATATATCAAAATGTTCGTCTTTTTGAGATCTGTTATTTGCACTAAAAATCAGAAAAATTGGATGTGACAGTGTCGAGAAAAATATTTTTAAGCATTTTTCGTAAATGTCGTAGCAGACAATTCACGCGTAAACAGCGGACAAACTTGATTTTTATATAGGGAAGATGAGCGCACGTTTTCCGACAAAACTACACTTTTTCAACATTTTCTGCTTTTTCCAATCGCTTCGGCGTACCGAAATCTACGCGAATAAGGGTTTTGGGATATTTTTGACGTTCCCTTGCTGAGATATTCAGTTTTTTCAATTTTTTATATCGATAGAGCAGACGAATACTTGGTCCCGCAGTCTATTTTCGTAGATTCGCAGGTGGGGAATTTATTGCAAAAGAGATCTAAGCTTAAAAATGTGTCGTTTTTCCTAGAAACGTGCGCTCATCTTTTTAATTTTGCAACTAAAATGTTTGGCGGGAATAATTAGCGTTTTCCGAAAATTTGAAATTTAGCGAACAGTGATAATTTGATCAGCAATATTTTCAAGCGCTCAATATAAATTTCCTGGATTTTTGCCTCTTTTAGTTTTGCGGGGATTTTTTGAACTTTTTACGAAAAATTTTCGGAAATTATGGTAAAAATTCATGTAAATCCGTTTTCCTACTGATAATTGCCGCGCTTTTTGTCCGTAGAAAGCTGATTTATAATCATTACAGCGAAAAGAAGAAGAGACATAAAATTATAATGCACCGGGAAAAGAATAAAATATTTACAGAGAGAGAGGAGGTTAGTAAAAGCTTTGGGGGAAACGGAAATTGATCAGCCGCCTACCGTGGGACAACCAATACTTCTAAAGAAATTATTTCAAGGCTTCAATATAAGCTTGCTGATTTTATTTTATTTGATTCGTCTGTAGTTGGAGGAGATATCTTTCAAATGTTCCATCGATTAGACAAGTTTTTTATGCAGAAATTCGAATTCGTCAGCATCCCGCCGTTCGACATTGGATATTTTGGTAATAAAGCAAATGAATCCTTCAAAATTATCGGCTGTGCCAGCGAATGTTGACTGAAATTCAAAAAACATCCCGCAGTTCTAACAGAAATAATTAATATTTTCGTATTATAAAGTTTTAATGAAACCAAAATAAGCTGGAAAATGACAAAAAATGGCAATTTATGGCAATCCTTTACAGTTTTTTTGAGAAATACGATGAGACGAGGAATCGATCGCTAATAATTTCAATAGTTTTATAGAAGTTTCAGAGTATTTATAAATTCTTTTTCGGGATTGCTTGTTTCGGCGCAATTGACATTTCCCATAATCCAACTCCCGATATTCTCCACTTTTCCTCCTAACAAACCTGGTGACAATCGTTCCGGAATAAGAGAAACATAGAAAAAGAAGGCGGCAGCTGTAAGCGCGTACAAAATGACAATATTTGGTAGCCAATCCTGAAATATTCGAATTTTTTTATGTTCCAAAGCTCCTATAAAAGATCCGCTAAATATTTTTTCCTAATTTTTATTTACATTTTACTAACCTGAACATGTTCTTCCCCAATTCCTCCATGAATTTGGATCCAATGGGCAGTTGGACAGATTCCAAAAACTATCACGGCCGTGTAAATGACGTGCGTTAGCCCGATACGTGATCCAATTAATTTTCTATCGAAGAAATCCCCTCTTGTTGGAACGTAAGCAGTTATAGCGAAGATTAGCAACAGCCAATACAAATATTGCTCTAATTCATTCTGAAAAATTGGAAACATTGGGGTTTTAGCGGGATTTTATAGAAAAAATGGAAAAATTGAGCTAATCTCGGTGGACTGTTTGATAGTTTTAAAGAAAATTGGTAAAAAAGCGGCTCAAGGGATCAGCTCAATATTTTGGAGTTGCGAGAGGATTTTCTACAGAATTTTCTAATTTTTCTTATTGGAAAATACTAATTTAACGTTTATTGACCCTATTTCTCCTGGAAAAAAATATTTTACCAGGGTTTTATAAGAAAACTGGGAGAAATGAAACAATTTTGGTGAACTGTGAATTTTATAAGAAAAATTGGTAAAAAGCGCGTCAACATAAAAATGTTGTCGCGTGGTACGTAAAATGAAGTGGAGGGCATATATTCCACGCAAATTTCCAAAAAACTAATTTAGCACTTTTTGATCCTATTTACCCTGAAAAATTGGTGTTTTACTAGAATTTTATAACAAAAATGGGAAAAGTTATGTAATAAATTCATGATTCTCAAAGCTTTGAAAAGAATCCCGGTCTTTTTTATTATTTCCAGCGCATTTTTGTTACTATACAAAATATTTAATGCACTTACCGTATGACAAAAGAAAGCCGTATAAATTCCAGACAAGTACATGGCCAGAAGTCCAGCAGAAATGCCAAAAATATCGAATTTCAGCCATTTCTGCCGGTCATATTCACTGGTACAGCCGAAGGTGTGATAGGCGGCTGAGAGGAGCATACACATCTGAGCTCCGAAAAGTGACAAGGCCATGACAAAATGATCAGCGAAGTGGCCACCCATTTCTGGCAGCCGATTCCAGTGGACATCCAATTGACACCACGAGAAATAAATAAATCCAAGTAGATGACTCCAAATGTTGACAGTCTCATTTGTTAGGTGGAAAATACTGAAAAAAATTGAGATTTTTAGGTTTGGAAGAGGGTTTATAAAAGTTTTTTTTTCAATTTCTGATAATATTATAGGTTTGTTCTTCTCGTTATGCATAAAATTCAAAAAATTCGACGGTATCACCAATATTTGCTACCATGTTTGGTGCTGAAATATAGCCTAGAATCTCCTCTACAAAATGAGCTATTTTCCATAATTTTTGGCCCTAAAATAAAGAAATAGTGAATTTTTTAAAAGTTGTCCAAAATTTGGATAAAAAAATGAACAAATCTTGATTTTTTCGGGATTTTCACCAGTTTTCTTCTGTTTTTTTGTTACCAGAGGCTTCCTGGATCAGATGCTGGTCTAATTTCAAAAAAATTCTGTAGATCTGTCAAAATAAGCACATTTTTTTTCAGTTTCTACGCTTCTTATCGGCCCTCAATGCCACAATTTCCCGCTACAATACCTCAGGTTTTCGGTATTTTCTACTAATTTGGATACGGCGCATCCAGCGGGGAAATCCGTTTTTCCAATCTGAACACGGATTCCAGAGATCTGAACACGGAACCACAAATTTCATAGGAAAATGGGCTAAAAATTAGGGGAAATGGGGAAAATTGTCATTTTTTTGCGGGAGCGATGAATATTTTCGGCGTATTTTTTTATAACCACCCTAAAACAAGGGAAAATCTGGATATTCAATTGGGGAAATTGGCCAATTCGGGGACTAATTTCGTTTTTCAATCCGTACTCAGTGTGAGGTTGTAATTTCGTCTCTACCCTGATCTCCCCATCTTTTCCCCTCAAAATCCTGTTCGTAGCTTCGGTTTTCAAGTCCAATTCCCTCTTTTTTCCACTCAATCATTCGATATCGCCCCCCGGCTTACGCCAGCTGGCCATATCCGCCACGTAAGATCCAGTTAATGAAACGGGAAAACAGACGGGAGAAATTGGCGGAACGGGGAGAATAAGAAAAACAAAGAAACAAATTGGCTTGCTATTTACTGCTAGTAACTTTTGGACGGGAAATATAGGAAAAGGGGGAAAGATTTTGTTGATCGCATTACCTTTCTGGTCTGTCAAGAAAAAAAACGACAATAAGCTGGAATTTTCAATAATTTTCATGATCTTCCTGGAAAACTTTTCCAATCTGCTTTGCACGATGTTTACAAGAGCAAGTTCCTATTTTTGAGGAAAAAAAATGATTTTTCTTGACTTTTTCATGTTTTTACCACTGTATTTATTTAAAAAAATTGTAGACAATTCTGCTCTATGTCTCAAAAGTTTGAACAATTCTCATAAAATAAATTAGATTCCCCTTAATTTGCCCGCAACCCTTTAAAACTCTCCCATTTTCCTCAAAATCCCAAGAATTTCCACTTTTTTTGATATCCAAACGGGGTCAAATAGCCCCATTTACCTACCTTTTACAGCACATAACCGTGGTCATATTTGTCGGCCGATAGTAGGAGACAATATATTGGTTGATCCACATAGTTGGATGCAAACTGTCCTGCCGAACTAGGCGATATTTCTTATGCCGGCGGCATAGAGCCGCCCGGGGAGATGAACATGGTGGGCAGCGATTCATTTTTTGACTGAAAATTGGGTATTTTCTGGACATATCGACCATAATACCCATAAAATTATAGAAAAGCTTATAAGGACACCATAAAACGGGGGAAATTCAAGAAAATGGGATATTTTGGAAAAGAAAACAATTTTTTTGTGCTCGGAGCTCATGTTATAAGATTTTTCCCAGTACAGCAAATAATTTCCAGATAATCGAACCAATGGAACTCAAAAAAGGTGAAGAATATTTCAAGATGAGGATAAAATACCGGAAGCCACCGAGAAACCAATGATGGGAGGGTTTTTCGGACTAAAAATGGCAGTTCGTGTGAATTTTGCCCTGTTATCTGCTAGACTCCATAGAAACAACTATTTTCTAGTCTATTTTTCAAGTAAGAAACAGTAAAAAACAGGCATTTTGAGTCGGAATTCGTACCGAAACTGGCATGGAGAAAAAATCTTATAAGGGGAAATTAAAAATGGAAGAAATAGAGCACGCATGAATCAAACTTGGACAAAGTGGAAGAATATATTGCTTCGCTCAAACTATAAAAATGTAAAATGCAGCGGAAATATTATTCTATTCTCTTTTTTTCAGTGCAAAAATTGCATTATTTCCAGCATCACGGAATGTATATACAGATAAAAAGTGAAATTATGTAATAACCGTCCTTTTGTGGTTGGGAGTGGCTTACAATAATGAGTTTTACTCGCCAAACAATCATTTACAAAATATTTTTAGGAATTTTACACCATAAGAGACCTCCGAATTGTATAATTGGGACTAGCGGGTATAAATTCACTGCGTAATGCAATCTACAACCAAGTTTTCCCCATAAATATCTAGAAAATAAGGGTAATTGTGATTTTGCAAATGTTTCCATTCGAATATAAGATAAAACTCGATTCAGTAGGGTGCTAGCTTAATGAACGCCGATTTTTTTACCAAAAAAACTACACTACAGTAACCCAATAAGAAACCCCATAAAATTAGCATAAATTCACAATGTGACGATAAAAAAATCATAAAAAGACTGATGGATTTAGTTTCTAGCAATGTTTCAATTTAGAAATAAAACGGAGGTTCAAATTGGCAGCCGGTAAACCGAATGTTTATTGTCGGAAGTATTCCCATTAAAAAATTACAGTAATCCCATCAAAATCTACTGAAATAGGTCAAAAATCCATAAATTTACTGCTAAATTAGCCATGTTCGAAAGGAAATGCAACGGCAGCAAGAAGTCTGCCGATTGTCAGCTACAAAACCGGTTTTCTACTGTTTCAAGCCGGCTACTTGAAGTCGTTTGTGGAGAAAATGTCATTGAATAAAAGCTAAAGTATGAAAAATGGACGAAAATCGTGGAAAAATAATTGAAGTGGTACAAGATTTGTCTTCTTCGTGTTGTGGGCAATCGGGTGGATGGCTAAAGGGGCGGCTTGGATTGGGACAGGTTTCATAGCGCGGGATACGAAGCATCACAACCCGTTGCCACAGGGTCATAGTCACAGAGAAAAGAAAAAGAAGAAACGGGAATCAGCCAATGTACAGAAAAGATTTGGATCTCGCTTTTTATGTTGTGTTGGATGTTTCAGTGGGAGAAAGATAAAGAAGCAGAGGATTTTTGACACAATTGGCCATCATTTTCTGCTTTCTGAGAAAAGTTACACCAGAAAATGGAGATTCTACAGGTGTGGGACCATTTTTTACCCGAAAACGGAGAAAAGACAAGAAATTCGACCATTTTGAAGTTGGAGGACTGTATTTGACAACATTTTTGGATTTTATAGAAGAAGTGAAACATTTCGGGCTAGAAAATTGCAATTTTCAATAAAATCTGAAGTTATTTTACAAAAACGTCACAATTTCTATCAAAAAAAGGCAAACATAGGACCATTTTGAACGTAAGCGTCACAAATATGAAAGTTCCTGGAAATAAAAAAAAAATACGTTTTGCAGGATTCGTTGAACAACTATAATTCGGGAAGGAACCGGTAGGAATTGTAATATTCTGTGTGAAACTAAAGAAGATCGAAATTTATTTCAAAGGAGGAATATAAAAAGGTGGCAGATTTTTGCAATATTATGAGCTTTTTAGCGATTCCTGCCGTAGAAAATGGAAAAAAAAACTCAAGAAGAGCGCCGAGAATCTTTATCCGAAAATGGGAAAAATATGGGAAATTCAGCAACTCTCTGAACCGGACAACTGTATAGAATAAAACTTCTGGATTTTATAGAAGAAGGGAAACGATTTCCCCAAAAAAAAAGTCCATTTCCAATCTCGGGCTAGAGGACGCTTGAAAATCAGGGAAACCGATCTTTGAAATTTTTCAATTTTCCATTGAATATTCAAAATGATTCAAAAGAGCGGATTCCCTGACTTTCAAGCGTCCTCTCCCACGAGATTGGAAATTGACTATAGGACAAGATGCGATAGTTTGGTAAACAATTCAATAAAATATAAAACTTTCATGGAACCTAAAAAAATTTCTAATTTTGTGGAATACAAACTGGTTCACAAAATAATTCAGGAGGAAGATTGGAGTTGAAATACCCACAACAAAACAAAAGAAATCTGCGTATTTTTTGTACAATTCTTCCTCATGAATCAAAAGTTCGCTGTACATTTTCTTTTATGATAATGGCAAAGAGCATAAAAAAAAGATGATTATTATCAGCTCAAAGCAGTCATCTTTCTATAGTTTGATTGAAAATTTATAAGAATTCTTTTCTAATTTTCGTTAGTTTTACCCAAATGTTCCATTTTTATGGGCTTCACAAGTTTTGAACTTCTCTGTACAAAAATAATTGGCGGGGTTTTTGAAAATTTGTGGAATTTCGGAGGTTCAGGGTATTTTTTCTGTTTCAGGGAGGCTAATCTCGGGTCAAAATGCTTCAATACTGTGCTCTTCGACCGATTTTTCCTCCAAAATAGTTTCAGGAGCCCAATTTTATCCAAAAATGTATGCTGCAAACAGAATAGTTCATGGCGCGAAAACCAAAAATTTCCCTCCAGTTATGAAAGAGAAAGTGGATTTCTCCCGATTAGGCAACCGGGGGGCGGTTGACTCGCTCCTCGCCTCAACCCCTCATTGACCTCTTTTACAACCTTCCGCGGTATAAATCGACCAGTTTTCTTGTCTCCAAACTATGGGAAAATGGAATTTGCCCCGAGTGTTTCTTCTCCTGTCGACATGAGGGGAGGATGCGCATAGCCGATTATGACCTCTTAGGAGGCAAACAAACAGCGCAGGTGGTCACAAGGAAACATGACTAATGGACTTATTTGCGACTGGAAGTCGAAAAAATGGGAAAAATCGCCAAGAAACGGTGATCGACAGACTCCAGCGTAAGAAACCAGCGGTCCGAAATTTATAATCACATAAAAACATGAAAATCTTCGATTTTAGAGCAGAAAATGCCCGGAATCTTCCATTTTCTGGTACCTTTGGGGTCGAAACTGGGTAAAATTAGTACAAAAAACGGTAGCATACTGTAATAATCTGAATTTTTTGAATCATTGTTGTCTGTAGGAAACATTACGAGTAAAGTAGCGTCTTAGCCGGTAAAATGTTGCCATTGAAACTGGTTGGATAATTTTTATGGCATTTTGGAGGTTGGGAGACTTTTTGAGGGAAATTTTGGATGGATTTTTTCTATTTGGGGTGCAAAAATCGCAGAAAATCGCAAAAAAAAAAACGATGGATTACCAGGTGTGCTGATTGAAATTAGTACAATTCACTTCGTGAATCGAAAGAGGGAAGCTCCCATTTATTTCTAGGCTCAACAAAACGTTGACTACGCCAGATCGTCATTGTCTTCTTCATTATTTATTTTTTTATTTATTTTGTATCTCGGAATCACTTGTTATGACAAACCATTCTTCTTCGCTTTACTCTTCGTCTTCTTCATTACTACTGGATAAAATAATAAAACAGGAACATCAAGCTTCCCTTTTACCAAATTCGTAAAATTTATATGAAGCTGTAGGGTATTCACGCACTCTTCTGAACAAAAAAAAAGGAATTTTTATTGTTTACTTGAGAATATGAGACTAGCTGGAATTTGGTGTAGGAATCATAATGACCGTAAAACGTAAGCAAAATTTATTTTATAATTATAAATTGCGGAAATACTCCAATCAGTGCGAACTGCGGAATATGGTCACGGTCCATAATATACTGGCATTGAAACTGGAAAAAAAGGAAATAAAAAATCAGGTACAATAAATGAGAATAATAATTGCGGTCAAACGGCCACATTTCCTAAAGAAATGGAGCTGAAATAATTGCCCAAAATCTCATACGGTCATCGGAAAATAGCCACTGAGTAACTTTTTTCTGTAATATATTTACTCTGAAACAGGAAATGATCCTAAATGTTCAGAATGGAAGACATATACTAGCCAAAATCTTATCTACAGCAAATAAAGACGGACCGAAACAATTGAGTTGCTTCAAAAAATCTTGAAATTGTTCAAATCAATAAAGAATTTGCTGGATTTTGGATCGTTTATGATCTTCCTGAGCCATTTTTTTCATGTTTCACTGAGACTATAATATATTCTTCAGATGAATGAGCTTATTCCAAGTACTTTACGCTCTCTTTCGTCAGTTTCCCAATATTCTTTCCATGTCCTCCTCCTCTTCATTTTCTCCCCAGCTTCTTTGCCAGACATTATTGACATTTGGTCAAACAGTGGCGACAAGAAGGAGGAGGAGGCGAGGTTGCGGGCAACTTTCTGTTTACATAAATCTTCGGCTCATCAAGGAATTTTCTCTCTTCTTGTCGCGTTTTTTTTTTGAAATTGCGGCTTTTTGAAATTTCAAATCAGTTTTATATGAAAAATAGAGGCGAACTATTTGTTCGACCCATGCGCTACAGAAATAATTTGAGACGCCACAGTTAGACAACTGGGATAAACCTCATAGTCGGCCATTTTTTCCTTATAAGGGGGACTGTTTCAATGAAAAATACAGTAATTCCCGATTTATATAGACCAGTAAAAACACTAAAATTTTTTAGAACCCATAGAATTTGATGAAAAACCAGAATATAGTCCAAAAACGACTAAATATATTGGTGGAGGTCGAATTTTTGCATGGTATGAACTCTTTTTATCACCTGCTGGTCGTTTTGCATTCCCTAAAAAAGTTTTAGAGAGAGAAAAGTGTCAATTCCCATTGATAAAATCATTCATCGCGAATTTTTTGGTCGTGTGGAAGCTTGCAATGTTAAATTTTGCTAATTTTTTGTGTAGTAGGTCTTATATTTGATGCGGGAATATCCCTCAATTTTTACTAACAGACGTGCAATGTTTCGATCTTCTTATAAATTTGACAGTTTTTCCAGAATAATGCTAATTTTGACATGTAGCTAACAAGTTCCAGTAAAACTAGCCATACAAGGTACTGGAAAATCTTCAAAAAATCCGTTTTTCCTCTAAAAATGAGGAAAATTTATAATCCAACGGCTGACAATCTCATTACGGCATAAAAATTTACCGATTTTCATAAATTTCCAGATTTTCCCGAAAAATAGGACAGCTTTAGCAGAAAATCCTGTCAGACGTGGTACAATTGCCCAAAATATCTTTGCTCTTATTTAGTATTAGCAGAGAAACTTGTTGAAATAGGAATGTTTTAATTTTCATTTATAAGCTCAAAATAAAATATTCTGGCCACTGCTAGTCGAAAACTGATCATTTTTTTGTGCAGCAAGGGTTCTATTTTACCCGGGACCGACTATTTTCATTGCTTATGAGTTCGTCACTAATTTCACCACAGCTCTCCGAGTTTCCCAAATATTTTGGTCCACCGCCTTTCCCTGTTCAAAAATTCTGTCGTCTTCATTTTTTCCCGCTATCAGTTTACCTCGAGACGAGCGGACACTCCTCTCATGCGCATATCATACAGTAGGTATTCGGCCTGGGAAAGCCATGGGACGGGAGCAAACAGAAGGACCCCCGATTTTCGACGACGAGCTTGTTAGCTCAAGCTACTGCTGCCTGCCAGATTTCTAACTTTTATTTTTTTAGTCCACCTATTGGGAAATTTAGGGGGGAGCAGGTTATAAAAATGCTCGGAAACATACCAAAAATGCTAAAATTTAGGTTTTATGAACCCTCAAAAGGGGGTCGTCATTCTTCGATAACAATCCTTCTTGTCTTCTCCAATTTTCAAGAATTTCGCCTATTTTTTATGGATTCCTTCATATATTAGATATTAGAAGTTTTTCCCGGAAATTAGAGCGAAATATTTGAAGAACCGGAATCCCGCCGCAGTTTTTTGAAGCTTTTTATGGGGTTTTTATTGTAGAAAAACTGCCTCGATCAAAGATGGGAGTATTAAAAAGTTTTAAATGTTTTGTAAAACATTCAAAATTCCTTGAAAACATTAGAGGACAGTTATTTTTCGGTTGTTTCACCCATTCTATATATTCCTGCATTGAAATTTTTATAATAAGTAACTCCAGCTTCAACTTTGTGTTCTATCCCATAATTTTCAGAAGAAAAGAAGAGCTAATTGACCTTTTTTGGCGGGTAATTTGAGTCGGGCCCAATTTTATAGAGAGGAGGACAATAATCTTTGGATAAACAAGCGGCTTCATTTCACCTAATTTGGCTGAGATCTGTTTTTTTCTCTTATTCTTTTTTGTTTTGAATATGAGGGAAACCTCGATTCTCGACGTTTTACAAAATAAATAAAATAGAAAACCAAATTTCCTTCAGTAATGTCATTTTCAAGTTCCAAAAATCTCCTTTCCCCTGCAAATTCCTGCTTTTCTCCCTCTTTCTGGCTATTATGTTTCTTGTGGTAATGACGTCGTTGCTCTTTTCCTCCCCGGTCCTCTATCCCAGTTACCAAAAATGGTTCTCCAGTTTCAATGCAAACATTGAGAGAGCCAGCCAGCTTCTCATCCAATTCTCTTTACTGCTAAACATTATTCAACATCCACGAATACAATTATTTTTCAATTTTTTTGCGGGGAAAATGGGGGACTTTTCACTTTTCATGGACCCTTTATATAATTTCTTCTAATCATATCTTCATTAGGTGACGTCCGCGGTTAAAATAAACATTACACAAGTAGAATAGCCGAAATTCTTTTAGGGGTTGCGGTAGCTGGAAATTATGAAAAAAAAAATGACAATCCACCGGTTACGTTCGATTTCCAGCCATTTTCTGGGCTTTTTCAAGTTGGCGCGTAATTTTTAGCCCCAAATTTACCCAAAATTGGATTACGGTAGAAAAAAATGTGAGGTCTACTGGTCTTACAACGAAAACGGAATTTCGAAGTACAGTAGCCAGAAATTATGAGAAAAGTGGAAAGTCCACCGATTACAGGCGATTTCCGGCCGTTTTTCTAGACTTTTTTATGGTGACGCGCGATTTTTATACAAAGGTTTATTCAAAAATTGGATTACTGTATAAAAACAGAGGGATTTCATGGTCCCACAAAGAAAACAAATGCAGTCCTTTAAATTTGGCAATTTCTAAAACGAACTGTAAAAATTTCCAGATTCACAATACAGATTATTTCCAAAAACTCCTCCGCCTTATAAAAGTCCCCTGAAACAACAGAAAACCACCAAATTTGGTCCAAAAAACCCCACAATTAGACCGAAATTAGCCCCTCAACCAGAAAAAAAAACTACTACTCTGTTAATCTATTCCAATGCATCGTAAATAAAGTAGTACACGCTTCCCCCTTCCCTCCAATGACATTCTTTCTCTTTTTATTGCTGTCTAACAGCCAGCAATTCTTTTATCATTCAGTCATTTTTTTCCTGGGTTTTTTTGTATTTTGGGGAGGATAAATCTTCCAATTCGTCTGATCCCTGATTTTGGCACTAATCGTGACAAAATACGCTGAAATGGGATTAGTGAGGTAAATTTTTATGGTCGCAATTTCAATGGTGCCCAAATCGTGGCTTGCAAGTTTTCGTCCCATATTCAAATCTTTATTTTTCTGGTTATTTAGCATCTAAATTCATTGACATTCTCCCCATGCGGAATTCGAATTCAATAATCTGTAAAATCACAGAATTTTAGCCAAAATTGCACCGCTTTACGGGGTCGATAAATATTCCCAGTTTTTTTTTCTTCAATCGGCATCATCTGCAATGACGAGAAATTCCAGCGTTTTTCTTGAATTTTACTTATTTTTTTAGTTGACGAACTAAAATTTTTGCTATATTTTGGCCCAGAGATAAAAATTCGGCTTTTCTGGAAATTTCAATACGAGTGTTGATGAGTTTTGTTGAATTTTATGATAAAAGTTTTGGTAAGAATTCAAATATTTCCCGCCAAATTCAATTGGATCATTTTTTATCGTGTCCACAATTTTCCCCGCCGTTCCTTTTCCCATTAGCGGGTGTCCCATGGCTTCTTTTGACAGTTCAAGCAGCCAGCCACCGGCATAAAGGTCTCGTCTTATTCTTCTTCTCTCCCGGCTTCTATTCTCATATTACACATTTGCGTGAGTAAACTGGGGGGCCTCCATGGGAAGAAGGATGCTTCTGTCCTTTTACAGAACTGGGAAAGGGAAAAAATCATAAAATAGAGGTGGAAACTAGAAAATTACTGGAAAATAAAAGAAATCAGAATATATCCGCTTTTTTGAAGTTTTACCTCGCTAATAAATGAAATTTTATCCACTTAGGCTTGATAGGCTAGCCAATTTAGTTCGTTACTACCTCAGCAAAAAAATTGAAAACATTTCGGTTACCGCAGAAAAAAGATCGAGTATAATTTTGCTTACTAAATCGAATTGGCGGTCATTTTTGGAAAAGTTTCAAATTTACTTTATGGAGTATTTTTCTCCTAATTTTTGATGTTTGTTTCGTCGACATTGATTTTCTACTGTATTTCATTTCTGCTGAATATTTGAAGGCTAGAAGACTGTGGAACCGCCGGTTTCCAACCTCAGATGAGAAGTTAGCGTCCCCGAGCTGTAACCCGGGTAGTTTGAATTTCGCAAAAATGAATGGGAGCCAATGTATTCAAATTCCTGTATAACCGCCGGTTTTTCGAAGGTGCCCTGGTTTTTTTTGTTATAAAGTAGGAAATCTGAATGAAAATTCTCGAAAACTCGGAGAATCTCGGCTATTACTGCTGGAAAGTAAACGACATCAAAGTTTTTCTTTTCAAATAACTTCTATCTTACCTTTAAAACTATTTGGATATTGGAAAAATCTGCTGTAACTGGAATATTTGTCCCAATTTTGTCCTTTTTAATAATAAAAGGATATTTTCCAAGGAAAAAATAGAACATTCTTAGGTTTTTTGATTGATTTTGGGTCTTCTTCTTTTTGCAGGATTTCTTTTTTTTAACAGTTTTAGCTATCCTTCAAAGCTTAGGCAATCTTCAATGAAATTGATTTGAAGTATCATACCCAGCTTTTTGCCCCAATTTTCTACAAAATTCCAGCATTCCCTCCGTGTAACCACTTCAAACTCCGCCGTTTTCATATTTTTTGAGATTTTCGAATGGTTAGAACAGTAAAAACGATAAAAACCTGTTTTTATAAACAATTCTTGAAAAATTTCCGGCTTTTCTTCAAAAATCAATCCAAAAAGCCTCGATTCATAAGTTTCAGGCTGACTATTAAACGGATATCCTTTTATTGGAAGTTATTTGTGATCTGCACCCTCTCATTTCCAAAAATCTCCGATTTCCTACAGTTCCCCATAATCCAAGTCCACACGAGAATCAGCGTGTTTGCAATTCCTGAAAAAGGGCGCTTTATTTATTGGCGCTTCTGTTTAATTCTAATTTATAGCGTTGTAAGAAAAGTGGAGATAAAAAGGCGCCAAAAATTGGGGTACCGATGGCGGGTCCAGTTTTCTGAACATTTAAATCCGGGAATACTGTAACGATACAATTTTTATAGTCGGCTTCCATTTTTTGGGGGAAACAGGAGCTGCAGGACCTCAAGACGCTTGTTTTAGAATTTTTTCAATACAAATTCGTAAAAGTTGCCTGATCTTCAAGCAGCCCTACAACGCCCGTTTCCCCCAAAAAACCGCCTATGAATTTTTGAGGTCAAATCATCGCCTGAGCGGTGTTTGGGAGGCTAGGCCCAAAAAAATGTGGACTTATGAAAAAGATATTTATACCATTGAAATCATCTCATCGAGACGAGCAAGATGGTATATTCGGTTTTCGATAGCTCCACGCCAGTCCATTGAGTCTCGCTGTAAAATTCCCGAACAAAAAGTTTGGAAAAAAAAATCTTCGGAATCCTAGGTTCGGCGGCTATTTTGGCCCATAGGCCCCTAAAATGGCCATTTTTGGAAATTCTTAAGAACTGGTCACCGAGATCTCGAGCTGCTGATCACGGTGGTATGTTTAATTTCCCAAAAAGATGGCCGGATGTATGCTCATCAGGCCACCACTTTTCAAAATCCAAAGATTTTGAGGTAAAATCATCGGCCATCAGGCTATTTTGGTCCATAGAATCCTAAAAACAGGTTTTTTTAAAGATTTGAAGATATTGGTCACATGCATTTTTGGATGCTGATCACGGTGATATGCGTGGTTTAGCAGGAGAAGGCCTGGAAATGTCAGCACCCTTCCACGGGTTTCCATTTTTTCAAGATTGAGGATGTCCCCCCTTACAGTTCCCCTCCCTGACCCCAGTGGAATTGTTTTGATGTCTCTCAGTGTGCAACGAAGCTTCCGCCCGATGTGCAGCCGGTGTGGCTGAGCCAATAGCCATATACCGAACCCGCCAGCCGTCCCCCCTCCCGGTAGTAGTAACCCACCCCGCTCGCACCTTTGTTTGCTTTCTTTCTGCTCTCGGGGGCGGCTGGTGATTTGAGCCGATATAGCTAATTGGATCTCCCCCCATTTTCCTACCAGTTTTCTCGATGATCACTGATTCCTACGTCTATTTCTATTTTGTAATTCGAGACAGCAATGGCTCCTTTTCTGGTATTCTCATTTTCTCAGGCGGCTGTGGACCTTGAACTCTGGCTACTCCGCAATTTTTTTAAATATTTCGGGGCTTCTTTAAAGGAAAATTTGCGGATTTTCTTTAGTGAGAAAATATTCTACCAGGATGAAAACCGGTGAATTTTCCTGATTTTTTTTCCGCGTTTCGAGTTTCCTTTAAAGGGACCCTAAAGTTGTAGATTTCGCGCGCTGCCGGCAGATGCCGAGACGTTACGGGTGCGGGCGCAGGGAAAGCACAATTAGAGCTATTATTCGTTTTCGCTTCAAATTTTCTCATTCTTTCCTTTTATTTCCTGAAAAAAAACATTTTCAGATAGAATCAGATACGGGGAAAAAGATGGTGTACAATTTAAGACGAATTTCTATCGAACAGTTGTAGATAATAAGGATTTTCAATGCGTGGTTATTACAGCTATCTGAATAATTTTTTCTTGCTATTTTCAAAATCTTACCTACTAGAAAACGTTGCTTATCCTAAAAGACGATTTATCAATCTGAAACAACAAAGAAAACGACAAGAAATGGGCATACAATGTGAATATCGAATGTGATCAAACGGTATGCAAAAATTACAAGTGATTTCTCGCAAAAAAAATTTGCGCAGAGTTTCCCCTATATTGGGGATGATTCTACACATAAAATAACACATTATCACAATAAAAACAATGTCTAAAAGTAATGATTATCGAAGAAAACAAACTTACTTTGTTGATGGCTAAAAATCCTTGCGTGAGCTCTTGTTGCCCGTTTTACTTCTTCATTTTTTGCTGTAATAGTATCCACTAGAAGTGTATAAGCCAGTAAAATTAGAAAAAACTATAAAAACACTCGCAAAACAGTAAGCTAAATGAAAACAGCAAAGAGTAAAAATAAAATTATCAGCAAAATTGAAAGCGATATGTCGTATGCTAATTCAGCTACAAATGCTAATTTTTCATGGTTTCTTCTACTTTCAACTACCGTTGTAGATTGTAAACATACTGCACATTGTTTTAATACTAATTTGCTGTAAAAATAAGCACTACAACAAGCAATCACCACAAAGATACATTGAAGAGTGATGATGCGCATACTTTTATGATTTTTGAAGCTAATATTGCATCTTGCCTGTCATGTTAGGTAGCAAAAGTTGCGCAATTGAATAGCGATTATTTAGCAACAAAAATAACTAAGAAAAAACAAGCAGATAAAGTAAAAATAAAAAGATTTAGAAGTTACAATAAAATTTGGAGAGGTGACGCTACTTTGGCGCAATAATTTCCTTTCACCACTTTCACCGGAGATTTTTACAACTTTAGGGTCCCTTTAAATTACACTGGGCATTTCGTCATATACTCGATACCACAAAATGCCAAAAACCTCTCTTGTTGTTTATAAAAGTGGCAATATTTCGACCTACTCGACTTTTTTTCTTATCTTTTGGGTTTTCTTTAAAAATATTGAAGCGTTCCGCCCGGTATACGCTTAAATTACTGTAATTCCTTGAAAGCACGTTTTTTACGGATTTCAATAAAGTTTCTGGGAAGGAACACAGGAATTCTACGCCAACGATTTTTATTTCGGCGACAAAAGAATAAGGTTTCAATCAGCGCATAAATCTCCCTTCCTTTATATTTCAGCGTGAAAGCATTGCATATTGTAAAGTTTTCAATGGCACTCTGGATCTTTTTCAACGTTTTCTGGAGTAGTTTCCAGTTTTTTTGCTAGTTTCTCCAGTATTTTCTATGTTCACAGGTTTTTTGATCCATGTTTTACTGTATTTATAAAAAGTAGAGTAGAATTCTGATCGCTGATTCATGGGTCTGTCTGATACTTGCAAAATTTTCAATTTCTAGCCACTTTACGAGGAAATCTCAAAATTACGTAATAGATCGAGGCAGCTTCCCCCCGTTTTCCAGTAGCCGGCTGCTGCTTTTTGCAAAGTGTCTCTGGCCAATGGCAAACACAGGAGGAGCGCGCGTAAAGTTGACAGTCGGGACCGACTCATCACTTCAGCTCCATGATCATTTGCTTTCTCCCGGGCTCTTTTTCTACTTGATCACAGCGGGAAAAAACCATCAAGGCCAAGAAATCAAAAATCCGCCTACATTCGATCAAATATTTTGGAAGAAAAGTGGAGATTTTGATCTTAGAACCAATTTTGTTTCAGATTGACAATAAATAAAATCAGGAAAGATCAAATCTACTGAACCCACAGATTTCGCCATATTTCACTCATAATTTTTCATGTGGATTGGACATATTTGATATCAGAAAATAGCCCAGATTGTGCTCTTCAACTTGAGCTATTTCCCGTAATTTTAGGGCGCAAAATAAGGAGACACCAAATTTTTTAAAAATTTGTCCAAATTTGAGGGTAAAAATCATAAAAATAGCGAAATCTTTATTTTTCTGAATTTTCAACGGCCCTTTTTTGCTTTTTCTTGGCAATCAGGACTTCCTGGAAGAAATTCTGGCCATATTTCTATGGTTTTTACTCCGATCTGGCAACTGAGCAACATTTTTCGGAAATCAGCAATTTTTCGATTGAAAACGGGGAAAACCTGGGAAAATTGGGGAATCTCCGGTTTTGGTCATCATTTTAGTTCAGATCATTACTTCACTTACAGTAGAACAAATCTTCCCAGTAAACATCCCACCGCCCATCTTCTATTGATCTTTCCCGGGAACTTTGAAACCTGGTATTTTGAAACGTTTTTGTCTTGTTTTCTCTGCCTCTTACCTACGCTTTTCCGCTAACTTTTTTCGATAACAGGGCTATTTTTAGAAGTTGTTTGAGTAAAATAGTGGATTTTTTGTCGTTATCACCATGAAGAATACTTGAATTGATGGAAACATAGCGGATAAATTACCTCACGTTTTGAGCCGTTTATAAGTATTCTCATTGAAGCTGGCCAGCATTGCTTCCATTCTCATCCACTAGTGCTAAATTTTTATCGAAGTTTCAATTGGCAGAAGGAGAAATTTCGTTGCGGGATCTTTTTTTCCAAAATACATTCGAAAAATATTGTAAGGCGGTAATTTGAAAATGCCAAAAGCCCAAAATTAGATCACGGGTTAACAAAAAAATGCCCAATAATGTTCCCTGTAACCTATAAAATTTAGTTATTTCTCTCCTTTATGGTTCAGTTATGAAGTATGTTATGAAGTACCAATTTCCCATATTCTCGGAACCATGGAGGCAGAAAAATTGTTCCAAGGCAGTTATTAGTAAAAATTACTTGGAATCTTTCCAATCCAGAAGAAGAAGCAAAATTACTAGAAATTCATGGTGTCCAGATAAAAACCCGTAATTTTATTGAGACTCAGGAATTTTTAAAGGATTAGCAACTTTTCAATGAATCGCCTCCTCCTTATAAGTGCCCTTATTAGGGTTGGGGGCTTCGGTATCCCCACTAAGACGAAAAATAATAACATTTACCAACAAATACTAGGAATTTTCATTGTTTCTCATAAAAAATAAAAAGCTCCCACAATTTTGCCTGATAATTGATGTATCAATTGGAGTTTGGCGCAAATTTTACAGTATTTTTGAAGTTTCCTCCCCTTTATTCCAATTTTCACACCAGGACCATTCTCCACAGAGAGATTTTCCCATTTTCTTCTGTTTTTAGCCTTTTTTTCGAGTCGGAGCGGGTCCATTTACTCCTTTTCTCCCCTGCTCGTCGTCTCTTGACAATCGTCCTTCCTCCGCACAACCACGCGTTTCCAAATCTTTCTCTCCTCCCTCACGCCACAAACAGTTGACTAAATCTCTTTTTTTTTCTCCTAAAGTTCAAACATATCATAGCTCTCGCATTCGAATGGCAAATAGACAAAATGGACCCCCAGCGTCATCACAGTAGCACTGTGCTAACTTTTCCTCTGCTTATCTGCCAGATTTCAGTCGAGATTTTTGAACTTTTATTGGAATTTTTAGAGAGAAATTGGGGGTTTTTGGCGGTTTTAGGGGATATTTATAAATTTAGCGGGGAATTTTGCCATATTATGACCCTGTGACATTGTTGTCCATGAAATTATGATATTTTGATGGTTTTATGAGAGGAATATAATTTCCAATGTTCTTGAGGTGGTGTAAACATAAAATTGGAAAAAAATTGAGCTTGTTTGCGGGAAAAACAGCGTTTTATTCAAAATTTCCCTTCAAAAATGCTTCGTACTGATTATTTAGAGGGTAACGGGACTAGAAATCTGGTGATTCTTCCATTATTGGAGATATTTCCAATTTAGCAAGAAAAATGAGAAATTCCATGTATTTTTTCTGTTTTATGGGGAGATTGGGAATTTCGCTAATTCTCTTCAATTTGACCTGGTTTTTATACTAAAAGCTACCGTAATGGTTTTCATAAATCTTCTGGGCACCAAGTAGCTTACGTCCACTATTTTTGAAAGCTTCACAATCATGGAAACAAATTACCGGGTTTTTCTATGAATTATATCCTCTGCTTGAAAAAAAATCATTTTTCTAATTGCAATTTGCCGAAAATGGTCATTAGCAGGGAAATTCTCTAAATTTCTTGTGTTTTACGCTCAGAACGAGTAGTTTTATGCAGAAAATGCTGTAATTTACGATGAATTCTCATAAATTTATGCAATTCCAATCTTTTTGTAGCTTTTCAGATGTTCTACAGTAATTCACTTAGAGAACCCCCTTTACCAAAATTATTACCCGAAATTTTCCCTTTATTAGTAATGTCAAAACCAATTACCAAGTTTTCCCCAAATTTATATCCTCCCCCTGAAATATTCCGTTTCTCGGCACGAAATCACCAAAAATCGCCTTCTTTCTTCCAAAATCCACCAATATTTTTCCCCTTCTTTTTATACCCCCAAAAAAATTAATTGATTAGACTGTGTGGACAATTGAAACACACACAGAGTGAGGGAGAAAGAGAAAGGGAGAGTGGTTAGCTCCGTGTGGCTTCTATTTGATCAGACGCGATGTCGGAAGCGGCCCGCTGGCGCCAGCTGTTCCCTTTGGGATTCAAGCCGCGTTTACCATTTGCCAATACCGTCCACCCAGCTCTATTTCCTGTAAATGACGTCATTTTTAGCCGTTTTTATAAGAATTCGGGCGTGTTTTCTTCTTGAGAGTCGGGGATACTTAGCGTGAGCAGGAAGCCGTCAACCTGGCGCCCGTGGTCACAAATCTTTTGGGTTTTTCGGGTTATGGGAAGTGGGTTTATTGAGGTTTTATAAAAATCAACAATAATACCGAATACATCTATTAGGAAATTTTAGTAACGAAAACAGGAGATTTCCTACATTTTTTACGTTCTGGGGGAATTTTTTATTCTGACTCCCGAAAACGGAGTAGTCCCTCCGTTTTTTTATGTTTATCAGGAATTCGGTGATACCAGGATCCCCTCTTCAAGTGTTGCCCGCTATTTTGTATTTCTTCTGATTTTCGAAACCCCACAGGCGCCTTCCGATCACAAAAAAATTGTGTTTATTTGAAGCGGTTTTCAGAAGCGAATTAGTTTATTCCCTCAACATTTTTTAAATAGAAAACGGGAAACAGAAGCATTTCTAGTGGAAATTTAGAACTTCTTTTGTTTTCCGGGGGCCATAAAGGACTTCAGGGACATTTCGTGTCGATATGTGGTGAATCAGATTTTCGGGTACTAAAATTGTTGATTTTTTTCTTTAGGAACCGTAGAAAATTCTGTAAATCTTCGTCAGGACCTAAAATTGCCCTGTAGGATCAAATTTTCCTACATTTTTTTTCAAAACTCGGGTATTTTGCGCTTTTTCTTGTTTGACGATCCCTATAATTAATAAAATCTTGCCTGGCAACCGCTCTTTAGAACTTTCCTGAACAAAAACTCTAATTTTACGACTATTTGATTCATTTAGTGACAACTTTTCAGTTTCCTGTTTTGGTCAATTCGTTTATTGGCTAAAAAGTTAGAAGAATATTCTCGCGCCTGTTCTCTCCCAATTTTCATTCTCCTCTCTTTCAATTTTTTTTCTGCTTTATCGTCTCTTCTTATTTTCGATCTTTTCTCAATCTTCAATAAAACTCCGTCTCTCAAGTAAATCCACTCATTTTCAGATCCACTTCTCTCCCTTCTCCCCCCTGCCGGCTGTCCAAATGAGGAGGTGGCTCCTCTTGGCATCAGTGGCTTTATCAGCCAGGTAAATCCCCGTTTTTATTATTTTTTTGGTTCAAAATTGGTGAATAACAGAGAAAAACGCCTGATATTTGCTGCCAAATCATCGCCACTTGGGCCACCATCGGCCAAGTGCAAAATTATGAGCAAACAATTGGAAGAAGACCCGGCTGGCCCCCCTCCATTCTCAGAAGCACTTGGCAAACATTTTTGTGAAATTTTTCGAAGTCATTGAGTGATGGAAGGGGAGAAATGGAAGAAAAATGGGGGAAAAGCTAAGATTTTATGAAAAATACATCAAAAATTGAGTAGAATATTGTCCAATCTATTGGTCTCTTTTTCCTAGCCTCGTCTTTATTTATACGCTCTATATAAAGCATTCTAATTTTTTATGTACAAATTCTGGTAGAAAAAGGGAAGCCCAGTGAGTTTTTTGATTTCTTGTTAGTTTTTCCGTGTGAGACCACCCGTTTTTCTAGAAAAATTGACTGAAAATACCAGAAAATTGGGAAAATATACTGGAAATGTCCAAAATCCCTAAATCGCAAGCAATTTTGGCTGGGAATTTTTGATTTCTGACTTTCTACGTATCGGAAAAGCTCCTGGCAGTGGTTCGAAACCAGTTGAAGGTGCATATTTTCTGTTTCCACTGTTCTATAAATTGTACGTGGCTAAGTCGAACCGTTGAAAGACTCTTTTTGCCTAAAAATCATAGCAAAACAAGAAATTCTGTCAAATTTCCTGGAATTCCTATGCAGCAATCGTCCTTTATTAGCCTGAAACTGAAAATGTGCAGCAGTAGGCAGTCCAGACAAAGTAGTAGAAATTTCCCTGTAAATTTAGTTTCCTGGTTGAAAATGGAATTTTACCGGGAAATTTTGAAATATTCCTGTCTTTATCGATTCGCGTATACTAATTGAAACACCAAGAAGAAAATATTATTTAGGGCCAAGGAAACATTCTAAAGGAACAAAATATGAATTTCTTTGAATTTTCCAATAATTTCCTTCAAAAATTGCTAAAAATTGTTCAAAGACCGGAAGCGGGTCAATATTTATGGGAGAAAAAGGCGGGTAATTCGAGTTCACTGTGCCCATAACAAGCAGTTCATCAGTCTAATTATTCTTTTGGTTCCGAGAAGACTTTATTAGGACCATAAATGATTATCTTTACTGGGAAGAAAAAACTATTTTTTCAAATTTTCAGCGCATTTACCGTCCATCAACACAGCCAAAAGGAGGAATGTTTGGAGTTGCAATGTCCAGCGACGGCTTTTGAATACGGTAGGATCTTCATTTCGCAAAATTCAAGGATTTTTCTCTAGGGATTCGTAATTTGGTCAGTGAAGAGACATTGAGATCAGATCGATGTCAATCATGTCAACAGTGCACTGCCAGTGGATACAGGTAAATATTATGAAATATCATTGGAAATTTGAAATAAAAAAGTGGGGGATACGAGAAAACGTAACAGCGCGCTGTTTCCTGAACAAACTGGAATAATTCCTGAACTCATGCAGAAATTTTGTATAATGTTTCCTCTTCCGTTCATAAAAACTAGAAAAGCTCTTCGTTTATTGCAGGAATTGTTTCGGTGCGAGAAATTTTTTGAAAACAGCAATTTTTCCTGAATTTTTTGGTTATGGCGTCGATTATCTGCAGAAAATGCCAAAAAATTTACTGCAAGGGTCAATCGGTTAAGAGAAAAAAAATCATGACGAAGACGTCATTTTTCCAGTTCCAAGTAGCCCGAAAAATCCCCGATTCATGTCAGTAATCTTTATCCGCTGAATTGAGTATCCAATGTTTTCGGTTTAGTTTATAGGAACTTCCCGTTGTGACTTTCCTTCAATCGCCTCCTGAAACCTGATAAAAAGGGGAAATTTACTAATTTGTGTCGTGCACTAAGCGCTAAAAAATCCCGCGATCGTCTAAAATCGCATTTTCCCTGCGTCAGGTTGCCTATAAATTTCCCAATTTGGAAAACCATCAATTGTATTCCCTTCCATCCAATCCAAAATTTCAGTATTTGTCTAAAAATGTCGGATTCCCGTGGTAGAAGAGGATCTCAAACGGAGGGATGCAGTTGTACTCATTCGATTCCCGCCAATTGCCACTCGGAGCCATCCCGGCAGCCGCCAAATATGACCATGACAGCCTTCCATATTTGTTATCTGAGCGGTAAGAAGCCGCCAAATTCAAATATCACGTATTTTTAGCTTTACAAGCACCGCCACGCCCATTGGCTGTGAATAATAAAGACGCCGTCATCGTAACTGTGGAACCATTCTGGACTGAACCTTATTGGCGGGATCTTCAAATGGAAAATTTGACTCTTCATTATGAATTCGCTGTGCAGGTAATATTTTAATATTTTTTTCGCGGTATATTGTAGAACTAGATGGAGGGAAAATATAAGGAATCCTTGAAACTTATTGAGGACCAGGGGTTGGCGAACCGGATCCAAATCCGATCATCGGATCAGGACCAGGGCCGTTCGGCCAGGAGTTTTTCAACCCGACCGGCTTCGGGTCGGGTTGACTACCCTAAAAAACTTCGGGCGGATATCGGCTCAGGTAGGAAACCCGAAATCGGAACGGACCACGCTGAATTGAAAGTGACCTCCCGGAATCGAGCAGGGATCAACCCGAACCAAAATGCCCGTTTTCGTGTCGGGTTGGGTCAGATATCACCAAATCTATTTTCAGGCGATCTGACCCGCTAGAAAATCGGGAAATTTGCCTAAATTTCGATTCGGGCTGGAGATCTCAACCAGCAGTCGACCCGTGTGGGTTCAATGGCCTGAAAAACCGAGCGGGGGTTTTCAGGTCGAGTCAGGCCAGCTCGAACAGCCCTGATATCGACCAAAATTTTGAGTCTGCCCCACCCCTGCTGTGCACAAAATATTATGCTTTTACCAAACGGCACCTTCATCCAATTAGTGTAAAAATCAGTGGGAAAAATATAAAGAAGCTTTGAAACCATCAAACAGCCAAGCGCTGATCTTCTCTATTTTTGGTGTTTTAAATGGTCTACAAAACATTTTTTCATTACAAAAATCCCGATTCGTCCATTCTCTCGGGTTCTCATCGAAAATACCCCCTTTTCCCTATAAAATCCTCCGTTTTAGAAGCCAGAACACTGTGAGGGAGAGCTGGTAACAACTGAAGGCGACAGAGTCGAGCATTATTGCAAAGATTCGGTGAAATTGGAAATGGAAGGACCACTGGATTCTGAGGGGAAAAATGACGATGAGGAATATGAACACAGCGATGTAGGAAGCGGGCGAGAATTTTGAAAATTTGGATAATTTTAGGATTACAAAGAATATGATGACAGCCTGCCACCGGAAGTCGCCTTTGATCGGGATGTTTTTGATGGAGCGAAATTGCTGAAGGTGGGGATTTTTGGGGCAGAAGAGCCGATTAACGTATTGATTGATGTTCCACTAATTTCATTATAAAAATAACCCGAAAATTAGAAAAATTTTGTGTTTTTACCGTAAAACTCCTCGAAATGGAATTTCTACAGTATTTTTGAGTAAAAATAGTGGAACTTCGAGCGTGAACACCGTAATTTTCCTCAAATTTATGCATATTTCATGGCATCCTGTGGCGTTTCCCTGATAGATCAGAATTTATAAAATGGCTAGAACTAAATTTTGACAGTAGTAATTTTATTCTATTAGTATTTTGGCGCATTTTACATGAAAAATTGGGCTTTCGTAGGCTTTTTACTTCCAAATTTTCTCTATTTCCAGTAATTTTGAAGGATTTTTTGCGGTAAATGTGAAATTCCGCTGAAAATTAGGAAACTACGTGAAATTTCGGGATTTTTCCTAAACTGTCTGGAATATCAAAAAAGCCAGCCGGCTGGCTTATAAATTAGTTGGATAAAACTTGGGGCACCTTACGGATCTTTCCTCGAAATTTTCATTAGTCCCTATTTTGATAATTCGAATAAATTGAACACCTGGAAATTGCTAGGATCTATGTTAGAATTTTCCAAAGAGGAAAACCAAATGTGTTTGTATTATTTTCCTTTCTGGCCTTTTATTTATTAGCTCACCGTAAAACAGCAGCCATTCAAGCTTCTAATTGAAGTAATTCCACTAATTTGTTTATAAAAATCCCAAAGATCGGCTTTTTTTGCGTTACGACTAATATAAATAATTCCTCAGTGAATTTCAGAAATAATTGATGCATCTAGTAAAACAGACTCT
The DNA here is from genome assembly GCA_964036215.1 of Oscheius sp. DF5033. NCBI lineage: Eukaryota > Metazoa > Nematoda > Chromadorea > Rhabditida > Rhabditidae > Oscheius > Oscheius sp. DF5033. The sequence goes on along the minus strand of CAXIWN010000009.1, from coordinate 5,593,919 downwards.
AAAATTTTCAGGCCTATTATTCGGTCCAAGTCCGCCGCCCCCGCCAGCTGGCAGTCGGCTCCTCTGATCCTTTCCGTGATCAAACAACCATGTTGGATTCCGAAATGCTGAAATTCGACTTGAAACCAGAAATTTATGGCACAGGAATACCGGAATTGCCGCCAGCAGCACCGTCTCCGACTGAAAAAGAAGGTAGGGAATTTGTTCCAGCTACATAGACAATATTAGAAAGCACCGTTATTTTATGATTTTATGTCTCATTCGAAACATAAAAAATAAGTGAAGCCTCGAAATTGTTAGACCGCTCGTTCATTGCGATTTCCCCCATTTTTCATCGAAATTATAAGAGAACGGGCCAATTTATTCTGTCAATAATTGATGGACCAAAAAATTTCCCTCTGAAACTTCTTTTTTTGTTCTAAAGGTTTTAGTTTGAAAAATTGCAATTTTTCATGAATCTGGCTAATGCTTTCACCAGAATTACCTGGATCTCGGCTGGGAACCTCATTTTACTTTTGCTGTCAATGAAAATTCCCACTTCCTATAATTCCTGTGTGGTTATTTTCACGCATATAAGAAGACAATAGTATTGAATCCCAGCCAAGCATCCTTTTGAAGGCAAACTGAAACACTAGAATCCTTCAAAAGTATAAGAAGGAATAGATTTATTTAAAAAAATATTGGATGAGTGAGCGGTAACCGGCAAAAAGCAATTTATTGAGATCCAAAAATCCTTCAAATAGCCTTTCTAGGGAAAATTTCAATCTTCCTGGGAAAAATTTACACAGAATACCATAAAAATTATCCAATTTCCTGTTTTCTAGACGACATCCTCCCAGCCACCGACGCTCCCACAGAAGATGATGAAGATGTGAGCGAAGAACACGGAGAGGGAACAAATTTCTTCGAGGATGACGTCAAGGAGCAGGAAAATGACACAAAAAGTGAAGAAGAACAGGAAAAAGTGGGTTTTTCGTCAGTTCGAAGTATCAACTAAATTTCGAAATTTTGTTTATAAAGGAAGAAAAGAACATAAAAAATTCCAGGAAGATGCTGAATTGGAGAAGAAAATCAGTGAAATGGAGGCAACTTCAACAGAAAAGGCTGTAGAAGCCAGAACAACAGAAAAAGAAGAAATTGTAAAGGAATCAGAAGAAGAGGAGACAAAGAAAGAAGAAAAAGTGGAGGAAGAGGAGGAAAAGAAGGAGGAAAGAGGGCAAAAAGAGGAAATAGGTGAGCAATCTACCTCCAAATGGAATCTCCTACTACTAAAACGCTATGGTGTCTGTCTGTCTGTCTGTGCGTTGACATGTCGAAAAATTGTGGCCGAGTGGTCTAAGGCGCGCGCACCAAACAAATGACGCGGGTTCGATCCCCGCCGGTGACAAAAGTGCTCAAAACATTTTTTCTTTTTTGTTTATGGCTCCACTATAATTATTTCGCAATATAAGTGTGACTGAGTATCAAATGTCACATTTGGCTGCGTATTTCTTATTTTTCATCCTTACGCATCGAAATTAGTATCATTCGACTGCTTTCAGCCTGGCGAGTCAGAATCCGCAACTTATTTTTTGTTTAAACGAGGCTGAGTATCAAATGTGCAATTTGGCTGCGTATGTGTCAATTCTCGCTCTTTTTCAACAAAATAGGTACCGTTCGACTCCTCTCAGTGTGAGGAAGCCAGTAATGATGACGGATTTCCATTTAAATGAGACTGAGTATCAAATGCACATTTGGCTGCGTATTTCCTAATTTTCATCCTTCCCCAATGAAATTAGGGTTATTCGAACGCTCTCAGTGTGGAGAAGATTGATACTGAATGAATCTAAATTGTCATCTACTAATGAAGATGAAGGTGAACACCAAAGTCGCAGGTAGCAAAGGGGGGAAAGGGAAACGTGTGGAGGGGGAGCGAGGTCCGGCACGAGCCGAAGGCGAGTGACGGGCCGAGCGGACTACAGTCCGGCGTAGCCGGACAAATATCCGGAGCCTTGGACTTCCTAGCCCGCGTAGCGGGCGTCCAGCCGAAGACCCCCCGCAGGGGGGTCGAAACGGCTGGTTAGGACAGATTTCGTGGGAAAACTTTATAAGAAAGGGGTAAAACATGGGAAAAAGGGAAATTAGGGTAAACGGGAGCTGAAAACTATAGGAAGACTAAATGCTGAATAAAAATAGAATTTTTAATGTATGAATGGAACCTAAAAAGGGTGAAAAGCCTTCTAAAATGGTGAACACAGGGCACAATGATCGTAAGAGATCCAGCCACTTTTTAGAAGAAGCAGCTGTTATCCTTTGATTCTATGGATTTTATTAGTATCGTTTGGGGTTTATAAACAGTTTGCATTTCTGAAATTTTGATGCAATTCTTGACGGCGGTTGTAAAACTGATAATGTTTGTTTTTTTATTTCGATACGAGTTCCTGGAGGGCTACGAACTGGTAAATAAGATCTTTCACAATTTGAAGACATTCGGGGCCACGCAGTAGACTCTGATTGTCCAAATTCTTTGTAAATTTACTGCAAAACATCACCAAAGAATTAGAAAATGAGATGGGTTTTTTTCCAAATTTGATAAAGTTGGTAATTTTCTGTATTGGGGGAACTAGAAATTGCCTTGAATACATTTGTTTTCGTTGCTGGGCGTGTGAAATTGAAAATAATCCATATTTCAATGAAAAAAGGGAAAAATAGGACAGTGAAGAGTGGCAAAAAAGCGGCATAGCCTATTTCTACCCATAATTCCCCGATATTTTCATCAAATTGAATTTTTCAATGTATGAAGAGGACTTGAAAATGACAAAAGGCGAGAAGAAATTGAATTCGATCACTTTTTGTTGAATTTTTGAATTTGGCGGTAAAAAAAGGAGGGGGGGGGGGGGGGGGGGGAACTAATGAAAACAAATTTTTTAGCGAGAATAAAGGGAAAATCCATTGGTTTTCATCAGAACTATGAATAGGGCTCATTTTTTACCAGTTCAATCTTTGGAATGTCTTACTTTACAGCAAAATTTTTTCAATTTTGGTTCCAGCAACTAAAAAATACCAAAAATTTCAGATGAATCGCCTCAAGATGATAAGACCGAGACAGAAAAGGCGGATTCTGAAGAAAAGAAGGAAGAAAATGATGAAGAAGAGGAGACAACCACCATGGGAGAGGATGAAGACGCCGTGACGGAGGAAGATGAAATAGAAAAGGATGACAAGAGCGAGGAGACCAAGGACAGCGAGGAGGAGGAAACTGATGAGCAAACGCCGTCTTCTACAGAGAAAACGGTAAGTTTTTGGGTGATTTTATAAAGAAAATGGGAAAATGGCAATAATTCAGAGGTGATAGTGATCAGAATAGCGCTAATTAAAAAAAAATGAGAGCTTTTACCAGTTTTTGCTGTAAACAACATGACATATCAAGAATGACATGAAAATCGTAAAAAAATGGCGAACGTGCAATGTCACACTCACAAATGTCACACATGGCTGATACACCCCTTTAACACCAATTTTTTTCTGATTTTTTTCTATCATAGGAATGCTTAGGCTTAGTAGTGCCCATTGCAAGCGTTTAAACCGATTTTAAAAGTTCACCTGGTGAGCTACACCGCGATGAAAGTTGACCTTTTTGTGTGACATTTCCCCTACTTTCTCACTAAAATGCTCTCTAAAAAAATTTTCTCTCATTCTTTTTCTGTCAAAATGTGGGCTTAGGCTTAGTAGAGCCTATTTTATTATTTTCGAAAGTTTTAGAGCTTCAGAGCCGACCTACGCGCCGCAGCACCCAAAAATAGTGTTGTGTGACATTGCACGTTGGCCTAAAAAAATAGATATTTCCGCGTTGAAAAGCCGTTTTTTAGATAAAAATGGCCATTTTATGAATAAAAACAGCAGGAATTTTTCCTTAAAAGGCATCCAAAAAAAATTGATTGTCCATTCCCCCGTTTTGCTTATAACTCAGCCATAAAACCTAAAAAAAAGCCAGAAATAAACTGGAAACCTTTTCATGGGCCCAATAAGTTTCGAGGCAAAATTATAAAGGAAAAATTGGGGCGAGGTTTGCTCAGACTGGAAATTATTATGGGGAAATAGCCTCAATTTTTTTGACAAAATGGGGATTTTTGAAGGTTGCACGGGCATTTTTTGCTAGAAAGCGATTTGGACTGTCAATGATGCTAATTCCTGGTTACGGTTTATATTTTCGGGCTGAAAATGGAAAAATCCTAGGCAAAATGCCGATTTATGGCTAAAAATAGTTGGTAGATCTTCTATTGTCGGCTCCAGCGGCTATTCTCACATTTTTTGCTGACCACCCAACAGGACCTTTTATAGTCGATTTCCAACCTTGGGGGAGAAGTTAGCGTCCCCGAGCCATAGCCCGGGAGTTTGAATATCTTGTATCCAATTCATTTTTTTTCGAAATTGAAATTCCCGGTTTACAGCTCGCGGACGCTAACTTCTTCCCTGAAATTGAAAGCCGACTATATCCCGCCAAAACCTAAAAAAATCCCTAAATTTTCAGATAACCCTCTTCGGTCACAAATTCACAAAATGGCCGTTGGCTCGTCTCGTTTTCTTCGTCTGTCTCTGCTCTTTCCTATTGATTTTATCCCTTTGGTGTTGCCGAAAATGTTGCTGTAAATCGGAGGAAAAAACAACGGCCAATGGATATCGGTACAGTAATCCGAATGCCAGCGGCAGGAATGATTTGGTCTGTCCACCGGAAAAAGAACGCCTACATCAATAAAAAAATCCCTTCTCTCCAGAATAATTTCTCATTTAAATGGTTGTGTATTTATTTTTTTACCGTAATTTTTTTGAGATTTTTTGAGGGAACGGCGGATTTTTTGAAAATTCAAGAGCCCCGCCAAATTTGAAATAAGCAAATGCGCCAGTTCTTCTGAATTTTTTACATTTTGGCGCCTTTTTCAGTTTCTTGTTTAAAATTTCTCCAAAAATCCCGCTCGTTCCTTCAAAATTCCCTGTTTTCCCGCCCTATTTCTCCCCTGAATGCCCATTCTAGTCACCACGTACCGCAATTTTATCCAAACGGACAATTTTTCCCGACTTCCTCCCAAAATTGACAGTAAACACGCTCCCATTTCTCCCGCCATTTTAAACATTCAAATTTTGCTAATTTGGCGGGAGCTTAATACGGTTATCTCCTCTTTTAAAGAAAATCCTACAGTAGCCATTTATACCGTAATTTTTATTGTTATTTCCCTAATTTCTTCCCATTTTTCTTCGTTGTCACTTCTTCCTGGAAATTGATACCAGAAATCTTGAAATGTTGTTCTTTATTGTAGAGAGAACAGATTATTATTATTTTTGTGTGTGTGAACTTGAGAAATTAATAAAAATCATGAGATTTCCATTTTTTAGCATGTTTTACGGTCTCAATAAATGCGCTAGGAATTAGTGTCCATTACTTCCTCAATTACAAGTTCTTTCAAACAATAAATAAAGATTACAGCGTTTTTCTCAGCTGTTTCTTTACTTTCTGTAATCTATTTAATACCAAAAAATAGCCCAGAATCTGCTTTACAAAATGAGCTATTTCCTATAATTTTAGGACAAAAAATAAAGAAACAGCGAAAATTTTAAAAATTTGTTCAAATTGGAAAATTACCAAAAATCGAAAATACGGGAAAATCTTCATTTTTCAGAGTTTTCGACAGCTTTTCTTTTCATTTTTCGTAGTCGTCAAGAGCTGTCGGAAATATCCCTGTTTCTTGGTGTCTTCTGCTAATTTTTATAAGGCGAATCTAGCAGTGAAGGCCATTTTTCGATTGAAGCACGATTTTCGGAGATAAGGCCCCAATTATACAAAATTTACAGGAAAATGCGCTCAAAATGAGAAAAGCAGGCGGGAAATTGCTATTTTTGAACGAATTTCTGTACCCACTGCTAATTTTTCCTCATATTGACCTGAAAACATGAAAAAATGGCCCCAGTTTCCTTATTATTCATCCGCTGCATCTGTTTTCCTAATTCAAAAGCGGTCGGCTCCTTTTATTAACCGAAGAAATAACAGATGGCCCTTCGATTTTCTTCTAATTTTCGCTTTTCTGACCTCAAAATCCAGTGGCCAGTGGTCTGATTTCATTCCTTTTCGTATTTTCCTCCCAGTTCGTCTACTTGTCTATTTCCCAATGGCACCACTTGGCACAGGAAATTCCGGTACTATTGACAGAAATAAACGGGAAAGGGAGCGATATATGCTGGTCAGATTTAGTTCCATTTAAATGAAGATTTAAAGAATTTTAGATGAGTGATACGATTGACAAGCTGAGAGTTCAACTGAAACTCAACACGAGATATCAGACGCCCATCTTGGAACAAACCCTGGCTGCTCTAATTCGTCTCAAAAAAGAAAATAAAGCGAAGAAATTGCAGCTGGAACAATTGTGTGCAGGTAGATTACAGAAAGCATTACTAAATAGGGATAAAAAATTTAGTTTTATTTGAGCTGGAAAGTCTAAAAACGTGAAAAGTCCAGAAAAGTTGAAACTTTCTGCCGCCGCACCCGTAAGACCTCATCAGGGGGCCCAGGTTACGGTAGCGCGCGATTTTACGGGCGTAGGATCCCGTTAAAAATGTCAAGGATTTTTGTTATTTTGCGAGCATTTTTTGTATCGGAACATCGCCTTTTTTTCGGTACTGTGGGCCCACAGCTTTTTGGTTACTGTAACCCCCAGAACTTACGAAAAAAGGGACATATTTGATTCGACGGCGTACGAAAAATTGCCAGAGATTTATGATATTTGCTTTTAAACAATTGCCTTAACAGAGAACGTTCTGTTTATATAAGATTGGCAATAAAATGTACTGGTAGAGATACAAAAATCGAGAAAACTGATGAAAAAGAATTATAAATTCTTCTCAGAACATAAAATTTCCCAAAATTCCATCAAAAAGCCTTACTTTTTGGACTTTTCCATTTATTCGGAATATTTTCCGGAAAAACAATCAACCAACAATGGATTCAAATTTTCAGAACTCGGTCTCCCCACCACCACATCAACTGAAAAGAAAAAAGAAGAACAGAAGGCGCTGGTCCCAATTCCTCAAAAAAGAACATCGCAGCAATTACAACTCCAACGACCAGCAGGGAATATTCCGATTAGACCAGTACAACGTAAGTACGCTTACCATTTTATAGAACGTTCAAAAACCGTAAAAATCAAAGAAATATCGGAAATTTCCCCACGAATTTTTTGGAACTGACCAAATTGCAGAAATGGATTCTTATACAGGCGATGGGATACCAAAAAAAGGGATTTTGCTATTTTTGTCCAGGGTTTCAAGACTTGTACAAAAGCAAACTCGGTCATGCATTTTCAATAGATTTTCAAGGGACCCTCCGGCAGTAGACGAAATGGTTTGAAAGGTTGGACCCGCCAACGTTACGTAACGGGCGTCTCTGAGCTCGACTCGGCTATCGAGGTCAATATCTAGGCCGTATCTTCACTTTTTCGTATAATTCATAGTGTGCTGAAAAGAGGAGATGCAGAGCTTTCTTGTGATACAAATTTTGTGCGTCCTCAACAGAACTACGATTCACTGAGCAAAAGGGACACTGCAGTGAATACGTAAAATGCGGGATATATTTCCAGTACTTGAAAGATTTTCGTTGGAAATATTTTTTCTCAATTTTCAGCAGCTTGGATTCTTCCCGATGGTCGAATAGTCCCAGCTGGAATTCCTTCTCTTCCCCAGAGACCAGCGCCTGCTTTAATGAATCCAATGCTCATTCAAGGCTACCATAATCCCCTTCTCCAACAACAATTTCTAATGCAGGCTATGCTGGCACAAGGAGCATTAGCTAACCCGAGAATTTTGTGATAAGGAATAAAATATTTATCATAAGAATATTCGGTAATGGTCTCTTTGTGTTTCAGATCAAATTTATAAGCTTGGGGAAATATAAAATTGTTGATGAACCCATGAAATCTTGGCTTTTGTAGAAAGTTCTCTTCCAGGAGTTAGAAAGCAAAAAAAATAGCTTTTTTTACCAGAAGAATGCTCCAAAAATGGTATCTTCTTTTGAATTTTTTTGCCTTCCCCGTTCGCCTTCTGATTTCGGAGCCTTCAATAATGGACAGAAATTGAGCCTGAAACAAAATTTGGCGCTTTCAATTTCTTTTTAAAAAATTGCTAGAATGTTTCAATTGTGGTGTAAGATAAGGAAAACCTTCTTCTTTCCAGTTTTTCTTTTATCATATGGCCTTTTTCGGCAAAAATAATAGACAACAAGCGAACCTGCACTAAAATTGCGCGTTTTCTTTTTATTTTCAAAACTTTATTAGCTAATTCCCATCCAAACATTATGAGAATAAAATTCGCGCAACTTTACGTTTTTTGTGGCAAGAAATTGGAACAAAAATTGCCGTCGAGAGGCTTTTTATCATTTTTTTTCTGTTTTAGGCTGCATTTATAAATACGAGAAAACATAAAATATTTGATGGATACAAGAAATCCCGGCCCAGACAAAAATACCAACTTCCGTAAGCTAGAAAAAACGGTAGAAATGTCACCGTAGAACATCCATGTTTCGATCCTGGCATTGAAGGAAGAAAGGAATATTTGAAGCTTTAATCAGCGAGTTTTGTGCGTAAAAGTGCGTACAATAGTCGGTAATCAGCTAACCAGTAAAAATTTCTATTGTTCCCTGTAAAATCAACGTTTGGTTTCATGGTTTCTTTATAATCAATGGAATTTTTCCATTATTCTGTGCCTCGATTGAGCTGACTCGGTAAAAATGCATCAATTCTGCTTTTCATAATGGAAAAATCCCGCGTTCTGGTAAAGTTTGGCTTCAAATTGTAAAAAAATCTGAAAATTTCTCAAAAATTAAAAAATTTCGATATGTTTATGTAAATTTATCCATTATAATTATTTTCATTCGGTCGATATTTCTTTTTCTCAAGTTTTCCCAAAAATTCCTCCGTTTCCCTGGGTGATCGCAGTCGAATAAATCGAATATGTTTCCATTTTTCATCCACCATATCCGCTTCCAATCTAAAATCCCCTCATTTTGCTGTCTAACTGTGGCTGTTACCGTTGTTTATTGGGCCAATAATGAGTCCAAGTCCACCAAATCATCGAATCCCGGGTAAAAAATGTTTGCCAAAAAGATTCGCGGTTACCAGTTCCGGGCCATAATTCCACTTGGGACCAGGCTCGCCATATTGAACGGGTAATTATTTGATACATTGTTCGGAGGAAGCCGTAATCCAACCAAATTACCCACTCTACTTCCTAAAAACTGCAAAATTTTAAGAATGTCTACAGTTTTTATGAGTACGCATGGTATCAAAAAATTGCCCAGAATTTTCTCTATAAAATGATATGCTTTTCATTATTTTTAGACGCAAAATAAAGAAACAGCGAATTTTTTTAAAAATTGTTCAAAATGCGGGTAATTCAAAAATTGAAAAAGCCGCGAAATTCTCGTTTTTTTTTCTCTTTTTCCAAATTTTCAAAGCTTACTTGGTATAAAAAAATAGCGCAGAATCTGCCCTACAAAATGATGTATTTTCCAAAATTTTTGGTCACAAAGTGAAGAAACAGCGAATTTTTTAAAAAATTATAATTCAAAAATTGAAAAAGCCGTCAAATCGCAAATTTTTGAGTTTTTAACCGATTTTTTCTGCTTTTCTTTGTGATTTTCGAAATTTTTCCATAAAAAAGTGCCCACCTTCCATTTAAAATCACAAGTTCTTGTATAATTCCCGTCAATGACCCATCCAGCTGGATCCTCTTCCATTTTTTCCTTTAATTTTTGGCGTAATTCTTCTTCAGGAGTGTGCCCCCAATTTTCTTTCCAAAATAATTGATCCATGTGGATGTAGGGAACATTGAAAATGGCGGCTAAACGCTGAGAAAGCGTGCTCTTTCCACTGCCAGAAACCCCAACCACATTGATCTTCATCCTGGAAAGAAGGGTTTTTGGAGGAGAATG